>CM067899.1:3864468-4464468 GCA_034621355.1 Mycalesis mineus | reverse complement strand
GTTTTTCAGTAAAAAGTCAGAAGTGGGAAAGTTGGTGGTTTTTGACGTGAAAACGTCTTATAATTCGATAGAGCCGGCTGCACGCACGAAAAAACATGACTCATGCGGCGTTACCTCGCTTTGAGGCGTTCCATGTAAGGCTTGAAGTGCAAGCGAGAGCGCGGAACGAGCGACAAAGAAGCACAATCGGCCTAATATACTTAAATTAAAAATTTTAATAACCAATTAAATGCTACCATTCCATCAGTATTTTCTTAAGACTTTGTCACGTTCAACTATCGTCAGTAAACCGACTTTACAGACAACCAATTTTACACCGTTGGGGGCTTGAGCGATCGCTAGTGTACCGTTCGAATCTTCGACAGGGAATAGGTAGATAAACGCTTGTCGCAATTTGTGAAGCGTTGCTTTAGCAAGGCTATCTAAGTACTTGTCTTCGAGATTTATTTTAGAAGAAATCGATAACGAGTTAAACTTGGCGACGATATGAACATATGAGTGTATGGTTTAATACCTTTGACTTTTCCCTGCGGAAAAGAATAACGAAAAAAATGGGGTAAGTACCTAAGTATGTCCATATAGGTTAATAGATATTTAAGTAGGTATTATGAGCCAACGTTGGGCTTACTCTCGCGCTTATGAGAAAATAGTTACTAATGTGAGCCTCTGTGGATGCCTCGTTGAACTAGTGGCTGGCTGGCTGGCCTATGTAGCTTCGATCACGAGGTCTTGGGTTTGAATCCTGGGTCGGGTTGCTGAATTTTTCATTCTTCTATTAAATGTTCACTACATACCAAGGCCATAGTCGGGAAATTGTTAGTGTTACACTGCCTCGGAGATCACGTTAAGCAGTCCGTCACGGTCGCTATCGTAAACCTCTGATCTGACATCTTTAATGAATAAAACATTATCAATTAGCCCGCCAATTCGCTTTGGAGCAACGTGGTGTGTCTAAGCTACTTATCCCTGTACTACAAGAATGGAGGCCTGACCCTGTAGCAGGCCGTTTTGTCTAATAATGATGATGACGATGGTGTGAGCCCACGTAAGTCTCACGGGATTGTGACAGTGTTAAAAAAAAGTTTGTAAGAGCAAGGCATTATGCACTAGCAAGAGGTATGCTAGTGTCTGCAAGTAGTAATATTTTCCGCGGGGAGTACTCAAGACGGGTGGGCGGGGGTGTGGGCGTGGCCGGGCCGCGCGCCGCCCGCAAGACGGCGTCACGTCACGGCGTCACGTCAGCGCGGGAAAAGTGACGCACTTGTTGCGCTACGGCGTCGCGGCCTGACGTCTTCACGGGGCTGGATAGGGTTGCCACTTATCGATATGTTTTTTAGTAAAAAATAATATCTGGTTTTTTAAATGACTTTGTTAAATATGAGTTTATTTGTTCTTTACGTGCTATTATTATTAACATGAATTATAAATACTTGTAATGACGGTGTATAATTATTCGTATTATTATCATCATCTGCCCATTTCAATAGCCTACTATAAGTCCATGCCTCATTATTTAAATAGAGGGAATTGGTGCTGTTACCCACCACGCTGCTCCAATAGGAATTATTAGACTTAGGGTAATAACGTGCTAACGTGAGGTACGGGACTGTAACAGTAGGTACTAATTTTCCAACTCCAGGATTAGAATTTTCCTAATTGGAAAAAAATATTGAAAATATCTTGGATAAAAGATACCTATTATACATAAGAATATTTTATTGTCCCACACCTAATGCTTCATCCATCCGTATTTGAGTAGGTATTTGATTTGAGAATAATGACGCGGTACAAAAACTCCGTCAAAAATGTGAAAAGTCACAGCCAATAAAATTTTTAGAGTAGGTAACTGTCTTCAGTCCCTTTTTCACAAAACGAAGATATATTTTGTACGAGGCTACTATGGCGTTACTTTGGTATGACGTCACATCACAGTAGGTAGAATTCAAGCAAAAATTCAATTGTTTCTAGAGAGATGAGAGTAGGACGACGAGAACGTCCCCGTAGACTTTACTACGGATTCGAAGGGCAGATTCTACGGAGAAAAACTGCAAGAAACCAATAACAAAAAAATAATGAAAAAAAATTGAACCGACTTGAAAACGCTACTAAAAAGTAAAAAATAACTGCGTCATTTAGTTACTTCAATTTACTAAGCATATCTATGAAGTCAGTAGAAGCAAACTTTTAGCTTAGCTTTATTGAGATTTAAATTAATTTTGAATCCGAACGACGATGAATAGCGGCTGTTATAAAAAGGACATCGTACAGCAAGAGACGTCTGTCATCCAGCGGTAAAACAATCGGCACGACATAGTGGAAATGCGCACTATGGAGCACACTTGAGTGCGCGTCAAGCACTCACAGTCACAGCAAACAACAATTTTGCTCCTTGCATAACAAAAAAATATAATTTTGAAAATTTAGGCGTTTTTCTCGAGTTCTGTGATTAAATTGAATTCTATTTTTTTCTTTTGTGTGCTCTCCGTGATACGAGAATATTACCACTAACTTCCCGACACCTATTACTACTTATAGAATTTTTACTATAGAATTTCAATGTAAGTCCCAGGATTTGGGCCCAGCTGATTCTTATCTACCTGTAACTGTGCTATCTAGTAAACACATCAACGAGGTGACTGAATCCAGTATCAAGTCAAGTTTGACTTTTTGTAGCGAATTCCATGAAATCACCGTGCAGGTGCCGGGTCCGTCGTGTAGCTGAGAGAAAAATTCTGACCGGTCAATGCTCGCTTGTTTGCTCGAAATCACCTAAATCCAATAGACAAACCTCAAGGGATTCAATCCGAAACCGGAGCATCCTCAGCAGATACTGAACCTATGATGTGCAATTGCCATTGAATTCATTTTGGTTTACCGCGAAAAATAGCAAACTAAATATAGCTACTATTATTTGCTTATAATGAACTTCCGCAAGGTTACGCCTGCTTTTATTCAAAAATTACTAGTTTGTCAAATTCGCATTCTTTACGTAACAACATTGTTAGCCTCCTGTTTCACTAACAGGTTAGGACATTATCATTAACGACAATAAATATAAAACAATTAGCATCACTTACTTTGTGACATTAACGTAATGATAAAACGTCGTAACGTCTCTAGCTTTATTCTTCAACTATGCAGAAAAACGCGAATATGTAATATGGAAATTATTTTTGACGACCTTCGTGACGCAGTGATATGCGTCGTAGATTTATAAACTGAGGTCCTGGGTTTGTTTCTGGTTGGACCGATTGAGATTTTTTTTATGAACTACAAGTTGGCCCTTGACTACTATCACACCTGATGTTAAGTGATGATGCAGTCTAAGATGGAAACGGGCTAACTTGATGAACGAAAATCCACACCCCTTTCGGTTTCTACACGACATCGTACCGGAACGCTAAATCGCTTGGCGATACGTCTTTGACGGTAGGGTGGTAACTAGCCACGGCGAAAGCCTCCCACCAGCCAGACCAAGACAAATTAAGAAAAATCTCAATCGAACCCAGGACCTCCGACTTATAAATCCACCGCCAAATGTTCTAAATTGGCCCAGGTATGGGTAATGGGAGGCTTCGGTCGAAGCTAATTACGATCCTGGTAATAAAAAAGTAACTGCCAAGCAACTTAGCGTTACGGTACGATATCGTGTTTGAGCTAAAATGTGTGTGAGTTTCATTTTACTCCTAACAGTCCGCTTCCATTCTAGATTGCTTCATCACTTACCATCAGCTATGATTGCAATCAAGGACTAACTACAGGAAAGAGACTTCGCAGACGTAGCCCATGATGATGAACGGACCAAGTGAAGGAGGCAGTAACACCCATCACAAGTGTCATTAGTGCGGCTGCGAAAATAAAGAAATGGTGCCATCTCAGCAGAACCTGCCTTCAGAGCCGGTGGTAGAGTCACTACAAATAACCTAATAAAACTTTAAAGCTGATTATAAACTATGCCGAAAAGCATTATTATTATAAACGATGCCAACTTGAAATAAACAACAACTTGACGGTGTTACATAATAATTATGTTACAAGTTATGTAAATTCATGTCACTGGTTTGTCACAATCCTCAAAGCTTAGAAAACGACTTAAGAAGGCCTATGCAGGAATACAGGGAGTGCCTGACCCGGCTGGGCCGATTAAGATTTCCTAAATTGTCTGGCTGGTGGAAGGCTTCGGTCGTGGCTAGTTACCAACCTACCAACAAAGACGTACCACCAAGCGAGTCAGCACCGTCCCCCTTCCTCTCCAATGAACCTAGAATCATGACTGCGCCCTTGGGATCTAGTTCTTAGAAATCTGCCACCTTCCAAGACCCAAAGCCACCATGGTCCAACCTGTATTATAAAAAGACCGAGGTCTAGTCATTAAAGCTCTATATAGACCATAAGATGCTAAGACCTCTAGAGTATTTGAAACTGCCTTAATTATTCTTTATAAAATAGGCTAGCGCTGGATAGCAATATTGCCTGCTACTTGACCAAGATGTCGCTTAAATATGTCCTAAATTACATAACAGGTATCTTTACCATTATTAAATAATATGTATCTAGTAAGTTAGACATTTCTTTTCAAGGGTTTTTAAAATGGAATAATAATTTTAAGACTCAAAAAATATTTATTTACAACCATTAGCAATCTATCTAAGAGTTAATAAAAATAAACAAAAAGTGAATTCTTATCTCTATATGAAAGAACTACCTGTCAAACTTGGCAGTGAGAAGGACGTTGAAGAATAACGGACTCAATAAAACTTAGTGTTTTAATCCAGTAAAACTGCATAACAATGTTGAGGTCCAGTGAAGCTGTCTCTAGATCTCTAGACGTAATAACACCTCACCGATCGCATGCCAGATGAAACTTCCTCGCGAATTAGAAGCACCAAGCTCGTCCATATACACGTCTCTCTCTGAGCTAGCGGAGAACAAGCGAGATATTAAACATCGCATCAAAATGAAAAACATTATAATATTTCCCTTTCAACAATGGAACTAAACAAAAATGTTTGATAGCGTAAAACTTTCAGGCATTACTCTCGCACGCGCGGATTGAAACTCACGATCGAGTGGGACGGGAGATGAACATTTTCCCGGCAAATGAAGCGTGGCCAGACCGCAGATTGACCGCAGGGTATGGAGGCAGCGAGTGACAGAATGGCGGCGGTCCGTGGTTCAGTAGTAGAGAGGCACGCGGCCGGTGAACACGTGTACAGCCTCCGCGCGAGTGACTCATCACTCATACGTCGCAACTCGTACGTACGCGGTAATACCTGTGACCGGCGCGGGACTTACGCTCGACTTTATTTGCAAAAAATATAACACTCGATTAAGACGGCGCTGACGCAACGCGGGAAAATCAACAATTATAACCGCTCAGCTGATATTGACAGCGTACGCGATTTAAAATTCGTATTCCACTTGTTTATTACATGCTTTGTTTTTTTTGGCTCTGGGTTCTAGCCCTTTTAAACCTAAATTACTGATAAAATAAAATATAACCTCATTATTACGCGCGTTTCTGCGAACTTTTTGTAACACGAATGATAGAAGTTATTTTGGACTATTCCGCTCGAAGTCAGTGAGTCATATAAAATGACGAAAGTTAAGTTGAAATCTTCAAGGCCCGGCCCGATTCCCGCTAGTATACGTAAATATTGAGTTAAGGAAAAAGTTATGTAAACGTTCGCGATTGTTTACATCAGCGTATGAGTGAACTTGTGTGCCAATTAACTGTACAACTGTTAAAATATTAGTACAACTTCAATCGAAGATCTCTCTTGTATAGCAACCAAAAATATTCTAAGTGTAAATATAAAAGCAAACAATCAAATAGGAACAACACTTCACCGAACAATAACACGGAAAATAATATTGGATTGGTGCCAAAAGTTGTTTTAAGGTGCCTCAAGTGTTCCTAACAATAACTTACTCATCGGTGCAAAGGTCGTAAGCTACGGCGAAAGTATCAACACACCACAATACATTCTTGCCTTTTAATACTTTAATCTTCAACATAAAATAAACATATATATGAAGAAAAGTCTGCCTTATATTAATCTTTGACACAAAGTATTCGTACAAACTTATATAACAGAATCTAACATCAAACCAAAGAACATAATACTCAAAGAAGCCTCCAAGCATTAGCAAGAGAAGTGCAAGAGGCGGTGAAAGCGTGTGATGCTGTATTGAAGGATGCACTTGCCCTATGAATCTAGAGGCCGCCGGCGCCGAGAGATGGCCGAACTTGAGCCTTGGTGGCTACATTCCATTATTGAGGAGACGAAGAGCGAGCACCCAGATCTAGGTAAGCAATCCTGACATTTTAGGGAACTTAGAACGTTATGTTAACTTTAAATATTACAAGTCTTACTAACCAGCCAACCAACTAACTAAACTACACTAGACCTTATTACCACAGGGAGCGTCTGGTTCGATATGCTAGTCAGCTACAAGATGTATTTCATAAAAAATCTAAATCCATCTAAATTCCAATTTGCGAAAAACCCAATACGGAGTTTTGACTATGCTATTTACATAAATCATAATATTAACACGTTCATATCATACACTAGATCCGCGTGGGTTTATTTTTTTTTTATTTTTCTAGAGAAATCATTTATTTCACAAACATGAGTAATGTCTAATTAACCTTCACTTCAAGGACATGCTTTCTTTATACTAATTCTTATTATGAAGTTCGGTTTTCAACAAACTTTAACATTTTCTTTTTTATATAAAATTCTCCAGCAGTGAATATAAAAGGTTAAATATAAAACTAAAAATTACTGCTCTAAAATTACGGTACAAAATATGTTCTAATTTTATGGGACTGTAACAACTCTAAGGTTTTACGCGGCACACACTAGTACCTAAAGCTTGATAAAATTAATTTTCCGACATCCTCAACCCATGATGATACAATTTCAACTTAAATCATTCTTAATATTACACACTTTTCTAAATCTATGACTTAGTAAATAATGACGTCATATCAATTATAGTAGGTGCGGAAATCTATGACGTTGAAAATATCACAGAAGAAATTAATGAGATATTATGGAAAATCCGCTGCAACTCCTGCATTTATGGTTCCTTAAATACTTACAGGTATCCTTCCTGGCTATAATTGTTTCTTCACATGTATATCTAATGCCGATATATTAAATATATCTTGTATATTAAAGAACAGATTTTGCTATGTAATAAAGTAAGAATAAAAAATTATTTCTAAAACAAACCTGCCTCCCTAGACGGTGGTAGTAATTACAAATAGTGACGATGACGTTTCAAACGTGCTTATAATTAGTTTTCCTACATGAAATAAACTACTTTTTAATTTTTCAAAAGTTTTGAATTTTGTAAATCAAATTCGTTTATTTAAGTCAGCTCATTTTACAATCGCTCTTGAAACGTGAAGTTTGAAGTGACTCTACCACCAATTAAGTTACTTTTTCTTGTGTGAAGATGTAAGCTATGATGTCTCCCCGGGTTTATTATTATAAATAAAATAAAAATATATTATCCACAGGCATTTTATTCATTAAGAAATTCATCAATTGTATAGTGAGCTCGAACTCATAAAATTGATTCAAAACGGTCTAAAATTCCTTGGGTAATCTTGTATAAGAATTTGTAAGAAAAAGTAACAATTACTCTAGGTATCGCTATTTATATTTCAACTAGTAAATGCCAGCAACTTCGTCTTCGTGAAAATTGGTGTATACTTGAACCTTTATTTCAATTCAACCCTGCAAGGGTTGAGTTTAGGGATAATCCTTTCTTAGCGCACATATTCATGCATGCCTAGATATGCGTGCCAAATTGCAGCGCAATCCGTTTTAGTGGTTTGAGCCGTGAGTTGATAGATTAGTTGCCTTTTATTTAGTTGTTTTTAGACCTTTAGCGCCCTAGACTGCTTGACTGCGTTGCCTGACTAATAAAATGTCATTACTTGAATTTGAATCACTGCATTTTATTAGTCATTCAGAATTACCCGTGGGCCACGAACCGCACCGCGCACAGCGAAGTCACTTTGCGCTGCAAACGTAAAACGATGTTACATTAAGATGTACTGTGGCATTAATGTAGTGTGACTGTATAGGTATGCCTGAAGACCATACACTAAAGTGAATAAATATTATTACAAATTCAGTAACAAAAGAAATAGCTGTGTAGTTAATTTATATGCAGTAGAAGTGGGTACAAGATGTATAGCAGCAAAATCTCTCTATAACCTGCTCAAAGACCTTGGTCTGACTAGAGCTGCAGTAAGCTCCATTCTTTCTTATCCAAAGCTGCTCTAGCATAATTCTACGAGATTTAGTTGGGCAAGGAGAATAATTCGAGCAGACGGTCCGTTGACCGGTCAACGCTCGACCGGTCAGAAAGGGTAAAAAGGGTGCCACAAAGTTTGGACTCCGTTCGGCGTTTTTCTCTCTGCCACAGGATGGACACGTCACCCACACGGTGAATCCATTCATTGCTAAGACTTGTCTCTGTTATTTTCATAATAAATAACTCTAGCTCAAAGCTAAAGATTAAATTATGGTTTAGCGTATAATACATATTCTGTTTAAAATCGTTCCCATGGCCCGGTTTCCAGGCTACGGGTTGTGAAACCGTGGGGTTTAGTCGGTAGGATTCCTACATAACCTGCTCCCTCTCCATGGCAAGCGAGATATCCATGACGGTTCTCCTACGTTAAAACTTGTACTTGAATTAGAGGCTTTGTTAGAGACTAGTACCTACCTACCGAATTCATTCTATCAGTGATGCGTCTTAATTCCACTTAACATCCCGATCATAATCATTAATTTTCCAATAACTATCGGAAATTTCCAATAAACATCAGTATTTCCAACAGACCCATCGAAATTTGAACTATGTTGTATCTATATATCGTAAAAACCCGGAACCCAGTACGGAACTGGGGCTTTACGTTTTCTATAAATAAAGAACTTGTTCTATTATTATACGCTACTGGTATAAATAGTATTACTTTACACAAAAAACGTACTCCACTAACAGATGTCCAAACATAAAATACCTTGTCATGCTTAGTGTTGTAAAGTGGGTTCAATATCACTTAATTACTTAATAAAGCAATGTATTGTTGAGGTCGAGCTGTCATTTGTCATCGCAAAAACAGTCATACACAAAAAACTGTTTTTAAATATGTTAAAGACTTTGAAACTTTCTAATCGAAGTGTTCTAAAATGTGGTTTGATTAAAAGGTGAAAATCTAATAAATTTTAACTGTTATGGCCAAGTCTTATAAAATTAAGTCCAGTAGGATTACCATTAAGGTCACTATGGAGTTCCAATTATAGCGACTTAGGGTAGCCGTCCCAGATCTTGAATTTTCGATGTAACGCAAAAACTCGCCCACACAACCGACGACACAAAATAAAGCGGTAGATGGCGTTAGTGGCCTTTTTACTGATCTTTGCGCACGTGTTTCTATTCACGATTTCGAAGTTAGAATTTGCCGCCCGGGCCGTGGGCCTCGGATTTACAAAATCTGGGTGGGACTGGTAGATATTATATAGCTGACAAAGGTTCCATAGTTAATTCGTCCATGTTTAAAATATTTCTTAGAGATTATATTGATAAATAATGTCCCCAGTCGCGAGACACTATTTTACGATTATGATTCGCCAAACACTCTATTCGGTTTCAACATGACATCGTACCGGAACGCTAAATCGCTTAGCGGTATGGCCAGGCAGACCTGAATCAATTTAGAAAATCCTAACCCGAATCCAAGACCTCCGTGTTATAAATCCACCGCGCACACCACTGCGCTACTGAGACCATCATAATGATTTTAAAAGCCGTCTTTAATGGTATAAACTTATGGTCCCCGCTCTATAATTCATTTAAAATGGATTCGGCTATTGGTGTATAATTTAAAGTCTTTATCCGTTTTTATTAATAATTCATACGTAAGTTATAATATATTCTATTAATCTTAATACTCGTATAACTATTTATTAAACAATAAAGAAGTAACTACCGTTTAAAATAATTGATTAAAATATATTGTATGAAACACGTAGATCCACGTATAATGAATATAACTTATTTATGAATATTTAACTTTCATTTATTCATAAAACAGTTAATGATATTCATATAATTTGATTACTTTAAGCAGATTATACGTTTGATTAGTTTTGAATAAATTAATTGTTATTGAAGTTTTATTAACATGAACATACAGGTTTAGGTAAAAATATGAAATGATTTTAATACATTTTAATTTTGATGAAAGTATTTAATATGCGCTAGAAGACTTGGAACAGTTCCGGGGTCAAAGACCGACGGATTACCAATTTAGGTAATTTGTTTATTACAAAACTAACTAGCCCGGGGAACTTCGTATGATGCCGATACGACATATATATACTCATATCTACTATTCGTCATTGTAGAATTCGATGGATGGATGTAGAACTCTTGCATAGCGCAGAAGTTAGAACAGTTGATGACCTCCGTGGCGCAGTGGTATGCGCGGTGGATTTATAAGACGGAGGTCCTGGGTTTGATTCCCGGCGGGACAGATTGAAATTTGTCTTAATTTGTCTTGGTCTGGCTGGTGGGAGGCTTTCGCCGTGGCTAGTTACCACCCTACCGACAAAGACGTACCGCCAAGCGAATTGGCGTTCCGGTACGATGTCGTGTAGAAACCGAAAGGAGTGTGGATTTCATCCTACTCCTTACAAATTAGCCCGCTTCCATCTTAGATTGCATCATCACTTAACATCAGTTGTGATAGCAGTCAAGGGCTAACTTGTAGTCGATAAAAAAAAAGCTCCATGGTAGCATAAATTACTATCACCACAAACGCAAGAATATAAAAATTTGACTGCCTCCTTGGTCTAGGTCGGTTGTTAAACAATTCTAAATATTTACTAAGAGCTTTTCTTCTAAAAAATTTTGAGTAAAAATTCTAAGCAAGTAGTTGGTGGTGTTACACCCCGTGCAACACGTTACGCCTTCGGTACCACTATCATTAACATGTGATAATGATCGTAAACTAATCAACATAAACATCCTATGCCCACAAACGCAATGGAGCAACAATTTGTCACGACCTTTACTAGCAGTTAATAGACTGATAATTAATCACCAATTTTCCAACGTTAAATTTTACACTTACAAACATGACAAGTTGACTTTAAGCTTCTAAAAACTACCATAAAACTATGATACAATTAGAAAACGCGCAGGGAGCACGTAAAACCACTCATGTTAATGAGATCGTTCAATGCAAGCTAATGAGGTCACAGGTGGTACCGATAGAGCCTCCCTGTACAGCTTTCCTAACTCTGCTTTTGTCAAGCCGAAATTACGAACCTAAAGAACATAAATTATACGTCACCATCATCAAACTCAAAATCATTTATTTCAAATATACTTAGTTTACTAGCACTATTGAATCGTCATGTTAATAGTTTATTTCAAAGTAATGGTGATAATTTAAGATGGGAAATTTAAAATTAAAGCTACGAGGGTAACAAAAAGTGTCTTAGTCCAAAAATCATCATCATTATCAGCCTAATTTAAAGACCTACCACACCGCTTCTAGCTGTCTAACTTTCTTAAGTACTTTTGTTAAGCCTAATCAACCAAACGAAGGAACATAAATTGTACGAGTCATTGGCATCATCATCATCCTGTTTTAACAGCTGACTAAACCAACAGGCCTCTCTTATAGGAAAAGAAATACCCATAAAGCTGCTCTTTTCCGGGTTAGATATTATTTAATTTTGTAACCATCGCAAAGTATGTTGAAGATAAAATCTTGACCAACGGCTCAATGTGCTCTCCGAAGCACGAGGGTAGCACCAATTTCTTAACTCCAGGTTGAGGAATTTTACCGAGAATTTTTTTAAGAAAGAAAAGCTCCATATTTATAAGTTCGACCGAGGACTCGAAACCAGAACCTGGTGATGGTCTACGCCACTGTAACAACGAATCAGTTTATTCTATTAGTGCCCTGCCTAATTTATAGTTACATCGACAAGGTTAGCTGGTTTTCTTTAACTTTTATTAATCGTAAGGCTTTTTTAAGCTTAATCAGTCACACAATAACATGGAAATTAGATATCTTTGTATCCCTAAATAGTTATGTTTCAAAATAACGAGAACGTAATTAAATCACGAAGGAAGGCAGACAGACAGGCGATCCGCTTGATTGGTAACGAGGGAAAAAACCTTTGCTTACACGGATTACAATTATCCACTTTCCTGACTTCGAAGGCATGTTGGCTACAAATATTAGGTACATAAATACTTCTAATGGTGTACTATTACGATATTAATCAACATCATTATCAACGGGAAGGCCAGGCCACTTTTCTTTTTAGGGGAGAGTAAAATAAAGAGCTAGGTGGAATGTTGAGTTTATATCCACCAAACTGCTTCAGTGTGGTTTGGTGGGCTTAGGAAGTATTGTTTGATTATGTATTAAATCATAACTATCAGATGTTGATGATCAACTACAATGACAATCGATACCGAAGGTTTTATGTGTTCTTCGAAACAGATAGCCGCCGTCGCCGTAAATTTCCCAACTCCAAACTGAGAATATGTATTGAGAGCTTTTCTTAGCTCAATAAATATTTCAAAGCTTGACTCACGATTTGAATTCAGGATCTCGTAATCAAAGCTAACTACTGAGCTAACGAAACAATTTGGGGTTGTCTGGTTCGTTATGTAAAAATTATAAGCAATTTTAGAGTGCGCTTAAAGAGTTTAAACCGTTGAATTTGTTATAAAGTTACCGAGTAACAAGTCGGCTGTGAAACACTTCGGCTGAGTATATTCACAAATTATATATACGAACAATTTCTAGGAAGAAAGAAACGCTTAATATTTTATAGCCTGATCTCGTAGCTCTCTATCTCTTGTATTGTTATCAGAGAGATATAGTCGAGACTCACACCGTCGAATTTCGTCACAGAATCGACATGCTGAATTCGCTTGGTACGGTCTATGAACTATTATATTTACTTCTATCTCTCTATCTATAGAGAGAGAGATATTTTGAGCCTACGTTGAGACTCACACTGTCGAGTTTCATTGTAGAAACGACATAAAGGACCTCGTGATTCAAAGCCACATAAGCTCACCAAAGAACCAATAAGACAAGTAGGTGTGGTCGCAAGCATTCTAAAAAACCATAAGCAATTTTAGGATGCGGTTAAAGAGTTTGAACCGTTGAATTTGTTAAAAAATCACCGAGTAGCGGTTCGGGCGTGAAAAAAGAAACATTAATAGTGTAACTGTGGTTTCTCTATTTACGGAAGCGAGGGTACTCTCGAATTATGCGCCGCAAACTGCTGGTTAGTGCGGTCGACTCCACAAAGGGCTGGATGTCTCTGCTGTCATTATACCAATCTTAGTAGAAAGCGACGCATCTATTTGATTTGCTCAGAGTAAATTAATTTTTAATTTTAGCAATTTTGTTTAGTAGTTTCTTTTTATAGACCCTTTGAATCTATATTTTTCTAGGTATTATCGTTACTTGATAACCTAACCTAACCTTACGTAGCTTTAACATGCTCTCGGAGACTTGGCGCTGTACTTCCACGGTGTATTTAACTTTTTTTATACATATAGTATCAATATCATCATCATATTAGCCGATGAACGAAAAAAAATGGACATAGGCCGCTTGTAAAGACTTCCAAACACCAGTCGGGCCTGCTCGATGTTATCACTCCACCTAGTGAAGATCGACCAACTCTGTAGCAACGCTTAACGCTGAAGTGTCGCCATTCCAGCACTTTGCATCCCTAACGTTCGATATAAAAATTCCTGTATTATTTTTCCTTATTCCCAAACCCATAACTATTTCAAAATCGATTCAATACTAAACAAGCGTTAGATAAACTGTAATGAGAACCGCAAGAGACATTTTAGCAGGAAGAGGATAAAATAACGGAATAATAATAGTAAGTGTGTGTGGATTTAGGATTTCAGGGCTTGTGGTTTATTTTGTGGCCGACTTGAATAAGTCCTGAGGTTAAACGTAACTGACCGCGGCCGATAATTAGATCGGTTGCCATTAATATTCACTCATTGAAGGGGACACTGTCTCGTCAGCCCCGTGGTTAGCCTATGTGTCGGATCATGAGATCCTAGATTCAAGTCATGGTTATTAAATATTCAGTGTTTTTTCCTGTCAGTAAAATTTTATACCGGGAGTTGTTAAGTTGGTGGTATCCTTGCGCCTCGGAGAGCACTTTAAACCAGTACCAATCCCAGTAATTATCGTTAACACCTGATTACAAGAATCAAACATTAACAGCCATTATCGCAAACCCACACCTATTGGAGCAGCATGGCATAACTAAGCCATATACTTTCCTATTCGAACCTTGTAATGACCCGTTATAATCGTCAAATTATCAAACCCCTGTGATGTCTCAGTGTTGTATCCTTTAACTGCAGAGCTGAATAGGCATATTTTAGGTAAGTGCGTTTCAAGAACCACATCACTACTTTCTATCATTCGTGATTGTAGTCAAGCGCAAGCCTATCTACCATAAAAAATCGGCCAAGTGCGAGTCGGACTCGCGCACCGAGGGTTCCGTAAATTTTAAGGTTTTCGGAATGATTTCTTCATATGTACTATAAAACATGCTTCATGCAAAATTTCAAGATTCTAGGACTAGCTGCGAGTAGTAGAGAGTTAAATATGCGGCATAAACCGCATATTTTGATTGCGTCGTCATAGATGTTTGATTTTGATACAGTTTAAAAGTTTTGTAGGCTTAAGTATTTGATATAAATTTCAATTTAATACCTTTATGTATTCATGAGAAAAGGCGGTAAGTGTAAAATTCTTAAAATTATTTTTGGTATGTGATGTAACTAAAAATATACAGTTTTTGTAATTTTTCCATTATCTATTATTAGTGCTATATGACGTTGCTTCGTACCAAATTTCAAGATTCTAAGTTTACGGAAACTACCCGTTAGATTTTGATTTGCTTGACCGTGTCGAAAATTGGGAAGATTTTTGGCATAAACGGCTGTATCTTTTGGTTGCCTTGGCCTAGAAGCTTGATTTTTTCACGACTCTAAGGTACAGCAGACTTGAGCATTTGATATAAAGGACATTGCCAAAATTTGCCCCAGGCTGTCCAAACTTATGCTCACATTTAACTGTTTTATTTAAATACACAATAAATTTTAAACAACTTACCATGTTTCATAGCAATCACTTGAAGATATGTCAAAAAAATAAAAATTTCAATCGATTTTTTGTGTTCTGAATCACGTGACCGTCGTCGTAGTATGAAAAGTCAAGTTTTTCAACCTTCATAACTTTTTTCTGCAACTGCATACCTACATACAACTTTGTTTTTCTGTAAATAGAAAATCTGCACTATTTATTAACATATATATCATTACTGGGCAGTCTGTGGTACACTTCCATACAATTTTTGGCAATGTCCTTTCAGCTTGATACCTCCACGCGTCTCTGAGAAGAAGGGTTTTGACAGACAGACGGACGGACAACGAAGAGGTTTCCGTTTTTTTAGGTACGAAACCCTAAAAAAGAAGTAATTGCAGCTTGATGCTTTCTTTTTGATCTCATTAGTATCTCCCATTAATTCAGTATCCAAAAATTTCAAATAGCCTCACAAAAAGGTTACGTGACCTCACTTTGATAGATCTATACGGTACACTTGTTTAACTAAACGCGTCGTGTTTTCCTCAATTATTCCGCTTTTTACGGTATTTCCAATTAACTGTACTCCATGCGTATGATAACTGCAATTGTTATAAACTCCTGGCTTTAATTAGCGTATTAATATACACGTCAGTTGTAACTATTGCCCAAAGAACATTTTATCACCAAAGCCAAAATGTAGTAATCTAATAATAAAATGTAGGCATCTACGCGTAAGTTTCAACTAAAAATTACTTCGGTATACTAAAGTCATATGCTCGAATGTAATCGATTATAAGCTTTAAGTGGTATACGATTGAGACATCGGGTGTTCATAAATGCCTAATGCCTAAATGTAAACAAATAAACAGATAATAATATTTTGAAAATAAATCAAATACAATAAATAAAAAAAATTTTTAAATAAAAAAAGAACCGCTAAGTAGTACTTCTTTAGTTGCTTTAAATTACTCATTAGTACCTCACCTTAAACACAGAATTTTTTCGATATTCTAATAAAACGAAACTATATTGAATAATATATATATATATATATATATATATATATATATATATATATAATATATATATATATATTTTGGAGGCACGCTTACAAGTTCGGCCCTTGACTCGGTATCGGTAGCTTTTTGGCTACTAGTGCCATATAATATAGTATGACAGTATAGTACAAGTACGGTACGCGGCGATAAATCACTAAAAAGTAAGAAATAAAAATTTTTAACAAAAAATGCTATCACACCTGATGTTAAGTGATGATGCAGTCTAAGATGGAAGTGGGCTAACTTTCGGTTTCTACACGACATCGTACCGGAACGCTAAATCGCTTGGCGATACGTCTTTGCCGGTAGGGTGGTAACTAGCCACGGCGAAAGCCTCCCAACAAGACAAATTGAGAAAAGTCTCAATCTGCCCCGCCGGGAATCGAACCCAGGACCTCCGACTTATAAATCCACCGCGCATACCACTGCGCCACGGAGGTCGTCAAAATATTGAAAACTACTCTCATAAGGAGATGATCCTGTTACTATTTCTCTAAATTGGACTCGCTTGGCTATTCCGTACAATGCGCAGTTGTCAAACACCTACTTTATTACGTCTTCCCAAATGGCATTCCCACCGACGAAGCCACAGTAGTGTCTGGGTAGCGTATCAACGGGTTCTCTGGGTTTGCAGCGTTTTAAAAGCTGTTTGTACCCTACGACTTTATACTAAAGAATAAAGATTATATTTTATTTTTAATTTAATTTGTCTAAGCTGGCGTTAATAGGTCTGTTTCAGTTACCTTTTATGCCTTATGTCCTTGATATTTTACCGGCAACTACACTCTTAAATACAACAAGTCTACTTAGCTGCAGAAATAAGTATAGGTAGTATATACATTCCACACGAGTTCTGTCACGAAAAGTTCTACAACTAGCGCTACTGGTACTACTGAATATTGCTGTAAATTAATAAAAAGTATATTTGTCACCAGTGCGAACCGGCAGCCCTGACTACATGTGCTCGGCCCTTCCCCACCACTGGCGCTCTAACAAAACCCTGCCCGGGGGCTTTAAGGTGGTAGCCCTTGGTGACGTCATTGACGGAACCCAGGTCACCGTGCGGGCTGGTAACGACGAGAACTGCTCCGCCGAGTTGAGGAACAACACTGCACTCATGAAGAACAGGGTCGCTAAGTTCAATGACCTGAGGTTCGTCGGGAGAAGTGGCAGAGGTGAGCAGACTTTTTATTGAATATGATTAGGACTGGGACAATACCGATTTCAACCGATTACATTTGCAACTTTTAATTATACTTATTTGTAGGCTTAGTACAAAAAGTTCTGTAAACGTACTAAGTATGGTACTAAGCACCGAATTGATTTCTAGTTCAGTATTAGAACTAATATTCAATTGGGTTGCAAGTCGTACTCGTAGGTTCGGACTATGAGATCCATAAGCTCGCTGTTAGATTGTAGTGGCAAATCACGGTAGACTCCAGCCGGATTAACCAATTATTAAGCTGTACTAGGTTAGTTTACTATCTCGATTATGAGATTTAGAGATGTGTAAAATGTTCGAAAATCTAGTGTAGTTTAGTGTGGAACAGCAAACGTTCTATGTAACTATGCGTTATAGAAATTTTTCAAAAACAAACAAAAGCTTTTATCTATACTAATGTTATAAAGCTGATGAGTTTGTTTGAACGCGCTAATCTAAATATTATAAATATTAAATATTATAGGACAATTACACACATCGCTATATAGCCCCAAAGTAAGCTTAGGTAGCTTGTGTTATGGGTACTATGATAACTGATGAATATTTTTATATATATATTATACATAAATACTTATAATATATAGATAAATACTCTGGTTTAATATAATCTGAGTAACTACTGGTTCGAATTGAAAAATTCTTTTTGTGTTGAATAGACCATTTATCGAGGAATGCTTTAGGCTATGTAACATCACGCTGCAACTAAGCAGCGCAAAAATAAAAATAATCGCAATCGTTGCAAGTGTGCATATAAAATTTGAAAAGTTTCTTCGATTTTCTCAGGATCACATCCTAACATAATAACTATGAGACCATTTTGGAAAAATACCCTTTCTAATAAAAAGAATTATCAAAATGTATGTGTGATCATGCATAAAAAAATATATACAAGTCGAATTGAGAACCTCCTCCGTTTTTATGTCGATAAAAAATAGAAACTTTTCTTTTTTTCTGGAAATATACTTGTAGACTTATATAGCTGAAAAGAAAAGGCTAAAAGCTTGCGAACGATAATGCGATTAAGGCCATTAGCATCTAAACGGCATAAACAAAATAATCGCTTGCGGTGAGCAATAGCATTACGTAAATCACGAATGTGAAAACTTGCGTTTGTCGCATCGTCGCCCGCACGACTCAGAAATCATTTTCACGGCACTTACCTATGACTGCGTCGGTGCGGCGTTGGTACAATGGTTAGCCTGGGCGGCTTTCATTTTTTTTTTATGGACTACAAGTTGGCCACGGAGGTCGTCAACTGCGCCACGGAGGTCGTCAAATCATTCATCATTTCATGATCATGAGGTCCTAGATTTGTTTACAGGTTTATTAATATTTTCTTTAAATAGTCTGCATTATTCCGTGACCCGACCCAGGATTCGAACCCAGGACCTCATGATCAAAGCCACATAGACTAACCATCAGATCAACGAGACAGATGTTAATAATGATAATAAAGTTAATATAAAATTGAACGCAGAAAGAATTTGAGTACTTTTCGAAGGATAATTTATTATTTTTTTTTTTTATCGACTACAACTTGGCCCTTGACTGCTATCACACCTGATGTTAAGTGATGATGCAATCTAAGATGGAAGCGGGCTAACTTGTTAGTGGTTGGACAAAATCCACACCCCTTTCGGTTTCTACACGACATCGTACCGGAACGCTAAATCGCTTGGCGGTACGTCTTTGTCGGTAGGGTGGGAACTAGCCACGGCGAAAGCCTACCACCAGCCAGACCAAGACAAATTAAGAATAATCTCAATCTGCCCCGCCGGGAATCGAACCCAGAACCTCCGTCTTATAAATTTACCGCGCATACCACTGCGCCACGGAGGTCGTCAAAAATAATCCGGATGCAAAGAAGGGTGGTGTTTTGCGAGTGCAACTACGTACCTATATAAAACTATGTTTAATTCCTTGGTTCTACAACCTTAACTGATTTTAACATAATATGAAATTTCATAAAAATGGCTATGTTGCCTAAAACTACTATTAAGTTAAATTAGCACAGTAAATTCAAATTCCAAATGAAACGCTAAAAATGTACATGCATAAAGATGCACTTTCTCCATCATCACATATCAGGACGTCGGATTTTAATTTCTAAACCGCAAGCAGTAACGACGCTCGCTTTACTGTTCCATTGTTGCAGTACGTCGCTATTAAGGCCCACATGTATGAGGAGCTGTAAAATCTCGGACGCTTCCAATGCTCCGCTGGCCAATCGTGGCTACTCTTATGTTACTATGTACATTTGTTACATAGTTGACTATGTTTTGAATGTAATTCTTTTAAATATTAAATAGAGGTAGGACTACTTTGTTAAGGAGACGAATATTTTTGCATTCCATGGATTCGCTGTGCGGGCATTGAGATATATGCGTGCGGGTGCCGAGTCCATCGTGTGACAGAATGAAAAACTATAATAATAATAATAATAATAATAATAATAAAAATCGTTTATTTTCAATCAGTTCATTTACATTAAGGAGATTACATAATTATAAGCTGCCAGATCTACATCAGTATAAGTTAATTTACATTATATTATTATTTGATAAGTATTTTACATTTTAGTCTGAGTCTACATGGCTTAGCTGTAGATCAATTTGATGGTACTGGGACCAGCCTGATCTAGGTTTATGTCAAACCTGTGTTTCAGACTTTCTCAGTTCTTATTTTAAATAACATGGTACTAATAATTGTTAATTAATATACTATAATATAATACAATTTTTCTTACTAGTTAAAGTACATGAACTTACATTCAAAATTTTACTTTATAATTTCCAACATCTTTTCCGTGTCTTCGTAATCTAGTTTTTTTAGGTAATTAGTCACCAAAGCCTTGCAGTCTCTATAATTTAAGTTGCTTATTGTTAGTTTCTTATTTAAGTTGTTGTACAAATAAGGTCCTAAAAATATGTGAAATTTCTTTACATAAGCATGTTGAAAGAGTGGAATCGTGTAGACCCGATCCCGCCGACGTCCAACCACTGTCTGTTCAGATGACGGGAGCTTATTGTGCTGGTATAATATGAGACTTAGTATAAATAATTGTCGCACTGGGAGTACATCGCATTCCTTATACAGTTGATGGGTGGAAAACCTGCGGTGCCGGAAAGTGGCTACCTTAAGGAGGGCTCTTTGGGAGCGTTCCAGCGGGAGTAGGATTGAAGCCGCTGCACCACCCCAGGACGTTATGCAGTATGTTATAATGGATTGACACAGAGCTAAATATACCTGTTTTATTAGCTTGTATTTGGTTATAGCACGTAGGTTCTTGAATATGTATATAAGTTTGCGTACTCTGGTACATAGTAAACTTGTTTGCTTACGAAAATTTAAATTTTTGTCAATTGTGACACCGAGATATTTTATGTCATCGGTTTTGTCTAAAGGGGGACACAGACATGGTGCGTCAGCATTTCTGCAGCTATGCGCGACTATGTTTAAGTTGTTCGATGTTTTATTATTGCGCATTGTGAATAATATGTATTTTGTCTTAACTGCATTTAATGTTAATAAATGTTCATGAAGCCATTTCGTTACAAAATTTAAACCTCCTTGGGCATAGGCATACAAGTCAGATCGTGATTTTGCGGCGAATAACAAAACTGTGTCATCAGCATATGATATTATCATACCGTTATGTAAAGGGGAGGCGCAGAGGTCATTAATGTATATTAAAAATAAAGTACTTCCTAACACACTTCCCTGTGGGACGCCAAAGTTACTGTTAGACATCACATTACTAGTGCGATTCCCAATTTTGACTGATTGCTTACGATTAGTGAGATAGTCTACAAATAATTTATGTTGTGTTCCTCTTATTCCAAGAAGTTCAAGCTTCCGTAATAGTATAGTGCATGAGATACTATCAAAGGCCTTGGCAAGGTCGAGGAAAATACCCATGGTGTGCATTCCCTTATCTAGATTGTTAGTAACATATTCTGTTAGTTTATGAACTGCCTGGCTGGTGGATCGTGCTGGTCTAAAGCCATACTGACAGTCCGACAAGAGGTTATTTTTCTCTAAATAGTTTACTAATCTGCTATTAATAAGTTTCTCCAGAATCTTTGATAACCCTGTTAAGACAGAGATGGGCCTATAGTTATTGACGGAGGTCTTGTCACCAGATTTAAACACTGGTGTGACCACCGCTCTTTTGAGGGCATCCGGGAAGATTCCTTGAGTAAGGCATAATTGGAATATATGGGTCAGAGGGGGTGCGAGAAGGAGCTTAAATGCTTTAAGTATACCATTGGGTATGTTGTCCGAACCGGTGGCACATGCATCTTTTAGTCCTGTAATTAATCTTATTATTTCCTGAGTGTCCGTATCCAATAATACCAAAGAATTCATTGGAGTCTGGGCAGATCGGTAGTTTGTATAACTTGGGCATTTATATGATTTTAATAACTTTTCGGCTAAATTCTTACCAACGTTTATGAAGAAATCATTGATTTGTTCTATGGTAGTGGTTGGGTTTCTGTCTGCATATAGCAGGTCGAGTGGCTGGTCATATGGTTTCGTTCTGAAAGTATTTGTTTTTAAAAAATTCCAAATAAGCTTACTATTATTGCCGGCTTTTTGTAGCTCTCTTCTCTGAAACTGATATTTCAACTTTTTAAGAAGATTGTTGCAAAAGTTTCTGTATCTTTTATAAGTAACGGCAAGTATGTCATTATTAGGCGTTTGTTTTAGCTTAAGATGTAAACTATCCCTATGTCTGATGCAGCGAGCAAGCCCAGGTGTAATCCATGGTTTAATATTGTTATATTTTTTAGGAAATGTTTTTATTTGTGTATTTTGCTGTATGGCTGATTGGACAGAATGAATAAAGTAGTTCAGTGATGTATTTGGATTATCGGAGTTGAAAACTGGGTCAAAATTAATCCTACGTAAGTCATATTCAAGGTTAGACATATTCACTGCTGTTATGTCATGTGTGCATTTTTGTCTAGGTAAACACGTTTGCATCGCCAGCAAAATAGCTCTATGGTCAGTTAGCCAGGTATTGATTACTAAAGTCTTAGTCGGTCGTTTAGATTTTATAAGGATATGGTCCATGCATGAACCAGTTTGGAATGTCATGAGAGTATGAGTCGGTAGTAGACCGTGGGATGAACACATGTTAAGGTATCGGTGCGCATTATGGTCTGCGTGCTCAGGGCGGATATCAATGTTTATGTCGCCTATGATAATAATATTTTTGGTAGAGGAAAGATGTTTTAGTGTCCTATTTAAAGAGTCTATAAAAATCTCTATACTTTGAGAAGGAGGGCGATATATCGCAAGTATTGCTGTGTCATGTTGGGGTTTAACTATCAGGCAGTTACTTCCATCCAGTATTGGTTCCTCAATGGTACAGATAAGATCCCGTTTTATGTAAACTGCGAGACCATCATTCTGGTTGATGTAATTGGTCGAAGTATGTGACAAGTATCCAGGTAAAACGGGCATGTTATGAGCGTAATCTGGATGCCAGCATTCAGTTAATACAATTATACTACAGCTTATATTAAGATCGTGTAATAATAGTTCCAGTGCGTTTATGTTTTGGTTAATACTACGAATATTTTGGGTTAGTAAAGTTAGCTGGTTTCCCGAGGTTAGAATTTTCTTACAATCCATAGGAAAGCAGATATGTGTTTCTGACACGGAAAAGTTGTCTAGGTTATGTAATAGTTGATTACATGTCATAATAATAATTGGTGTAAAAACTTAGTAAAAGTGCTACGAGTGTGCTTAAATATAGGTTTGTTGGTGACGCTCTTAGGCGCCTTCATAGTCTATAGAGTTGATGTAACTAGCTTCGGCATGTTTGCGTGCTGGGCAAATCTCATCACCTGTTTGGTGGTCACATTTCCTTTTAAAACGTTTACAAGTTGCGCACACTGGGGGAGAAGATTTCTTAGTACATTCCTTGTGGGAATGACCACTCTCTCCACAGTGATTACAGGTGGGGGTACTCTCGCGGCAAAACTTTGCAGCGTGCCCGTACAGTTGGCAATTAAAACACCTCGTCACAATGGTGAAATCCCTTACAGGGCATGATGTCCAATTAATAAATATGCGACCCTGGTTTATTAAAATCTTTCTGATAGTCGGAGGGACCTCAATAATATAATTACAATAGGTAGGATTTTTCTTACCCGATTTATGGCTAATTTTAACCATTTGCACAAACGACTCTCGAGTAATATTCGGCACCTTATCTGAGAGGTTCTGTTCATAGATACAATCAAGTACCTCTTTTTCACCTAGGGATAGTGGGACACCAATAATTATGATTCTCGGTCGGCGCTTGGATGGTTCTTCGATTGTAAGGCCCGAAGATGCTAATTTATTTGAACATCTTATTTTATCGATATCTCCTTTATTTTCGGTGCTTATGAGGACACCTCCGTTTCTAACCTTCTTTAGGCCACGAACTTGTAACTTAAAGGCCTCTGGTGAAATAATCTTCTGCACAAGTGCCTTAGTCTCGTCACTAGTTTTAGTTTTGTCGTTAGGGTAGATGGCAATGGCGCTCAGGTTTGCTGGACGGACCAGATTATCGGCTCCTTTTTTGACAATGTGCGCATAAGAGGTTTGTTCTGCTGGCTGCAATTTCGTCTCAACGGTCTGCTTAAGCTGGTCTAGTGCTTTTGTGTGACTCTGCTGAGCCTGAAGGTACTCAATTCTATCATGGGCCTGGATCGTCTTCTGCTTAAGCGACTGGTACATAACTGCCATCTGGGATGTACCGTTTGTTACTTTTCTGCACAGATTGTTTACTCGGAGTTTTTGGTCTGACTATTGGTTTCTTCAATGGTACCATAAGATGCATGTTTTATTTTAAACCGAGCCACCAGGTCATTCTGGTTGATGTAATTAGTGAAGTATGTACACAATATCCTGGTAAAACGGGCATGTTATGAGTGTGTGCTGGATGCCAGTTCATGTTAAATACAATTATCGGTACAGTTATATTAAGATCCATATGTTTTGGTTAATACTACGGAGTATTTTGGTCGTTAGTAAAGTTAGCTGGTTTTCCGATTTTTGTTATGTCAATCTGATAGGAAAGCAGATATGTGTTTCTACACGGAAATGTTGTCTAGGTTATGTAATCTGTTTTACATGTCAGGGCGGATTTGATTACGTCTTAAACTTATAAATATGTAATGCTGAATAGTTTGGAATGTCATGATATGGTTGGTAGAGGCGTTTTATATCAATGTTTATGTCGCCTATGATAATAATATTTTTGGTAGAGGAAAGATGTTTTAGTGTCCTATTTAAAGAGTCTATAAAAATCTCTATACTTTGAGAAGGAGGGCGATATATCGCAAGTATTGCTGTGTCATGTTGGGGTTTAACTATCAGGCAGTTACTTCCATCCAGTATTGGTTCCTCAATGGTACAGATAAGATCCCGTTTTATGTAAACTGCGAGACCATCATTCTGGTTGATGTAATTGGTCGAAGTATGTGACAAGTATCCAGGTAAAACGGGCATGTTATGAGCGTAATCTGGATGCCAGCATTCAGTTAATACAATTATACTACAGCTTATATTAAGATCGTGTAATAATAGTTCCAGTGCGTTTATGTTTTGGTTAATACTACGAATATTTTGGGTTAGTAAAGTTAGCTGGTTTCCCGAGGTTAGAATTTTCTTACAATCCATAGGAAAGCAGATATGTGTTTCTGACACGGAAAAGTTGTCTAGGTTATGTAATAGTTGATTACATGTCATAATAATAATTGGTGTAAAAACTTAGTAAAAGTGCTACGAGTGTGCTTAAATATAGGTTTGTTGGTGACGCTCTTAGGCGCCTTCATAGTCTATAGAGTTGATGTAACTAGCTTCGGCATGTTTGCGTGCTGGGCAAATCTCATCACCTGTTTGGTGGTCACATTTCCTTTTAAAACGTTTACAAGTTGCGCACACTGGGGGAGAAGATTTCTTAGTACATTCCTTGTGGGAATGACCACTCTCTCCACAGTGATTACAGGTGGGGGTACTCTCGCGGCAAAACTTTGCAGCGTGCCCGTACAGTTGGCAATTAAAACACCTCGTCACAATGGTGAAATCCCTTACAGGGCATGATGTCCAATTAATAAATATGCGACCCTGGTTTATTAAAATCTTTCTGATAGTCGGAGGGACCTCAATAATATAATTACAATAGGTAGGATTTTTCTTACCCGATTTATGGCTAATTTTAACCATTTGCACAAACGACTCTCGAGTAATATTCGGCACCTTATCTGAGAGGTTCTGTTCATAGATACAATCAAGTACCTCTTTTTCACCTAGGGATAGTGGGACACCAATAATTATGATTCTCGGTCGGCGCTTGGATGGTTCTTCGATTGTAAGGCCCGAAGATGCTAATTTATTTGAACATCTTATTTTATCGATATCTCCTTTATTTTCGGTGCTTATGAGGACACCTCCGTTTCTAACCTTCTTTAGGCCACGAACTTGTAACTTAAAGGCCTCTGGTGAAATAATCTTCTGCACAAGTGCCTTAGTCTCGTCACTAGTTTTAGTTTTGTCGTTAGGGTAGATGGCAATGGCGCTCAGGTTTGCTGGACGGACCAGATTATCGGCTCCTTTTTTGACAATGTGCGCATAAGAGGTTTGTTCTGCTGGCTGCAATTTCGTCTCAACGGTCTGCTTAAGCTGGTCTAGTGCTTTTGTGTGACTCTGCTGAGCCTGAAGGTACTCAATTCTATCATGGGCCTGGATCGTCTTCTGCTTAAGCGACTGGTACATAACTGCCATCTGGGATGTACCGTTTGTTACTTTTCTGCACAGATTGTTTACTCGGAGTTTTTGGTCTGAGTTCATTTTTCCCTCCCCAACTATTGCGCAGACTTCGTTCAATACATCACCTATGGCTTCCAGCCATCTCTGAATTTCCGCGGACGACACAACTTCATTCGGTATCGTATTGTCGTAACCAGTTGGTGGGTCCGCAACCATAGGCGGGTCCCGTTGCGTAGGCGTCGGCGGTGGACTTCGGTGCATCTTTTGGCTACGGCTAAACGGAGAGTCTAAGTTAGCCATATCCAATTAATAAATGACCCACTTTTTGTTTAGTACATTATGAACTCTATCAATTTTCACAACACTAAACGAAACACTTTCGATACGACACACTTTTTGCTATATTGCACTTTATTTTTACTAAAGTTATTATTTGCAACTATTTAATTGTTATTCATCATAATTAACAAAATGCACGTCTGCATACGCGTAGCGTCGAGAGTAGAAGAATCCGAACAAAGTCAGAGCCTTGTGACACGGATGAAGTTAACTCTATATGTTATGAGTTTGTTGGTTTGTGCCGAAATAGAAATGACCTGAAAACTTGGTGATAAGTTGCAATCATTGTAGATTTGTAAAAAAAATACATATACTTACGGTCGTTTTGAAGTCGTTTAAAAAGCTCGGACGTTTCTAACGTTCCACTGGCCAATCGTGGATACAATTATGTTACTATGTACCTTTCTTACATAGTTGACTGTTTTGAGTACAATCTCTTTTAAATATTAAATATAAGAACTGCAAAACGCGTAATAAATAGTTAAAAGTAATAAATAGCAACAATACAGACATCATGTCTGTATTTTTGTAATTTATCGTTAAATAAAAATACAGTCTAACTAACCGTATTAGAGCTCAAAATAAGCCCTAGAAGAAAGGGCTCCAGAATAATGAAACTCTTTACAATACGAGCCGTTTCAAGATACCTTCTTTATAGGGAAATTGAACCGACAGCTGAGCGAAAGCTTTTTAAGGTGTTGGTCGAAGCTTTTGCTATTCGCCCACTGAAATATCTATCGAAACAACAACTGTTAATATGGAAAACAAACAGCAATTTTGTTGTAAATAAAAATATATACTTAATTATGTTGTGTGTCTAGAACAACTTAATAATTCTCATTATTATTGCAACGTTTAGGTATATCTACTGCGTACTAACCAATCGCTGATACGTACAAAGTTACTTGTTGTGATTGGATACGCTTACAAGATATGTACCATAACAATATCGTGTATACGGGGATCGTATTTCTTTCGAGAACCTTTTGTACTTACTTGAAGTACGTATTTGATTTACCGTACCGTAGAACAAATTTAAATTATTAGCTAACTTCATCTGCCCAAGCTTAAAATTTTTGACGTCCTGCGGGAACTAAAATCCATCTACTGCATGCGTCTACTATTCTAGGTTTGCCTGCCATCCTGTTTTCTCAGGACGTGTCTTTTGGGGTGTCCTGGCCTTTCCTGTAAAGTTTATAAGCATCTTCCTTGGTTTTTAAAGAGTCCTAGTACCAGGACATTTTGGTTTGTTACATGCACTGAGCATGTAACAAACCAAAATGTCCTGGTATTTCTATATTCAAATCTTTGATTTCAAGACGAAGAAGACCCTAGTCTTCCCTTAGGGTTGGCTCTCAATAACAATTTTAATTTGTTTTCTGTTTTCGACTAAAGACATTCGAAACATAATATGCACTAGTATGTATTTGTACGTTAGAGATTGGGTTTAATTAAGCTTATCAAATCTCTTCTCGAAATATACAGAAGATGGCGTGGCCTTGTAGTGGGTCATTTAAACTAGCCGATAATAATGTCTGATCTGATTTGGATGAGGTGTTACTTATTTAAATACATGCTTTTTAGGACATTTTTCAATCTATAGTTTGGAGACGGTTCGGAAACGGTTTTCTATGAAAAAAATTATTCTTGCATCAGGCGTGTAATATAAAAGTGCTATTCGTGCAAAACTGGGGCGGGTTGCTAGTCATTTTAAGTACGTATAGCACCAACTACATAGGTATTATAAAATGATTTAGTGCAATGCATAATTCGCATTGTACAAACCAGTGAAACCTGATATTTTATCAATAACAAACATTAGTTTTAATTGAATTATTATTTATTGCGCAATTAACGTAATTCGCATTAAATACCTACTCTGTTACCTACTGTTGAGCAATTAGTGCTGTTTTGCTGCATTGCCACTTTGGTGACATCGATTTTATATTGACTAATCTAATAGTTTATTCATATTAATTAACATTATGTGACGTTCATGCGGGAGAGATGAATGAAACGTCAACACGATTCGAGAATAAATATATATTAATAAAAAAAAATAAATACAAAAGTTTTACAAAAAGTTAACTAGAGAGAGGGCCGTGGGTAAAGTGGGCCCTGCATTTATTTTTGCTTCCGTGTACGGTTGAGGGTCAGGTACTCCCCTGGTTTGATCTGGGGTGTGTTCCGTGGCACAAGGAGGGCGGAACACCAAGGGCCCAGGTCAGGACAGCGCGCGTCGGTCGAGATGCCGGCACGCTGTCGTAGTAGGTAGGTTGCACGCGGAGAGAAGTAGGTCGTGCTCAAACACGGAGTAGGTAGGTAGGTTGACCCGGTGTTTCGGCAGGCGTGGCCTTGGACTTGAGGTTGGGGCCCCGAGGTAAGGTGGGCCCTTAACTTGAGTGGGTCCGAGGTAAGGCGTAGCCGTAGACCTGGCTCCTGGAATTTACATCCAGCATGTTAGGGTGTGTAGTTAAAGCCTTCTCCGTTGGCCGAACCGCACGCGCAAGCAAACGAGGGTAAAACAAAATGGCGGTGCGCTTTTCGGCAGACGGAGTTTACAAAAAAAGGAGAGAATATAAGCGTAATGATCGATGTTAAATGAGATGAGTTCGAGTAAGTATGTACCTATTAACAATGCACGTAATAATCTACGATTGGTGTTAACAGGTACCTACTACAAAAAAAATAATAATTATATCTAGCTACAACAACAATTTAGGAATCTACTCAGAAAATAAACGTAATTATGTTATAATTACGCTAATAATTATCTAAACACAACTCAAACAAAAGTATTAGGTACATACTGGAAATAAAAATTAGAATTTGAACAATTAACGTATAAAATTTAAATGTAACTACTAATGAAAATGTTTATGGGTGAATCCTGTGCAATAATGCAATAAGCTTAAATCTAAACGCTAGTATAGATTGCTTCAACACTTACCCGTTATATTACGGGAATTTAGGCGTATTAAAATAATATGCACGATAAGTAGCACTCCGGGATTAATTAATTCGACACAGTTGTCGGCAATCACGAAATTATATGAATGATCGAGATGCGAGTCCGACCGGCGCATAGGTCACCGCGCACCGCGCACCGCGCACACCCCGCGCACCCCGCGCTCGACTCCTCGCAGCTCACGCGTAGATCATAACATATGAAATACCTGCTTTTTAAGTGAATACAACGTTACAATTAAATAGTTAGTTTGGACGGAAGAACTTAGCCTGCCTTTACAAATTCTGACTTAAGGCGATATTTGACGATCTCTTTCGCTGTTGATCAATGTTGCTTTACAATCGTGAGGCGCTGGATTAGATTCCTATCTCGGTTCAGTGAAAGTATTTATTGCTAACTGTACTTACATTTCCTAACTTAAGCTCAGCTAAATGTATGGAAAATATTGTTAAATCTGGCGACAACCTAAAGGTTAGACTTCATAGAAGAGACTAAAGCATATTTATCAACTAGCAGTCGCCCGCGACTTCGTCCGCGTGAAAACCTCTTAGGTACCCTTCTAATTTTAAAGACAGACTTTCATACAAAATGTGTAAAGGCACATATAGTGTGCTCATTCCCCGCTCCCCCTCTCAATTTAATTTTTTTATAGTTTCCCGTGAAGCAATATTCTCCGTCCCGTCCCGTGTACTAAAGGTCTACATTTTTGTTAAACATTGTATGACATTTTAGTACATTAACATTAAAAATATATATTTATGGCAAGCTAATGGGTATAAATTGATATTAAATAGTATATTTCACTCTTGAGTCTAGCCTTCAGAATAAACAAAAATAATTTTACAATCCGACACGCAAATAGAGATTAGCCCGTTTAAACAAACGAACAAACTCTTCCGTGTATTAAATAGATATTTGAACAAAGATCGAATTCTTAATTCATCATCGTATATATAACATAGATCTAAACTCCCCTCCTGCACTTACGCTCACTTCGCAACGCAGAAATAGTAATATTTTAATTTCGCCATAACTTCAAAACCAAAAGTCCAATTTTAATCTTTAAAATACCAAATATTATCTACATAAACTGTACTTCGTGATGAAATAATTTATTTTGATAAGGATTAATAGCATGAATAAAATAAATGCGTTTAAATGTAGTCCAAAAAAAAAATTACGATTTTTAAATAAAAAAATGGTTGTTGTGCCTCACTCGACATAGATAGGTATAGTGTGTCGCAGACTTTTTTGTAGATATTTAAGATCTCCAATTAATTAGAACATTCTATGGTGCTATCTTTTATAGTTTACGCAGCGTACGCAAAATAAGTAACTTTTCTGGTTGATTTTTTACACCTTGTGTCCGAAAAACCCAAATATTTTACGGAACCCTAATTTTTTCCAAAATAAAATTTAGCCTATGTTACTCGTGGATAATGTAGCTTTCGAATGGTGAAAGAATTTTTAAAAACGGTCTAGTAGTTTTTGAGCCTATTCATTACAACCAAACAAACAAACAAACAAACAAAGTTTTCCTCTTTATAATATTAGTATAGATAAATGCACCACGGTCATCAAACCTCATGACCGTACCTACAAAAAACATAATTATTCAGTGCACCATATTATAATATGGGTTAATTTTTTAAGAGCGGACCTGTAAATCGACACCAGTAGGTAGTAAGTAACATTGGCTACGATGTGAGTTGATTTGATCGAAAAATAAATTTAAACATGCTAATTCAAAAGTTAATAAAAAAATAAATGATTTCATTCCTTTATCTTATCGCAAGAAAAGAAAGCGATATTTTCAATTTCGCCGCCATTGGTCGCTAATATCTCTATTATGTACACGAGATACGCGTACTAACGTAACTGAAGACACAATTCATGTTCCAAATGCATCGCAGACACCTTAATAAAAAAAAAACAAACAAAACCAATCAGTGCACCATATTATAATATGGGTTTATTTTTTCTAAGCCCGGGTTGTAAGTCGACACCAGTAGTAAGTGTCATTGGTTGTGACACAACACACTAAAGTTATAAATAAATAAAGTTGATTACATCGAAACAAAATTGTAACATGGTAATTCATAAGTCAATATACAACAAATATTATTTAATTTCGTTTATCTTATCACAAGGAAAGAAAGCGATATTTTAAATTTCTATTGTATACATGAGATGCGTGTACTGAAGTAACTTCGGTCTACTAAATAGTAAGGTTCTGAAGATTTAGATATCTACAAACTAAAGACAATTCATGTTTTAAATGCATCGCGGACACCTCAATAATAAAAAAAAACAAACAAAACCAATCAGTGCACCATATGATATATAATATGGGTTGATTTTTTCTAAGCCCGGGCTGTAAGTCGACACCAGTAGTAAGTGCCATTGGTTGTGACACAACAAGCATGTGAGTTGATTGGATCGGACGCGCGGACGGCCGGCCGGCTGCGTGCACACGTTTTGGACATCGATATTGTTGTAATGTTTCATAATAAATACTTGTTTTATTTGCTAAGGCTAAGATATCCTTTACGTTACGTTGTCGCGGTCGGTAATCGAATTCTTTGGATTACTTGCGATCGTGGGCCTATATTATCATAGAGTTAAAGATAGAACCGTAAACTTTATATCCCACGATATTTTACTAACTACGGACCTACCTTACCTAAGCTGTTTGACGATTCTTAAAAAAATAGTCAATTTTGAAGTCGATGTACAACGGTTGCAAAGGTACAGTCCAATAACATTTTGCCATATTGGACTGACAGTCGAACTCAAGATGGTATGATCAACGAGATGTTCGTACAATATATTTTCAAGAATTGACACTCTGGATTTAGTAATCGGAAACTGTACAGTAAATTCGCTATGTTTTACTCAATTCCTACATGTACGTTTTAACTAACTAGGTGTAAATAAAACAAAGTCACTTCTTGCTGTCAGGATGCTTATACATACTTACATACATATTTTAAAAGACGCGATGGTATTAATGCGTTTTTCATGAATTGCTAGAGTGATTTAAGCGAAAGGTTCTTCATACTTTAATAAAGACAGGGTTTCCACAATTGTATATAAGAAAAAAGATATAAATAGGAGTATATTCAATACATAGACTAAGCAAAGTTTTAATTAGCGCACAGTTCTTGTGCGCTAATTGTGCCAAGTGTGTTGTTAGTGCGTTACAGATACATTTTAAAGTTTATATTATAAAGTATATTTATATTAATTAAATAAATAAAATAAGTTATCTTCTGCTGTTTTATTAGATTTCTGTGTTCCAATCAAAATAATTATATTAATCTAAATACTCTAATACTCAATCGGGTCATTGGCTACCTCTTGATTATTGGAGAAGTCAAAGAACTTTACAATTACATTATCAAATAACTTTTTGAAATAAACTTAATACAACAATGTCTAGTTTTAGCAGATACAATCTAAGCACGTCATTACGCCAATTCCGTGCTACTTAAGCGTAATTTCTTTGAGCATTACACAAAAAATAACGTCATCTTATCATCAGAGTGAGCACATAATTAAGAGCGAAGCCGGGCCGTAAACGCCGTGACCAGAGTGTGACCAAATCATTTTGTATAGCGGTCATCATCATAATATACTAGTACAGTCATAATAATATACGCTGTTTCTTCACTTTTTGTTCGTTTTCTTCGCTCTGCCTATTTGACGGAGGCAATCGAGTTGTCAGTCTTATAAATGAGCCTTTCTAGATTTACGATCGTTTTTATTTTTGCTTCTTGTTTGGTTTTTACTCTAATCTTGATATTAAAAATCTTATACGATCTAGCTTTCAAGGTATAATAATTTTCGGTCATTCTTATTATTAACGTCTTATGGGTGATAGAATAACTATGAAGTTCATTTAGTATTTAATAGAATTTCACTCGTGTTTAATCTTTAAGAGGAACTTAATGTTTGTAAAGAGGTAGTAGTGCAAAATTGCACACATTTGACTACCGCGGGAAGGTCTGTTGGTTTTCAACAGAATACATTATGTGGGATGTGCTTTTCCATGAAAAAGATGACATTTTCCATGAAAGCTACTAGAACAGATAAAATATTCAAATCACCGGTTAACTCGCGTAAATATGCAGGAATGCATAACTACTTTCAATACTATCGTGAGCTTTTTATGCGATGGAGTGTAAACTAAAAGTTGAATGGATTATCCATTTCAGTATCTTCAATTTATCTTAATCGATTTTCCTGAAAACGTGTCATAGCCGAGTACATAACCAGCATAGCGAGTCGTCTTCACAAATGTCACTAAGGATTTACGCTCGATCGTAAATCAAGATGGCTTCCACTCCCCCCTCGCCGCGCGCCTCGCCTGCGCGCGCGCACAATAATTGAATATTTCACGCGCTCCTCTCAACACCTCCGGGAGACGGCCGTTGAAATACAATGTTATGTTTTATAGCTACGCGCGTATTGTGTTAGCTCCTAAACTGTTGATGAGTGATCATGCAAAATGCATTAAGTTTAATAGCGATTTTAAATGCAATATTTCATATAGCTCGCGACACGCCTTTGGAGTTTAGCGGCAATGTTTTATGATGATTTGTTTCGGTATTGAAATGTGCCGTCGTCTGATAATGTTGCTTTGTGACGAGAAAGCGACACCGATATTGAGATCTCACGCGGGTGAAAATATAAAATATGGTGTGCTATATTTATTGTGTCACTAACCTAATTTTGTCACGATACAATGGATCGTAACTTAGAAGAATGTTTAAATGATTTTATTTTATTCAAAGACAAATTCGAAATTACTTTATACTAATCCCAAACTTTGAAAAAATACAATTTCATAGTCTCTCTTTCATACCATACTCAAGTAGGTATACAGCATCGTATTGAAACTCTTAATCACTTAGCAGTAAACACAATCTGAGCCAATACAAATTTAAATTCATTTAATTTAATAAGTAAGCTGTGATCCAAGCAGTTTTCAAAAATTAAGTCTGTATTCGGAAGGTAATTTGAAAGAAAATTAAATAACTCAAAGTTGGTTGAAAACTTCGATCTATTGAAGTCATTAACTATGCTGAAAGGCAAGAAAAGTTTGGAAGTCGAATAAAAATAGAAGAATGATCTATTAGATAGGTACATGAAGAACAGTGACATGTAATATTGTCAGCGGCAACACAAAATCGCACTTACAAATAGAGTCAGTTTCTATCTTGTTTGTTTATTATGGTAACAAGATGATTTGGTTAAAAAACGATAAAAGCTAGTTACATAATTATTATTGTTCCAGCAAGTCTTAACATGCAGGGAATATCAGGAAACTGTTGTATATCGTCACATGTTGTTATCGGTGGGAACCGCATTGAAATTTTAACAAATCTACATACCGATCGTTCGACTATCGTGGTATTTTTAATTAGTAGGTATTATTTTATGATAATTTTGTTATCAGTTTTATACTTCCGAAGTTTTAAAAAATTATATGTAACATTTGATAGCAGCCCTTATAAAGGTATAGGTCACCACTATCGGGTTATTAACGGCTCACAAAGTTTTTTAGGTCGTTTAAAAAAGTTAGCGAAAATCGCCCTTCGTTCTCTTGGTTTTCTTGGTTTCTATTTGAACTCATTACATTGCCAACATAAAAATTATTATAACGCCTCTAAACAAAATCAACCACTTATTTTAACTATATACTAAAGCCAAACTCGATTGAGAATGCTTGTCAACAAACTAATTTAAAATGAAGGTAGGAAATGCATCACATTTTATGTCTAATTTTAAAATTATGTTTTGTTTTTTATAAAATCTTATTTAAAAGATATTGAATATATTAATTAGTTTTAAGCTTACTAATCTAATTTATTGTCATGAATTCGTCATTAACTACTAACTAACTAGTTAATTAAAAATAGGTGTAAAATGACTAGTGATTTCTACCTTCATTTTTAATTTGTTTGTTGACAAGCATTCGCAATCGAGTTTGCCTTTAGTATAGATAAATTTATTAGAAGCATTAAAATAATAATAAAAATCGGAAACATAATACCTTTTGTGAAAACCTTAAAAAAAATTTGCGACCTTTTTGAATTCGCTTTAAAAGCAAAAACAAACTCATCACATGGCCAATATAATACTAATCATAACCTCTCTAAACATAAATGCTAAAAAGGAATACATAAATAGCAGCTAAAACCGGTCGAGATGAATCAATCATTTATACTAAATCGAGTGCACTACACGCGAATTATCTGCATTAGACATGTTAATCCACTCATTTTAACTGTAATTTTATTCCGTATTTATCGGTGCATTCATTACTGCAGACCGCAAATCGGGCGCCCAAAAAGCTCGCTATTTTCCATCGCCCGCCCGTAGGGGTGCCACTTGCGTAAGACACGAGGATTCTCTACTATTTGGGCATTGTCATAATCAGCCTATTTTAATTTGGAACTAAGTCCCATCTCACTGTATAAACATGGAAACGCGGGCTTAGGGTTATAATGGAGGTTAGATGTAATTGACTTCCCAACTATGAGCTGTTATTAACAGTTACTTTGTTTAAAAGGAAAAGCTTAATATGTCATACCCTGATTGACTGAAATCTAAGAACGTATCCACTGGACCAACGCAGTAGACAATTAATTAAAGCTATAATCTAATTATCTTTAGTTAGTTGAAACTAATAGGAGCTAAAACAAATAGAGATAAATCAAATAAGGTCAAACGCACTGGGTGTACGTTGTTTAAAGCTTAGGAGACCTTCTAGTCTTCCGAATCATACATCAGACAAGTTTTATCGTCGTTTTCAGCCAATTAACAGCTTACTACAAGGCCAGACCTACCTTCATGTAAGAGAAAGGATATGGAGTATAGACCCACGCTACTCCAATGCGGGTTGGCGGGCTAAGAGTGATAATGTTTCATAGATTGATAGTTTGACCACTATCAGATGTTGATGATAGTGACCGGAACCGACGACTTAACGTGCTCTCCGAGGCGCGGGGACGTAACACCAACAACTGACTCCGGGCTTAAAATTTACTGAAAATTTCTTGCTCCGGGATTATAAACGATTTGAACCTAGGACCTTGTGATCGAAACCACATAGACTAACCACTAGACCAGCGAGACAGTCAGAACAGTTTTATGGTGCTGTCTTACTTTTCGTACGCAATTATTATTTCAATAAGCCAAATTGGATTTTAGGTTTTTATTTAACATTTAAGATTTGAACCATATTAACTGGTCAATTAAAATAAAAGCTTGTAAAACTTACAAGTGGCAACCCTATACGTCAAAAAGTGTCCGGGTTATGCAACACACGTAAAAGTGTCATTCAACAAAATTCAACATGCGTCAACCTTTTGGGTATTTATCCCAAAATATATGGATTCCATTGAATAAAACAACTGGGTAAACAATTTTTGTTTGTAAATTTTTAGGGTGACAACCCTAGCTTCGCGGAATAGTCCACGGTGCATTATACACGCGGGGGTGTCGTTGAACAAAATTTTAACATACGTCAACCTATTTGAGCTTCAAACTTGAAACAAAAACATGTTAACTAATTAGTTGTACAAAATGTATCAACTCTATCCATACGCTGTAGGTACGCGAAATGCAAAACACAGAATATCATACTAGAAAAAATTAACATGCGCCAACTTATTAGAAAATTATTCCAGAATATTCGAATGAAATAAATAAAGAAAGCTGTTCCTAACATTTGTTTTGAGTTTTTCACGGAGTAAAGCGAGCTCAAAACTTACATAGCTATATTTTTTTCAGTTATGACTATAACCCTTTGGTGCAAGATTTTGAAAATGAATGCTTGATAATTTACTGGTTTATGTAATGAAACAAAATTTGAGTTTCATTTTTAACGTGGCTGGCTTTACGCTAACAGTTTTCCAAATTGGGGCTGATTATTTGCTGATATATAATTGAAAGTAAGAAAAGCAGATTCAAAGCCACCTAGACTAACTACTGGACTATTTAAGCATTTAGAATGTTATGTTTGTATAGAACATTAGAATACGGTTAGGTACTTCACACAATAAAGTACTTAAATATATTATTTTTTCCCTAAATTAATAAGGCGTAAAAATCCCAGAGTCCAATAAACGGTTCGACTCATTATTCGTAATATTTCCTACAACGTTTCCCTATCATCATAGTTTTAGTCATAAAAATACCTATACTACTACTAGTAATGTTTAATTTATATTAGTATAGTAATATAATTTCCTATTTAATAATAATACTTTTTTAGTAAATATTATTAAAATTCTTACTAGAAAACCAAATAATTATACTAAGTGTTATAGTAAATATGTTTATATTACCTACTAACAGTGGCCCGCGACTTCGTCCGCGTGAAAACCTCTTAGGTACCCTTTTAATTTTAAAGACAGACTTTCATATAAAGTGTGCTCTTTCCCCGCTATCCCTCTCAATTTAATTTTTTTATAGTTTCCCGTGAAGTAATGTCCTCCGTCCCGTCCCGTGTACTAAAGATCTACATTTTTGTAAAACATTGTACGATATTACAGTACATTAACATTAACAATATAATATATTTATGGCAAGCGGATGTGTATAGCTTTTAATAGTCTATTTCACTTTTAAGTCTAGCATTCATAATAAACAAAATAATTTACAATCCGACATGCAGATCTAGAGATAAGCCCGTTTAAACAAACGAATAAACTTTTTCGTATATTATATAAATATGGCATAAACTTTTTCGTATATTATATATATATAATGCCAAATAAATTGAAAGAAAAGATCAAAGATCGAATTCTCAAAAAATATCAGTACCAAAATGTTGACCCCTATTCAGTACGTATAACATAATACGGAGGAGGTTCACTTAATTTGGACGATATGGCGGTATTTTCATGTTTATAAAAGTTTTGTAATATCTCCGAAACTATATAACTAATTAACATACTGTAGGCAATTCTTATCTCTATAATATCCTTGTCATTATTAAATTATTTATTTTGATAAGGATTTAAGTTTACTTCTATAAATAATTACGTAAACGTAAGCATATGAATTAAATGATTTATTACAGTCACACTTTTTAGAAATTTTGTAATATCTCCGAAACAATATAACTAATTAACATACTGTAAAAGGCAAATCTTATCTCTATAATATCCTTGTGATTATTAAATAATTTAATTTGATAAGGATTTAAGTTTAGTTGTATAAATAATGACAAAAACGTAAGCATATTATGAATTGAATGATTTTTTAAAACACAAAAAGTTATATATCTGCCTTAATATAAAAGATAGATGTATGTTATCGCGGACTTTTTTGTAGAACTTTTGAATTGAAGAAGATGCATAAAGTTTTCATTCAAAGTTTTCAATTATATCCAATATATAAGGCAGCGTACGCGCCTATTAAAATCAGCGCATAAAGCTAAATTTAATAAATTTCACGGTCCGACTCGCGCGACAAAACTGTTATAACTCGGGTAATATATACAATACAAATATAATATATAGCCTATATTGTGGTAAAGTTTCATTCAAATCCATTCAGTAGTTTTTACGTGAAAGAGTAACAAACATCCATACATCCATACATCCATACATCCATACATCCATACATCCATACAAACTTTCGCCTTTATAATAGTAATAGGATAGCCTATAGCACTCACCGATAACGTAGCATTCTACTGGTGAAAGAATTTTTAAAATCAGATCAGTAGTTCCGAAAAATAGCTCCGACAGAACTTTATTTACAAACTTACAAACTTAATACATCTTTATAACATTAGTATAGACTTAGCCAAATAAATATTAAGCCACGACATAATTTATTGTGCGCTCTTATCGGATAATCGATAATTTTAAGTTTTCTATCTTATACTATTACATTTAAATAATGTAGAAATCAATGTAAACATAACTCGAGACGATTCAAAATGATCATTTGTTGTATTTACGAATATGACATAGCACTAAAATGGCAATGTTTTCAATATATGGGCTTTTAAATAACACGATAAAATCAACTATGTGTTAGGAATCTTTGTTAACGAAACTTTGACAACCTCAGTAATTGAAAGTAACAGTGCACGCATACATTCAATACTGTTGTCTACAGTTTAGCCATCGGAACGAAAGATAACAGTTGCATCATTCTTGAACTAACAACATTTTTGCTTACGAGAGATAAGGACAGAGGTAATACGTTCGCTTTCGCATACCGCTGCTTTACGTATATTCTTTTGATGCCTGGGCCGCACTTTATATTATTTACAATATTTAAAGTAAGGTCACAACGACGTACTAAAGTGCGAAATAATACTGTCATATTGTTTTTTTCAAGCAGCAAATTATTATTACTTTACATATTGACAATAATATTGATAATTTTATTATATCAAGATCTGATTAACATATGATGTTTGGTACACGGCTATAAACTCTACCCGCATCGAGAGTCGAGACAGAGTAGTGTATTTAAACTTCGATTCCCCTTAACTCGGCCCTGCTAGGTGCCAATAAAAATAAGCTAATGATTATAAAGCTGACTCATTATGAAGCTACTTTAATATGATTTAATTTATTAAAATTTTTGTTTCAGGGAAGAGTTTCTCGCTGACGATCACGATATCAACGTCACCGCCTCAAGTTGCCACGTATCAGAAAGCCATCAAAGTAACCGTCGACGGGCCAAGAGAACCACGCTCTAAGACTAGTAAGTAGCTGTTTAATATGGTCATAAAAATCATACAACAAGAACAACGGTTACACCAACACGATTCTAGGATTGTACAGTATTATGTCTCTATTTACTGCACTAATTATACCTATTTCGATCAGAAGCTTATCCAATAAGTAAGAGAAAACATGGTCGAGGCCGGCAACGCATCAGTGGCGCTGGCGCCTCTGGTGTCGCAGTTGTTCGTTGCGCAGTCTCATTTGCTCGCTATTTTTATAAAAAAAATTGGTTGTCTGTAAAGTCGGTTTACTGACGATAGTTGAACGTGACAATGTCTTAAGAAAATACTGATGGAATGGTAGCATTTAATTGGTTATTAAAATTTTTATTTTATATAGATTTTGATTTTATAAATTTATATTAAATATATTACTTTATAAATATATTAATTTTTAATTTAAAATTAATATATTTAATTATTATATTTAATAGACGGATCCGAACGCAAAGGCCGATTGCTTCTTTGTCGCTCGTTCCGCGTCTCGCTTGCACTTCAAGCCTTACATGGAACGCCTCAAAGCGAGGTTATAAAAAAATAAGACGTTGTCACGTCAAAAAATGGTTAAAAGGTTCCGTACTCAAAAGGTAAAAACGAGGCCCTATTATTAAGATTCCACTGTCCGTCTGTCTGTCTCATGAATCGTGATAGCTACACTGATGAAATGTTCACAGATGATGTAATTCTGTTCCTCCTATAACAGCAGATTTTAAAACAAAATAAAATAAATATTTATGTAGAGCTCCCATACGACAAACGTGATTTTTTTGCCGTTTGTACGGGAGGAACGACTCTCACTTGACCGGTTTCAATAAATAGGTATAAATTACATATGTACTAACTTTATTGAAAAAAAAAACAAATTGTTTTAATGTAATTCAATTACATACATGGGACTGTTAGGGAAAAGGGGTGAAGCCCGTTCCCACTTCCGGATTTATTTTACGGCAAAATGTTAGATACTTCATGCTTTAATACTAGAGCTTTGTTATGCCAAGCCGATACTCATACACGATTTTTATGGTTGTATTAACAGAAAAATGATCTGAACATCAATCAAGTCCGATCTTCTAGCATAATCAGACATATCCCAAATAAAACGGGACATCAGACAAGTGGACTGTAACACACTGCTACTGCTGAATACATACGCTCTTGCACACACATAACTAAAATAGACTTTCTAATACAGTTCGCACACTGCCTCAATAATGTGGCTATATAGTATTTTTTACATTTTCTAATCTCACTAAAATGAACTAGGTATTATTTTTAATGCGGACGTATTCAAAGATGAGAGATCAGATGATTGTATCTGATATATCTCATCTTTGAGTTTGAGAATCTAAAGAAATTAAAAAAAATAAAATACTGTATATTATACCTATATACTTATAACTTTACTGTGATTTAATTTATCTACCAATAAGTTAGATCAATTACAAAGATCACAAATTCTAGAAGAAATCGAGTAGACTGTTGTGTTTAAAATGAGTTGCAGAGTCTTATGTCTGTCAATGTCAAGTCTCACAGACCAGTAGAGTCTCAGACACTACTTGTTCAGTACATTTTAGAGTATCTTTCTAGAATATGCGATGCAACATGATGCTCTGGGGATACTTATACACCACCTCAAAATAGAGACAAATACATCCAAGCTTACCACCTAACGTAAAGCATGTTTGTCACTTTTTACCGCCTTACACGAATTGTGAATTCCTCTAGTCACTGCGGTATTTGTATTCTGTGCTCACTTCTTCAATTTTACGTGATATTAATATCACAAGAATTACATAATATATTGGTGGTTATAATAACTAGAGTACATCCTCTCGAATCCAATCGTAGTGGTGTGTGATTATAGAAACATTATAAGTAAAATAAAAAACGTGTGCGTGTCAGGACCGAAGTGATAACTTAAATTCGGCTCGTTCTGTGGGTTAAAGTGAGAGAGGAGGAGGATACGCTGCCGTATGCGTGAAAGAAAGGGAAGCCAGACAATCTGGCGTTGAACAAGGTTACATAGCCTCTCATAAAATGTTACCACTTCTAAAATAGCGTTATAAAGCGGCAGTCTGCGACAATCGTTTACCCTCGCATTCGTATCACTACGTCAACACGGGCCGAACATATTTTTCAATAAAACCACACTAGTAACAGCATTACCAACTTTCGCTGTCGACACATTATGTGAATTTTATGTTAAACTAAATAAAACAAATTGATTGGCCATGTCATTGCCCGGGGCGAAATTTTGTTATTACTCGCCGCCTGTAACAAAAACCGCACGAGAGACGTAAACAATTAAAATATATTATGGCCGGTTCTATTATTATCAATATAATTTTCATACGCGATATAATACGTACCTACGAGTACGTTTGCGGCCGCCGTATCTGACAGATAACAGTTTTCTTCCCACGGGACTTGGCGCGATATGTCATCGGGTCAGCGATTACGAAGGACGTCCACAGAAATAATTATGACATTGATATTTTTGTTTTTGTAAAGTACCTATAAAGCCAAATCCGAAACGTTAGGACGTTTACCACTTGATTCTTTTAACCAACTGCGTCTCTATACCTTAGTCAAGTGGTTAGGCCTTTCGGCTCCGGATACTAGGGCTTCGCAAAATTGAGCTTTGCAGTCATCCGAGAAATTGTCTGGAGTCGTGGAAAGCATGCCACTTGATTTTTTAAGCAACCTCTATCTACTTTAGTCCAGTGATTAATCTTTTTAGCTTTGGACCCTAGGGCTATTTAAAATTGATCTTTTCTTTTATCTGAGGCATTGTCAGTATTCTCATGATCATTATGATTATGAATAGCCCACTACAGTCCACCCTCCTCAAAGGAGAGTGAATTTGGAGCATTGGCATTATTTTTTTATTTTCTGTAGCTAACCCCAGTGTCCGATTTTATGTGACCTTAAAATCTAATAAAAATAAAACCATACCTACTTGAAGTGTTTAAGGAATCATAATAAGCTTTATAATACTTGTCTTCCGTTTCCATAAAAGTCACGCGAAAATAAGGACTAAGGAATCATTTAAGGCTTTGTGCACACCTACACTAAAGTGCTATCTTGCAGAAGAATTCCTGTTCTGGTTGATTGTGTATTTGCTGTTCTGAAGATGCTTTATTATAATTGTAACGGGATTTGGAGGCGCAAAGTTTGCTAGAATCTAACTTTAAAGAGATACATTTTCCACAGTGAATCCAAGTTCGGCTTAGAGGGACTTTGGTATTGATGGAACTTCGTGGTTAAGTGAAAGTGTCAACAGTTCAACAGCTAATGAGATGTAGCACCAAGCGCCCATCGGTCAAATACGCTCTTTGTGACATACTCGTAGATACTCGAGAAGAAACTCATACTAAAAGATATGGATTTTATGAATAAATAGTCTTTTAAAAATCAGTCCTGACGTTGAAAACCACGCCCAAAAGACTGCTCAGCTTCAGCATCATTGTCAGAAGGTCCCCTTATCTTACGTCAATCGAGCTTCTCTTGTCACCTACCTATGCTCAATATTATTGCCCACCGGTGACTCTGTACTGGTATGTGCAGGAATAAGGAGCATCTTAAGGCGACAAGAAATACTCAATAAGAGAAAAAAATATACAAGTTAAATAGATGGATGAATTCATTATTGCTATAACAAAGCGTCAGACCGTTTGCTATCACGACACTCGATTTCAATGCACAGGCGCGTCAATAGTTTTTACATCAAATCGCTATAGATAGATTTGATCGCGCAGATGTATCCGACGCCTAAAGTCCTATCGAAATTGGCTGGCGGGTGAAAAGCACGTTACGCCATATGGGACGGCGGCCCGGCGGCAAACAATGGCTGAATTACACCAGTAATAAGTTGCACTCACGCAACGCAACTGCTACCGCACCGGGATCACCTTTGTGTCGACACTAAAAAGACAACTTGAGAAGATAGTACGTTTTATCCTCTAAATGCTATTGTACGCGAAACATGGAATGACATTGAAACAATTGTATGTAGAAATGTCTGTTCTGTAAACCATGATTTCTGGTGATCCATGAACTATGCATGTTTCTCCCACTTAAAAACTTATTCATACATTTTTAAACGCCCTTGATTGCACCTGTATTCACAAACATGCTCGTTTTCAAAAAATTAAAGTGCACGAACTCATTAAAAATTAAACAAAATATGCTACTAATATTTTGTTCACATGCCTTTTCAACGTGAAATGTACTAAAGTCAAACATCACTGGAATTTATTCTCCAAAAGACACTAAGTAAGCCAAAAACCCATTAGAGAAGCTCACAACAACCTACGGTGAGGGTGAGTACGGAAATCCGCAGAATAAAAAAAAACGAAAAACCCAAAAAAGCTAAATATTCTCAAGTAACTAACTAGTAACAAACAAAGCCAGATAAACTCATGGTAAAAATGTAAGCTCCAAAATAGACCAATATGTCCACCATAATACCAAAACAAAATCAACCCTTGCGCACTAATCATCGCTTGAATAAACAGCAAAGCGAAAATCCTGCTTACGAGCATATCGCGATATCCGAAAACAAAGAGTTGAATACAAAAGAGGTACTTAGCGTATAAGCCCCAAAGTCTGCAGGACAAGAAAGGAAGATCTCGTGCACAAAGGACTTAAAAGTTTGAGTTAATAGACTTAATTTGTAGGTCCAATGTAAGCGGCTTCACAGTGACCCTCTTTCGTTGTGACGTGCTCTCGTCTAGCTCTCATATCGAGTATCGATATTATTAGAATTTATGTTGCTTTTAAATCTTCTATAATTATGTGTATTGTAAGTAGTGGTTGGATTTTTTATTTAAATTCGCAAATATTACTTAAGTTAATTTACAAGGATTAAAAAAGCTGGTATGTATGGTAATATCTACATTAGTCATATTATTTATCATACGGTTTTGTAACCATAGGCATAATTATTAACAATTAAAAGGATTTATTTTATGTTAAATTTACGTGATTGTTTTTAAGAGAAACATTACCAATAAAAGTAAATAATAGAAAAGATTAAACGTTAAACGTTATGTAATATTAACACATTTTAGTGACATGGTAGTAGAACCAAAATAGAAGGAGAGTTTAAAGAGGAAGGAAGAAATAGAGGTAAATTGAACAGAAATAGTATTTATTATTTCACATAATTGCCTGTCCGAGGAAAAGCAAAACCCTTTTCCTAAGCCTGATAAGGTGGACTTCATGCCAACTAAAATGCTCAAATTAACAATTCTATTTACCAATACTTGGTTTTTATATAGTTATGTTGCTCTAAGGATTTTCTTGTTTCCTTTTTTCTTAAAGCAGCCCACCACTAGAAACAAACAAAACATTTAAAAACATACACATATCAGAGACTACCGAAAAGAAATCGACTTTTATATTTTTACTGTCGACTACGAAATCGCACATCACTAATTCACTAATAATTAACTCCCTGCATTTGTTTGCTTCGATTTCCCAAACATAATTGCGGCATATTTTGTAGCATTGTATAAACTCATAAACTAATTATGTGCACTTTTTTTAACTATGGGATCAATATAATTGCGTCGGTACCTTTTCGGGTAGAGGCGCTAGCGATTTCGGCATGCAACCTGTCATTTTGGTAACGAAAAAAATTCCTTTTGTCCCTAATAAGGTGACTGACACATGGCTATTTATTATAAACCCAGGAAATGCTATTTCAAGTTTTTTTTTCTCGGAAGTTAAAGTCAATTATTTGTGCCACGAACGGAGCAGGCAAACAGAGCTGGTAATACTTAATAATGCAAAATGGACTATAAGTGATTAGCTCTCAATTATTCAGTGGATAGCTTATATAGCTTTGAATCATAAGGTCATGGATCTATTATAAAAATTTGAGCTTTTCTTCTTTTTATGAAATTTTAGAGAGTAACAACCCAGAGGTGGCAAGTATTATTGTTATATTCCCGTGCCTTAAAAACCCCAATTTTTTATCAATCATATTTATTGATTACCTTGGCACCTTCAAGGAGCAGCGGCCTCCGTGGCGCAGAGGTAGATTTATAAGCCGGAGGTCCTGAGTTCGATTCCTGACAAGGTTGAACTCTAGTTCTCTCAAGTCTGGCTGGTGGGAGGCTACAGCCGTGGCTAGTAACCACCTCGGTAAAATCGTACCGCCAAGCGATTTAGCGTTCCGGTACAATGTCGTGTAGAAACCAAAAGCGGTGTGGGATTCGTCCTAATCCTAATAAGTTAGCCTGCTTTCTTTTTAATTATGTCACAACTTACCAGCAGGGCTATCTTGTAGTGAATAAAAAAGGACTCCTTATGTCCAGCAGTTCTTTGACCTATTTGCCCTAGCAACTACCACTTCACAGTGTGTTAGGTACGTCATTAACTTGATGATTTATGAATATCTCATATTTCTAGGTACAAACACATCACCACACCAAATAAGGGCGATAGGCTTCCAACGGTCGTTCATCCCGAGCTCATCCATGGCGTTGCGGGAGATGGAGTACAAGTCCTCGTCCAGGAGTCTGCGCTCCCTCTCGCACGAGGACCGGGAGTACAAGACCAACGCCAACCTACCGACTGAAGGTATGCTCGTGGTTTCTTCGATTTTTAAAGCAATAAACCTAAACGGTAAGTACACTGATTCTTGTTTACCCTTACTTGTGTAAGCATTTGCTGTAGAAAATAGCATTTCTTTCAAGTTGCACATAGTGCAATTTCATTATAATCGTTTTCCTAATCTAGCAACAAATGAACAACATGACAGGATTATAAAATTTAAGCCGAAATAGAGAGATAGATGCTACTTCTAGAACTTCTAGAACTTATAAACCTTTTGTTGTAACTATTCCCCTATCTATCGTATAAAAAAACGTAGGTCTCATTAAGTTTCCAAGTTATTTAAACCCTTGTAGCTAAATCTACAAGGGTTTTAAAATGAAATCTACTGCATTAAACAATAATTTTAACATTAAATATTCAACCACGGTTGCAAGGATTTTTTAAAAAACAGTTGGGTTTTAGAAAATTATCTCATTCAAGTTAGCCTAGACTCGAGACTGGCTGGAATAACTAATTTCTGAAGTAATTACATTTTAAATAACTGCGAGTGTCCCGACCCGCTAAATGTATTAACATCAGCGCTTATTGCGCTCAAAATCACAGCCCTAACTGACTGGCTTATTTGCGGAGCGACGAGCTCTATAGCGAATTTAGAATCTATCAGAAGTGACTTCGAGAATTGTTTTTGTTGCAAGAAAGTTTTAATGGAAACGTTTATTGAATTGATGATTGATTGATAAAAATATGAGATAATTATAATAAAGGAAAAAAAGAGGACTAAATAAAAATAAACTGGTACAGATATGAAAATTGGCTTATCGCTATAAGTTCTCTACTAAAATCGACAAAAGTGTATCTAAACTGTCTTGGATAATAATACTGAAACTCATTGAAATCTTAGTGTCACACAGAGAACCAAGCACCACTAGAATCTGTGTTAGAGAGACAAATAAATGAAAATAATAAAAATATTACACTAACGTACTAAGAGAGTAGTTGTGCACGACAGCCACTGTTGAGAAAAAAAATAATAATAACCGGCTCTTCTCAGTAATGTCCGCCTTCCAGTCCCAGTAGAGTCACTGCAACAAACAGACAAACTCTATGTTTTAATAGTTAAACTAAGCATACCTGAAATAAACATTTGACATTTGAATAACTCACTTACACCTATTTTAGAGTAAGAAAATATAAAGCAAATATCATAAAAATGGCACAGATTAGATAGTTATATCTAAATTAATCAATTTATGTTGTCAAGGCTGTTGATACTCCAGGGTTGGTACGAGTCCACCGTTAAAAAATGTTCCATGTCTATACATTTTCACGTCTCAAGTAGAGCGTTTACAAGGCAATCCCAACAGCAGCTTTCATCAGCAGGCGGCGATTGCGCGCGCGCAGCTAATGACGCCATTACGCACATTATTAGCCCCCTCAGCCCGCTACGGCTCATGTCAACTGTTGTTCTTTGATTAGATAATTTGTATAAGACTTTTTAAAGTAAAAACTGCTTTAGGTGCGCTCTGCTCTTTATTTTGTAAGTATATATATTATTTTGTAGTAGAAGAATATAGGAGACTGAGCTGTCACGCTCGACTATGTACTCGTATAACATCATTCGAGTACTGTCAATTCTGTTTGAATACTATTTCTTGCGAGTAAAATTTATTTTTGTACATAGATTGACCCCGAGAAACAACTAGCTGTCTCGTTCAGTTCACTACCTGCCTAGACCCTGAAAAGCTTTTAATGATTATTATTTATTTGTGTAATAGAAAAAATATAATACAGGAGCAGTTCAAATTGAAAATAATTTTTTATTTAAACTGCCCTGTTAGTATGTGCAGGTCAAAACTTGGAAGCTAAATAAAATTTACTTTCTGACCTAAATAAATACATAGACAAATATTAAAATTTCATAGATAAGGACAAGTGACACAGTTCTTCTAACATATTATAATGGTATCGTTCAAGGTTGTACCGTAATTGCTATATTAGGATCTTCGTATCGGCAATAATGATACCCATTCCCAAATACTAATCATCAATTTCCTACCAACAACAGTATAATGTGATATTTCAATGAGCCATTCTCTACTAGGTAGCCATTAAGGTTTTGAACAATTTAAAAAAATAAGATATTATTTATAGGTGGTAAACCAGGTGAAAATGGTTTGGATAGTTTGTCTTATAAAAAGGAATAAGTAAATCAAAACTGTATAAAATAAACCAAAAATTGTGTTGAAAGATATATGTATTTACAAAACAACTTTTGCATAAATGTGTAGCTATAAAATGTAGTAGCACCTAAGGTCAATGAGTAGGTCTTTCGTTCTAGGAGTATTAGTCTTATATAATAAACCTTTTTACTCTACCATTAGATTAGTTCCATGAAAATTTAAGTCTAATTAAACGGAACTTTTTCTAAATTAGAATCCAAGATTTGAGCCACACGTTCATGCAAGTTTTAAAATTTTAAACAAATACAAGCAAGCAAGATGTCCATCATATAGCCAAAACGAGAGTTTTTCTTAAAGCATCTTATAATTTAAAAGACAATAATATAAAACTACATCCAGTAAAATAAGAAAAATATAAAAAAAAATTATAACCTACCGATCAAAACAGTAGTCGGGGCAATTTGATCAGTACGTGCATATTACGTTCCGATGTCGAGGCGTGGACGGGGCCATCGGAACGGTGCAATTACAGGCTGATGGAACACCTTGCGATCGGGAATATGACCAGATAAACAATGGTAATATTAGTTCAATCATAACTACTGGATTGGGAATTGTGATGCGATTGTTTTGCCATTCTACGAGAACAATGTATAGTCAAATTCTCTGCACCCTACGTAATGTTCAATCATAAATAAACCCTTATTTGTGGGGTTAGGTTACAAGTCAGAATTGTAAGTAATCACTGATAAAAAAAAATTGTCGCTATGAAAAGAGTTGCAAATTATATAAACTTAAATAAGCCCTAAATCGGGGTAAATTCTGATTTAAAACAATCAATAATAGAAATAAAGTTGCAACAAAATCATCTGCAACACATTTTGCAATTACCAAATTTTTCGGTGTAAACATTACGTTCTCAAAAGTCAATAAATTTGTGATTCCTATTTATATATATATTATAGTCACATAATATTGGTGTAAAAGTTACAAACCTAATTAAAAAATACTAGGAGAGTTTCTAATTCCTAATACTGAGAAGAGCTGACAACAAACTCCGCCTGATATTTAAAAATGCGTATTGGATAAAATGAAAAATTAAGCTAATCTCGGTGATCGTCTGATGCTGACAAAGGCAACGACCTCCGGATGCCCAACGAGAGAAAATAATAACAATAACTTCAAATGCGATCTAGAGAGAAAAAACGACGCCGACACAATGTCATTATGGCAGCGTAACATTGTACAGAACTAGACGCGATTAGAAGTGAATAGAATTTATCATTTTTAGTATTATGTGGCTTAAGTGCAGAAAGCTATTAGGGTATAGAGTGATTAAGAGAACTAGAAGTACTCTGCAGTACTCGATTCATAAAAAATAAAGGTTGATGCTTGGGGATCACTGGAGCCTTGTGGCTATTGCCTGAGATTCTTGCCTTTAATAAGTAAAATTACTACTTAGTGGTATATTTTGACAAACACAGATTAGCATTTACAAATTAATTAAGGTTGTTTCTTGGGGATCACTGGAGCCTCGTGGCTATAGCCCGAGAAAACAGCCTTAATGACATCTGAAACCCATGTCAGTTTAGTACTTCCATTTTAGTAAAGTTCTGTGCTTGGGGATCACGGAAGCCTTGTGGCTATTGCCTGAGCATTTAGCTTTGTGATGCATTGAAGAAACAATTAGTATATATAATGAAATAATTACAATATTAAGACAACAGATTGGTATAAATTTATGAAGGTTGATTCTTGGGGATCTCTGAAGCCTCGAGGCTATTGCTCGAGAAGTCAGCCATAATCACTTCAAACAAATTCTAGTTGTGAATTAATAATATTATTGGAATATTTTTGATCTATGACACATCTTACTAAGAATTACTTCCCAATGAATAAAGGTTAGTGCTTGGGGATCACGGGAGTCTTGTGACTATTGCCTAAGCACGCAGCCTTGGATATCGATTTATTAACGGAACAATATATTGTTTAATGAATATAATATATTTGACCTAAACACAGATTAGTAGGTACTACCAGATTTGTTAAAGTTGATGCCTTGGGACTCCTGAATCCTCGTGGCTGTTACCAGAACATTGAGTCTTAAAAATAATTAAAGACATACTTAGTATTAGCGGTAATGGTTATATTTATAATGAAATAATTATCCCTTATAAAAGAGTTGGATACTTTATAGAGTTAGTAAAGGTGGTGCTTGAGGATCACTGGAGCTTCGTGGAAATTGTCTAAGCTTTTGACCTTAAAGGGGCAATTAATGATTTAATTTTATAAATGTAATACAGTATGTATTAATAATTATGGCCTAAATAAAGATAAATATACTTCAGAATTTGTGAAGGTTGATGCTTGGGGATCACTGAAGCCTTGTGGCTATTGCCCGAGCATTTAGCCATATTAATCTATTAATGGAACAATATTTGATATAACGAAATAATTATAATGCTAAACAAATTTTTACCTAAACACAGATTAGTAGGTACTGCCAGATTTATGAAGCTAAAGGTTGATGCTTAGGGATCACTGGAGCCTCGTGGCTATTGCCTGAGTATTCAACCTTAATTGTATTAAAATATAGAGGAACTATGAAATTAGATTTGCTTCAACCTCTGTCCCAGTTTAGTCATTCAGACTTAGTAAAATTTAAAAGTTTAAACCTTGGGATCACTTATTCATGCCTGGAGATTGCTAGAACCTCGTAACTATGGCCCGAGCATTTACTAAACATAACAACATATGAAATCTTAACCAAAAGCTTTGTAATTATTCTTGCATATCTATCATTGCAGGTCGGTGTTTGATGATCACTGGAACCTCGAGGTTATGGTCAAACACTCGACGTAGCATGCGATAATAATGTATATATATATCATAATATATATAATATTAAAGAGAAAATTGGTACATGAAAACGAATGAGTGACTGAGTGGAGCAATTTTGGTATTTTCCATGTTGTTACGAGACTTGGCTATATTTGTAAATGACCTGTGTATACACCTAACTCCCAACTGTATATAATTTCAGCCTACCTTCATATCTATCTATATAAAATATTATTACCCCAACAACTTCTATTTCGGCGAAAATTATGTAAGTACGTATTGTAGTAAACGAAAAAAAACATTCAATTTATATTACATCGCACCTCATTTCCGGTGCAGTATATTTTCGATTTGATTGATCAATTTCTACGATCAATATCACGGGTGCTATGATTGGCTGGAGCGGCTACGTAACAAAGATCGTAAATATTTCCTATTTTACAATACAATACTCAGTTACCATAGATGGTCAGTCCGTTTTGTTAAAAAAAACGTCGGTGTAACCGAGATTTGTATTACAAATCGTAGAAGAGTCGCCGGCGCGTATCTTTGCGGTTACACTTACACAAATAAAGTCAATCTCGGTGTAAGAGGGCCCGTGTGAAAATTTGATAACGAAACTATAGATCGATGGGCCTGCAGAAATGGAGGCAATAGCTGCGGTTTCAATCCGTGTGCTACTGTGATGTAGCGGCGAACACGAATTAGCCGATTGTAAGCAACCGCCCCCGCGCTCTATGAAGGGTCACAATGTTTGTCATAACGTTAGGTCTAACTCACACATTCAAATAACAAGTATAATTATTAAAATAAATTACAGAGCATTAATGCAACCTGTGACTAGACCAACTGTCTCGTTGGTCCAGTAGTTAATCTATGTCGCTTCGGATTACGAGGTCCTCGTGAGGTAGATTCGAATCCTGAGTTGGATAAGGAAGAAGTACCTGCTGAGCTTTTCTTTTTTCCCTAAAAAAATTCCTAGTCCTAGTTATTCTCATCAACATTTGGTAGTGATCGTTAAAGAATCATATTGTCGCCCTAATCCGGCTCACCCGCATTGTAGTAGCATAGTGAGTCTATGCTCCATATCCCATCTATATGAAGGAAGACCTGGCAGTCGACAAATATCTACTACCATACCATGCCAAAACTGTATCTTCAGATACGCGCGGTAAGGTTACGATGGATCTCGCACACATCATCCCGGGAGCATTAAAACTATTAAAGCGTATTGTGTGCGGGGCAGTGCGGGCAACATTAACCTCTCTAGCCACAAACCACAGCTCCTGGGCCCACGGACAGACGGACAAGCTTCTTGTACCACTTTTATTGGTATAATTGCCCATTATCCTGATTCATATCGTTATCGTATAACAAATGTCTACCACGTTGGTTGGGTTCAAGTCCTGAAATATCAGATGTGAAATATTGAGCTTTCAAATATTAAGCTGTAAGCCCTCATTGGTACAGCGTGCTCTAACATTACCTACAACATTAGATTAGATTATATATTAGTGTATAGTATACATTACATATTTGTCATCCTCCATAATATCAACCGTATTATCGAGTCAACACTTCCAAATTTTTTATCGATTTGCATAATCGTCTCCTTATGAGATAAAAGAGAACCTTTTTTTGCTCTTAAAACGAACTCGTTCATTAGGTGCGGAAATACTGACATTCTTACTACGCTTAGACAATATTAAATATCTCGACACAGTCACGCCAATGTGTTAATCAAATTTATCGCAACTATGATTAATGGTTTACGCTGGAGAGCAGAGAGAAGACATCACCTTTATCACCATCGACTTGTATTCATACCCTGCTGGAGAAGACCTTTTCACACTCCTCTTCGTCGTACATCGTCGTCGTCGTAACTACTGCGTATATGGCTGCATGGTGTTAGCTCCAGAACTTGTCTGCCTCATGCGTTCTGCAACATGGGCGGGCTTTCTTCGAAGCTTTCCCACTCCGATTCTTTACCAAACGTCGGCAACTTAAGTGAGAGTAAATTATATTATTTTCGTGGCTACTTTAAAACACCGCGCGAAAACCGTCTCGCCGCGGTTTAGTTGTTCATTATTCACGATATTTAGCTAATTTCGCCTTTCCCCTCACTCGTTACAATCGGTCACTATTTTCCGCCATCTTGCCGCGTTCGCAATAAATTCGTAAACGCGTCGGTCAAATGAGCCAACCGCAAAACTACAGGAGCTAAGCCTTCTTTGGAATACACTTTCTATACTTACTATACTAAAGCCATACTCGATTGACAATGCTTGTCAACAAACAAATTTAAAATGAAGGTAGAAAATGCAACACATTTTATGCCTAATAAATTTAAAATTATGTTTTGTTATTTTAAAAAATCTTATTTAAAAGATATTGAATATATTAATTACTTTTAAGCTTACTAATCTGATTTACTGTCATGAATTCGTCATTAACTAGTAAATTAAAAAAAATAGTTGTAAAATGACTAGTGATGTCTACCTTTATTTTTAATTTGTTTGTTACAAGCATTCTCAATCGAGTTTGACTTTAGTATAGTCAGACTTATTAAGTTGTTTTTTAACGTTATACTTGCTGTCCCACTGTTTCATTCGCTTAGATCTCGTGGAGCATTTTAATTAACAGTAGCATGCTCGTTATTCCTAACTATATCTTAACTAGAGGTCGCTCGCTGTTTCACCCGCGTAGTTCCCGTTCCCGTAAAAAAAATCGCAATTAGAAGTAGCATATTTGTTATTTTAATGTAAAAGCTGTATTATTGTAAAGTTTCATCAAAATTCATTCAGTAGTTTTTGCGTGGAAGAGTAACAAACGTCCATCCATTCGTTAAACTCATGAGTACACACACTGTTTAATTGAAAGAATTTTTTAGCCAACCCACACGCGATATATTATTTAATATATTAAATTTCATATAAAATACTTTTTATCTAATAAACTAATTGATGAAGGTCATTTCTAATTCGGATCTTAGACTGCATCAGGTGTATTTGCAATCAAGGTCTAACTTGCACTGAATTAAAAATCAATTATGGATCTAACAAAAAACTCATCAATCGCTAAATGGATGTATCAATTACTTTCACGTATCGTCTAGATATCGTTAAGTAGAAGCACCATCCCAAGGTCAGGTCCAAAGCTCGGGGCACGCACTTGCGGTCGCGGCAGGATACGATCGTGTACCGTAATGGCCAACACATAACGAAACCCTACAAATAATTCCAACTACGAAAAAAAAAGAACCGAATCACGTACAATCCTTCGAAGGAAAAACCATATCGGATAGCACTTGTAAACTGTTTTCTCTTTCCAACCCTTTGTGTTAAAGGGAGAGGGTGCCATTGTTTCAATATTGTTTGATACAATTTGAGGTACTCAATACATTCAATTATTTTTGAACGTGTGCGCGGCCGCCTTCTGTTGGCAAATTTTGTGGAGAATAAAATAACGCCGTAATCGTTTTACACCCAACAAGTGAAGGATAATGTATAAATTGCAATCTACTTTAATATCATACAGTAAAATGGTACAGCTTTTGAAAACTTAAAAAAAGAGCTTTTTGTGACGGAGCTCGTCTGGGGAAGTACTACTACTATGCTCGCTACTACCGCCATGCAGCATAACATTAACAGGCTAAGGTTCCCACTTATATGAGCTATCTGCTTGATCTGTCAATTATTACCTTGTTGTAATGATGTCGATACCCGCGAGAAGTGCATGGCACAACTAGGTACACCATCACGACTCATTGCCATAATGGCAGGCAGAGACCACGTTTTTCCACCTGTCACGATCCGACATACTTACATACTAATATGAAAGGTTTCATGAAATTGGAAAAAGCAAGAGATCTATGCAAGGATCTAGGCACAACTATTTGCATATCAAACAAAGTCGGATTATTTACACCATTTACAACTCCTGAGCAGTGTAAAAACTGGCGCTGAGAAAAAATTGTTTTTTAATAATACATAGACTAGGTTTATCCTTCTGTTCGCAGTGTAAAAACTGGCGCCGAGAAAAAATTGTTTTTTAATAATACTACGTGGTCTACGCGGCTGTAAATTGGACCTATTTGTAGAACGTACATAAAAACAGTTTTTTTCATTAAACCTCCACTTCATTCACCGTCACCGTAATCGCTTAAAAAGAGATTCGACGTTTGGTCCTAAATAGCTGCGCTCGCGTCCTCCGAAGCGACACTAATCTGATTATCCTTCTGATGGAGCATGAGCGCTGGCTGAGCAGAAATGTTGATGAGTAGCTTGTTCGCGGTGTACAGTGACCGGTATATTTTCTACCGGTAGTTCGCTCTCGTTAGATGCTTCAAATACTTCGAATAGTAGCATGCAACCCACACATGCGTATGCACTGCCCACCCCAAAAGTTTTCCACGATCGGCACAAAAGAAGTTTGTACTAATATACTTCGCATAGTAGCGTGCAATAATTACATGCGTAAATTCACTCCCCTACCTACCCCAATGGTTTTCTCATGAAAACCTTATTCGCAAATAGGTATTAAGGAGACATTGAGTTTACGCTCTCTATCTCTGCTTTTTAGTATAATGTGTCTACCTTCGTTAATCGAAAACTTCGTACATGCCACAGCAAACAACCATCCCTTGTTCTGGTATTTTAAACTTCCGCTTTAGAATCTAAAAGTTTAAAAGTGATCTGTCTCTATTTAATTTTATAAGGTTACTAGCTGACCCCGCAAACGTTTTGCATTAAAAATTAAAAAAAAAATAGATAGTAGCCGATTCTCAGACTTGCTGAATATGCATACAAAATTTGGTAAAAATCGGTAAAGCCGTTTCGGAGGAGTACGGTAACTAACATTGTGACAGGGAAATTTTATATATTAGATAAAAATATTTTGACATGATTTAAATTGTATAAGAATCCAGATATAAGTCGTCAATTAAATAAAGCGATCGTACAATTTAGAGCGTACATTCAGAGGGGGTTTATAGGGTTTAAACTTAAACCTAGCTAAACTAAAACCGCGTGCGTGAATTTAGACTGATTTTTTGAACTGATATTACTGTGAAATACTGCAGGACTTCATGTGGTGGATTTCAGTGACTCTTCAGTGTTCAGGCACGAGCCATTTAAAAACTCAGTTCCTATAGTGAGGTGTAGGTCCTCATATATACGAGTATACACTACATCGAACAGAGTAATCAGTACGGGTACCGGGTAGGTATGTGCGGGAGATGTGATAGGTAATGCTAGCCCGCGGATCGCGTGTTCAAAGTATAGTGTTACGCGCGGCCGGCTGTATCAACGATAGTCAATCGGCCGGATCCATTCCCTGTAACAATACCTCTAGCAGCCACTGCTACAGCGGGCGCATACGCTGAGACGAGTTCATACGCTGAGGCGGATCGCATGTTCAGTATATAATGTTACGCGCGGCCGGCTGTATCGACGATAGTCAATCGGCCGGATCCATTCCCTGTAACAATACCTCTAGCAGCCACTGCTACAGCGGGCGCATACGCTGAGGCGGGTTCATACGCTGAGGCGGTTCGCATGTTCAGTATAATTCCCTATAACAATACCTCTAATAACCACTGCTACAGCGAGTGCATACGCTGCAGCGGTTCCATACGCTGAGGCGGATTGCATGTTCAGAGTATAGTGTTTCGCGCTGCCGGCTATATTAACGATAGTCAATCGGACGGATCCATTCCTTGTAACAATACCAAACTGTTACAGCGGGTTCATACGCTGCATTGGGCTGGTACATTGGTTTGCCTTGTACAGCTTAGTAGTACTTTTAGCTCTCTTCTTAATGCAGCAATATATCAGCTCATCATACTTTTATCGTATACCTCACAGAAGATTCTCTAATATACCAAATTTAGTTCCAATCGAATGTAGAGAAGTGGTTTCTAATGTCTAACGACAGGGGGCTTGATATCGCATATTGTCTGAGAAAATATAAAAGGGATAATGTACACTTTAGCCTGGCATTTTAGAGGCACTACGAGTATGATCCTATCTCAAGAGAGAGAGAGAGCCTACCTTACTTACCTATAGTAGGAGTACAGGCGGGCTAACTTACAGGGACATCTTTTTTAAAATGACGAATCAGGCAATTGCAGGCATTCTGTAAAATGCCTTAATAAGATCAACATTACTTCAAATGTTAATTTTAAATATAATTTGTTTCTAAATTCAAAAGCCATTATTATTTTGACAAAGCGGCAAAAGAAACGGCGAACAAAACACTTACCGCTCAATAAAAGTCGCGTTATTAGTGGCCAAACATAATCTCAACAACTTACATTACAGTGGACGTGTCTTAGCAGTCCGGTGCAGTGAGCCGGACAATATCACCGTTTGCGCTTTGTGTAACTACTTGTGTATTTCTATCATTTTCTGTTGACATCTGTCAATCGCAGTTATAATTAATTTAACTTGGCAGTCGTGAGCGGACAATATATATAAAATTCTCGTGTCAATATAAATATTTTGCTATTGTGTGTTAACTAAGTCTCAACTCTGATTGAAAGCGAAGCGACGCATCAAGTTAGTCAACCACAAATTATATAATAGGTATTCATCTCTATTTTTAAATGATTAAGGTACAAAGTTGTGTTATTAACATAGGGAATAAAACGATGCACGAAGCGCATGTTTGCACTCGATTTTGTTTTGTATAATACAAATTCGTACTATCTCCTCCTCTAGTCATTTTCCTCATTGCTGAGGGTCGTGACTACCTCCATCTTTGATTCTATTTGAGATATGACGCCACTTTGCTCTGTCCTCTGCTGTCCGAAGAGCATCGTAGACCGTGGAATCGAGTGTGGTGCAGATCTGATCAGACCAACGCATGGGGCTGCGGCCACGCGGCCTTTTTCCTTCCACTTTGCCAGTAACTATTAGTCTCTCGAGATTATCTTCATGTTTCCTGGCAATGTGTCCGAAGTTATCAAGGATTACTTACTTAATAATGATGAGGAAATTTCATAGAAACATACAAACCAGTAGTGTCGAGGCGACACGTCGCATATTGCTGATGTGAGTAGTCGGCTACGAACTTGTACCCATATATTTCTACTCCAATATAGTTATCAGTCGCTGGAGTCCACTGCTGTACATACCTAAACCTAGGCCTCTTGTAAGAACTTCTATTCACCAAGGTATTTAAGGCCAGCATTTTAAGGCTCCCTATAAAAAGCCGTCCCTTAATCACGTGAGATTTCTTTAGCATTTTTAACTATTTTCTATCGGATTTATTTATAACTTGGAGTTGGGCATTTACACAGAATAGCAAAATAAATAAATTCCGCAAATTATTACCTGCTTCTATTAAATAATTTTGATATAAGAGATATATGGATGCAACAAAAAAATCTGCACGGATTACTGGTTACGAAATTCTGAAAATAAGGAGTGTGTTCCCATAAATAATCATTTTATAAGTAGGGCAAGTAAAAAACGAAAGAAGCCACAAGCAAATGCTAGTTACAAAAAACATATTTTAAGTTACAATTTTCTTCTGACGTAATTTCGTGCTTTAAGGTTTAACTTTAAGGTATTGTTGTCCATAGTTTATCGCACACTACCGTGTAACCCGCAAAGCCGCGGGTCTATAAGGGCTGACTGTCGCAATTGGTTCTATAATACACATCTGTGACGACTAAAGACAACGTACAAAGTCATCAATGCTTAGTTCTGCTGTTAGCAGTTATGGATTATCAACAGCCGGACATCTAGTTATAGATTTATAAAGCTCAAATTTTTTGCCTTGGTTGGTCTCTGCACGGAGTCATATCCAAACACTAAATTGCTTAGCAGTATGTTTTGTCGTTAGGTGATAGCAAACCAATGGTCAATCAGACAAGATTTCAAACATAAATATAGGTAGTACTAATTTTTTATGGAACAGATTTTCAAGACATAAAACGATGTCTAATTTAGTCATGATAGGTACTTACTGATATTACGGCAGTTTGTGATGGAAGTCAAGATCTAACCCTTTTTGTATAATTTAAACTAAAGTGCAACCCTTTCCACGACCTACCTAGTTTGGGAATATATCTAAACCCTCTCCTTGTGTAACTTAGTCTATATCCTTGCGGAGATTTCGACGGTCTGCGACGCGAGCGCAGTTCAAGCCCTTTAAAACAAAAGCCGAAGCTCCGGCGCGCCGTCAAGCGCAGGATGTATCGAATTACACCGAGTTACGATGTAAATGATCACTTACAAAAACTTCACAAAACAACCAGCGAGATCCGTGGGGTGAGAATATTCTTATGAGAGTTTCATGTGATTTATAAAGCTTCAGGGAAGTATGCGAGGTTGATGACATCGTCATTTTTATTTATTTTTCACAGTATCAGTTATCTGTACAAGATTGTAACCATAACATTATGTTAACAGATAGTCCTTAAGCCTATAATATCTCCTCATAATATATTTCCATTTGTAGGATAAACTTGTAGAACAGATAGCTTGAAAATGAAAATTGAAAATGGTATTCTTTATTGGTTGGGAAATTACTACCCCTATGATCACTTTGGTTGACAAAACACGTTGTTTTGATTTAGTGAAATTGATTGATTAGTTAAGTGTGAGTGTAGTGGACAATAGTCTTGCAATTAAAAATATTATTAGTAGTAGTTAGTAGTACAAATTGAACTGCCTCGTTGATTGGTTGGTTAGCTTAGGCCGCGCTATAAAATATTAGTTTTCTTTCATGAATGAAATTTTCAGTAATAATTCAGCCCAGAGTTAGGAAGTATATAGAGTTTACCATTATTTTTTTTATTCATTTATATTAATTATATTTTTTATTTTTAACAACGTTGATTTTTAACATAAAAATGTACAAACACTACTAAAAATTTATAAAAAAATTCGGAAGAACAGGCGGAGGCTTTTGAGTACTATTTTATTATTACGGTTTTATTTAGATGCGAAAATAACTAATTCAAGTAGATTCGGCGCAAGGACGTTATCCTAAAATGGAAGTCGTAACTAAGCAATCACTTTTATTTATTTTTCTACGAAGTTGTTTGCTAAAGCGTAATTTATGGCCCTTTGCCTTGAAATTGTTAAATTTATTTAAGTTTAATAATGTTAGTTTAATAATCTTAATTATTAGCTATAATTTATATGATTAATTTTTTTATATCTTGTTTCGGTAATTAAGATTCTTCGTCTTAAAAGATTTGACACTAGACTACGAAACCTACCTCCTGTAATTTAATAGTAGAGACTGTACTGTCTTGTAAAACTAATACTACTATACTGTAAACTTTGAAATATCCTGTCGTGTATTATAATTTGACTGCTTACATATTCGTATAGATATATTGAACGCATTCATATTATTACGTTGATAGAACTCTTAACAAATGCATTAATTTCGACCAAATTTGATTACTATAAAAACGATTCTAGTGAGTTATTCTTAAAAGATAGACATATACTGCCGTAGACATTATTTTTTAATTTCAAAAGGAATAATTCTTTCATAGATATATTTTTGGTATCTTGAACCGTTTTCGCAGCGCACGCAACGGAAGCCCTCAAGAATGAATAATTTTCCCCGTTTTTTTCACATTTTCCATTATTTCTTCGCTTTTATAGTTGCAACGTGATGTTATATAGCCTAAAGCCTTCTTCGATAAATGGTCTATTCAACACAAAAATAATTTTTCAATTCGAACCAGTAGTTCCTGAGATTAGCGCGTTCAAACAAACAAATAAACTGTTCAGATTTATAATATTAGTATAGATATGCGTGGTAAGTTTTCCCGGTCCTACACTTGAAACATTTCTTTCCAATAGCCGTGTTAGTCATCACAATCAATTTTTTTTTGGAAATTAAAAAAGTTAAAATCACTCGCAAGAATATTTCCCGAATTTTGAATTAACACAACCTTACTATGGAACCTATACGTGCAATGTATATCTATACATCTATTCAAAAGACTACTTTTCATTCATTTTCATCATTAGCAAGGCTACTCTAGGAATATCAGAATCACTTGCAAAAATGATCTCCAGATCTGAGACTAATACCAGCCTGCTCTGATATCTTAAGAAATCTACGTGCAGTTCACACCTACTAAAAAGTGTTCCCGAACCCTGAATCCTAAGTAACCTACAGGTAATATACCTACACACCTATGTTATATAGAAGCCGGTAATGATTATACACCGCAAAGTTTGCATGAAATGTGTGTAACAAGAAGGCCGTGATCAAAGGAAGCTAATTACGCTGCCCTAATCAATGCCCTTGATTGCTTCATGTATTTGCGATCGAAGCGCGGCGCCGGGTTCGACGCGACGCCTATTGTTGCCCGCGCTTTGGATGTTGGGATAACTACGTGTAAATATACCACACGTTCATCATTACCTGCCTGTTTTTAACTGACTACTACAGTTAGGAGCTACTTATAGGTGACGAGACCAAGCTGCTCCAAAGCAGGTTGGCGAGCTTGTGGTGATAATACAGACAGAGTGGACGGAAGTTTAAACGAGGAAAGGAGTGCCTAATTTGTTGTTTTTGTTGTTTTTTTGTGACTCTACTACTTACTCGTTTGCCCTCCAAATTCGTAATAGAGTCTGGTAAATTGGCAGTACAAGATTCTGACCAAAGCCAGGTACAAAGTTTTCCTAAACCATTGAAGGAATTGATATTTCGACTAATATACTTCAAACTTTTTAATTTATGCAGGCCTGAAATAAAACTCCCGATCTACCGCACGAAACCCCAAAGTCTCAACCCATTAGACATCACTATATACAAAGATAAATTAATTCCGTCACGAAAAGCAATAATTTGAATCGGTAAAATCATTTATTAATCCAATTCGCTTTTAACCGTTGTTCCGTTCGTGCAATTTCGTTAAACAGCTCCATGCGATGTTTTGACAGTTCCGCGCTGAGGGTGTTAATGTGACATTACCTACGAGGCGAGGGGGGCGAGGGGGCGGTAATTATCCCACGTCAACGGCAGGCCTAGGCTCCCTGTCCGTGCCTATGACTGTATGTTAACAGCTAGCCGCCTTCATAACTACCGAGCACTATAAGTAATTATTATCGGCCAAGTACCAGTTTATTGCCTTAGAATCAAATTAATACAATATACGTAATTGGGACATAATTATCTATACCTATTTACATTAAGTTTATTTTATTTCCAAACTCTGTATTTCAAAAAACGACAAATAACAAGAAGTTATTATACTATACCTACTATGCGCCCAGATACCGTTTCAGTAAATTTATTTTATTTTCAATTGAAATACCTAGTACATAGTAGAGTAATTTGTGATAAGACTTGGTAGTACTTCTACCACTAAGCAGCATTGCAGATTTATTAATGGCAATGCATTGTTTAGGTCCAAAGTTGGCGGTGAAATTAGTGGCACAAGAGACTCAACACTTACAAATTTAAGCAAAGACCATCGCATTGTATACCGTGTTCCTGATTTATGCCGTTTATAGTTTTGCTCTGTACTTTAATAAATAATGGTTTAATTACATCATATGGGCTGTTTGCTCATTTCGTGAAATATTACTGTAACAAACAAGTGTTTCATAATTTTTGCCTATCGTTGTTAGATTTTGGAAATTAATATAGCCTTTACGGATGCAAGAATTCATTCAATTGCATGGTCTCATTAATAACAAGTACGATTGTCCTGAGTTAGTCAGTAAAATATCGCTCAATGTACTGAAGTACGCAGGTTTATAATCTATTCACCGTGAACTTCTGCAAAACTAAGACTGGAACACGTGCACCTGTGCGTCGACTTGTGGACACATATAACAGCTTGCAAATATAAAAAGACTATATCGAATGTATTACAAAAAACTAATTAGGCTTTTTCCTCGTTCACTTATTTAACTTCTTTTACTTATTACCCGACTGCGTCAGAAGGAGGGTTATTTTTTTCGAGCGTATGTATGTATGTATGTATGTATGTATGTATGTATGTATGTATGTATGTATGTCCATTTCTTCGGCACGCGCTACAGCCTAAACGGCTGAACGGATTTTAACATGTGAGGTGTCGTTGAATTTGTTAAAATTGTGGTAGTGACATAGGCTATATAAATTTTCAAAATAGCGGCTGTAAATGGGGGAAAAAAGGGGCGAAGTGAGTATTTTTTTCTCTTATCTTAGCAATATGGGTACTAATTGAAAGGTCGTAAAAAGACCATTTCAAAAATATAAATATCATATCATGTTCATATTACTTTTTTTAACAAAAAATGGCAAAAAGTATACTAAGTGTACCGTCTCATTTCTATACCATAAACTAAAACTAAAAAGTCTGAAATAAAATTATTATTATAAAAACAAAAAACCCGACTGCTTAGAAGTTATGAACTGAAAAGAAAAAAACAAGGATCACTATATCTGTATAAAATTCTAAATACTTTATGGTGCTGCAGGCGGGGACAAACGTAGTTTTGGTAGATCTTTCTTTCCCCGCAGGTTAAAGTATTTTGTCCCTGTTTGCAGAACCATAAAGTATTTAGAATTTTATACAGATATAGTGATCCTTGTTTTTTCTTTTCAGTTCATAACTTCTAAGCAGTCGGGTTTTTTGTTTTTATAATAATCATTTTATTTTACTAATTTTTGTTTACTTGCTTTTTATTTTAATAATTTTTGTTTATATTTATGTTTTGTTATGTTTTTCCATATTTGTACTGTTCATTGTTGATTTATGTCTGTATGTTTTGTGACGTCATAATCTTTCTGTGTATTCGTGGATAGTGTTGTTGTTTACATATTTAACCATCTCTGTGTATGTACCTTAGATTTAAGATTCCAATATGTAAATGTTTGCTTTCCCAAATAAAAAATAAATAAATAAATAAATAAATAAAAGAATTTGTCTCCTTATCATCTTGGCGATTCATTTAGCGCGTAAAAAATAAAATTAGCCATGTTTTTAAATATGGGCAATATTCCTCTTCCCCTCTATTTAATTAGTTATAATTAGTCAAACAAACAAGAGCATAAGGATGGAATCCTTGACCTCTCAGGATTTTGCGTCCAGTTTTCTAAGCGTGAAGCTATTGATGTTTAAACTATAATAGGACCTAAACCTTTAATCATTACTTGGATCAAACATTTCATATACGGAATCCCAAACATATCTACTCATAACCGACTCATTTAATATTGCATTACACAATATCACGAAATTTTATTCCAATATACTGATAAAGAGTAATAATTATTCATTTTGCGTACACAAATAAATTAGCTATCAAAAATACAATTCACCAATACATTGTAGATACTCATATGTATATTGTACACAAAGAGCCGGTGGTTTTTCCTATCACGAACTACATTATTTTACATGACGTTTTATCGTGGACCGCAACCCCCAATGCAGCGAGCGCTTTTATTTAGACACCTAATTAAATATTTATTAAGTGCATATCTCATTTATACATTCACCCGATTTTAATTTCATGTCCCAGCGCACAAAATTAGGAACAGCGGGTAGGGTTGCCATGTTATTGGAATTTATAAAAGCGAGAACTAATAGTGCATTTTGTAGAAATTCTCATCATTATTAGCTAAATGTTTCCAGATGGTTAGTATTGGTTACTTCGGGTTAACGGGGCCTAAATCCTGATTAGGGTTAATAACATTTGAGCATTTTTTATAAAGAAAAAGCGTTTTAAAACTTCTCAGCCTGTAGTTTATGACGAGTATGCCAGGAAAACCATGTTAAGCCGACAGTCCCAGTCTAATACTGCTAAAATAGACTGATTAAATTATCATCAGAAGATGCTGTTTGTTGATTAGATAGAACTTTTGCGATCTTATGAAATTGTCTATGCTTCTCCTCCGCTGTCTTTCAATATATCAATCTAGGTAATTAATACAGAGATCCTTCTTGCTTATGCTTGCAAAATGCAACTTTCCTTTTACATTGCACGGGAGTTACAAAAAGTTTTGTATACTCTTTTAGTTGCAGTTTTGTGCGTTAGAACTGGACATCATCAACCATAGTAGTTACTATCTAGTCTAGAATTTATGTAAAGTCTTTTGGTAAAAAGTCTATATCTACAGATAGAAATATATAGAGATAGAGACGAATCCAAACCACTCTGTTGAATTATAAAATAATCTATTATTTATATTCTATTCTACAATGGCAATTTCCATAAAAACAAGTAAAGAGACAATTCCAGAGAAACTTAAATGTGTTGGCAACCCTAGCGGTGGATAGTTGGACCGCAAAATGAAGTGGGCACGGCTTCGATTCGTATACGAGTGTACGTATTCGACTCGTGAAAATCATTATCGGATACTTTTCATAAGCACTAATGCGTTTCCAATTAAAGCTCAATCTAAACTGCATTCCGCCTGCACGTCCACTCCTACGTTAATTTATATCTCGATTTTAGACGAATTTAGTTGTTCCGTTTTGAATCGACGAGATATCTGAGCTCAACGTAACTAGTTATTGTGGGAAAAATACCAACATATCTTCTATAATATAAATTCTTAAATAATAAATCTTCAAACAGTGTGTGTTGTCTTGATCTTGCGATGACTTTGATCCGATACTTGGTCTCTGACTGTGAGTGATCAAAAGAACCATAGTAGCTCAACGAGTTGCAAAAATGTTGTGACATAGGCAGTACAAAGCCGATGGAGGTTGAGTTCTCAAAGTGCTAGAATGGCAACTCCTGACCTGAATGTGTCACGAGCACGTCAGGACTGATACACCTAGCCTATAAACTCCAAAGCTCACTGAGCCGAGGTCCGAGTCTCGCAAAAAACTTAAATCCATTGCCGCAGTCCCTTAAAACTTTCTAGCAAGGGTCTGTTTTGATGGGAAACACTCCTTTGGTTAGATTGTTGTTGTCGTTGTAGGTATCTAAATAATTTTAATAAATTAGTACGAAACAATATTAGAACTAGGGATTTAAACATTAAATTCAGTGAATAACAATCATATCTGTCTGCCGTAATGCCTCGTGACTCAGTAGCCGTTTTGTATGGAGATAATTGGCGACTAATTAATTATTATTATTAGTCATAATACGTCAAGAAATTTTGCAATAAGTGATTAACTTGCTTTAGTAGGGCAAAGTACTTATAAAAATTGCGGATATCTTATGTATGGCTATGTCACAGAACATTGTTATATTATTTTGCACAACACTGTGTGGAAATTATATATACAAATAAATAAAATTAACAGCTTTTCACTAAATGCAGTATAGACGGAGCTTAGAAAAGATAACAATTAGTCTAAGAGACTGATGCTTACTCCAAAAAATCTATTTTAAGAATTTTCGTCCGACTGTTTATTCCGGCTAATCTCGGAAGCTTCCAGTCGGATTGTAAAAAAAAATTCTTTGTATGATAGTGAGCTAATGTATATCCGTAAACCCTTACGGGAACGGGCACTACGCGGGTGTCCACTGGTTGATAATAATATTTTGTGTGGTCGGGCATTTGCGTTAGCAACCTCCATACTTACTATTTCCACTCACTACTAGCCCAGGCCCTCCTCCTTGTAGGGGAGAGAATATAGAGCTTAAACCCACCAGCTGCTCCAACGCGGCTCAGGTTCTTTGAGCAAATTTGATAACTGCTCGAGAGGCTCCGAGATGATAGCTATTCTGAAGTGATAATCGTAACTTTTTGACATTTTTAATTTAGATTTAGTCGTATTTTTCGCATGCATCCATGCATGCAAATAATTACAGTCATAAACATGATCGTAACTCATAATTATTCACATAAGTATCGTTTAATAGTACCTAGGCGTTATTACTACCCAAACACTGACGCTTTACTAGAATGGAAGATTCATTGAAAACTCGGGAAATACCAAAACCTTTCATTTGCGTCATTCGCAAGCACTGACCACGTAAAGGAGACTTTATTGCGATCGCCTTAGTAATAAATTTAATTCATTAATTCATAATTATTCTCACTAACTCACGTGAGAATAATTTCAATAAACAGTCGCTATTTGCAATCTGTTCATCTAGTCTGTCAATTATGTTATGGTTAGTAAATTGAGCTTTTTTTACCAAAATAATGTCAGTAGTGGCCCAGAGGTATTCTTCCAAAAAACTCACAGTCAACGACCAGGAGTGAACGAAATGGTATCACACCCCATGCTTTTAAAAGCACGTCAGCCGTCGGTCCCGGTCATTATCATTAACATCTGATAGGGATCATTACATTGACTTTCTAAGGCCGCCAATCAATCTTAGAGTAGCGTGGTAGGTAATGTTCAAGTATAAAGCGTATTTTGTTATATATTCTTCATGACAAAATAATCAAGTTTTCTGTTAGCAGACTCTTAGCTACGCGGCAAACCTTCTTCTAAGGTGCTTAAAGAGAGAGACGAATATCTTAGCATTCCATGGATTCACCGTGCGGGTGCCGGGTCCATCGCGTGGCTGAGAGAAAATCTCCGAACAGAGCCCGAGGCTTGTGACACGGGTGTAGGTTTAAAAGAGTACTCTTAGTGACGTGCGTCAACACTCACCTCCTCTGTTCAAGTTATTCTCTCTGTCCAGCCAAATTCGGAAGGACCCTACTAGAGCAGCTTTGGACACTCGTTCCAATATGGAGCTTACTGCACTTGTAGTAAGGCCAAGGTCTTTTAGCAGGTTATAGAGAGACTTCGCTGGTATACCTCTTGCACCCACTTCTACCGCGTATAAAATAACCACATAAGCATTTTTAATATTTGTCAGAGTTTTTCGTGAAATTGCCGCAACGCAAGTTGTGGCTGTACTACAATAGCAACTAATAGCAGAGGTTTTTAGAGTACAGAAATTAATTCCGCCTTTGGAAAGGGAAATATATAGTCATATTTATGACGAGAATGTATATTATATAATTATATAATTATATATTCCAAAAAGTCCGAATCAAAAGCTCGGAGTTGGGCAATTGTTTGTGTGCCTCTGAGAGTAAGTTTGGCCTTTAGTTCCTCATATATAATTAGATAGTCGTCGTTAAAGTAAAACTTCCCCAGAATCCCACCAATCCACAATGTACCTCTGAACTGTTAAACCCGTGCAAGAAAATTAGGCTCCTGCCTTATAAAGTGCCATTAAAATAGGCAGATGATGACGGAGATGATTAAGATTACTGATGATGTCTGAAAAGTGTATACGTGTGACACCTCGCGTGGTCCTCAAATATACATACAAAGCAGACGAGACAAAAGTACAAGAATTAGCATAATGATTTGTTTTATCAGCTATGAGTCAATGGTCGTTGTGCTAACGTAAACGATCCACGTACTAAAACGTACGTTGTTTTGTGGCGTGTCAATCGAACATTGAAAGCTCATAAGCTTGTCGTTATTATTTAAATTTTAATAGCGCAAGGCCATAATCACTTTGTCTAACCTTATAATTTATTTTAGATTTCAATGATTTTTTTCGATAACTTAAACTGTGAAATAATCCTTTAATTCCTTTTAGTATTTGTCCCTCGTCTGTCTTTTCTGTACGTCCTAAGGACGAGTTAGCCCTCTTATATAAACTGCAGCATCACTGAGATAATTAAGCGAGAGCGCAAAGCTCTACTCTGGTAGAGTCGAGACTTGACTTCTAGACTTCTCTGAGACTTGGATTTCAGCATATCATCAGGATCATTCGGGTCAATAGTGTTTGTGGTTGAAATAGATCCTTTCTTGATGCTCCTGTTTTGTAGTTGGAATAGACGTCCATTAATGTAAAAACTGAGAAGTTAGTCATCGTCACAGACGTTGTGTAGAAAATAATTGTGTTTATGAGAGAGCGTTACCTGTCATTATGTCATCGTTCTGAGATTTATTATTCTGTGTCTGTTTAAATATTGTGTCATTCTTTTTTTGCAAGAGGCAAAGGTGTCAAGGGTTGTACTCGTACTTTCGGAAATCAGCGTTACCAAACAGACAGATTCATGATATAACTTTTAAAAGTTCCAAGTTCATATTATCTGCCTAAAATTACTTATAACCGATATACAGCTGGAAGGTAAATACCGGCATTGCTTAGTCGATCTCGTTGGTACACAGGTTTGTTTGTTAGGCTATAACTCGTAATATCTAGTAATCAATCAATAATAAAAATAAACGGGATATAACTCGGTGCGAGCCAAGTTTAAGGAACATTTATTTAACATAGCAGTTTGTTGGTTCTAAGTTACGTCCTTAAAGTAGAAACCTTGGCTGGCACCGACTTCATAGATATGCTTAAGTAAATTAAAGCAACTAAAAGACGCAGGTATTATTTACTTTTTATTGCATTTTGAGTCAGTTCATTTTTTTTTTAATTTATTCCTTACTTTTTAGTAATTTATCGACACGTAATCTACTCATACTATACTGTTATAATAGATTATATGGCACTAGTAACCAAAAGCTACCGACACCTACGCAAAAACCGAAATCGCTACAAGTGAGCCTATAAAATTTGAAGAAATCCTTCAATTTTCCCAGGATAGCGTCATCAGATCCTAATATGATGACTAAGAGCAGATCTTTCGAATAAAAAAAGAATTATGAAAATAGGACAACTTTGTAAAAAGTTATGCGTGGTCATACATAAAAAAAATATACGCGTCGAATTGATAACCTCCTACGTTTTTCGTCGATTGAAAACACGTTATGCCTGTGTCAGCTAATTATTCATGAAATAAAAAAATATATACATATTATATAATTTATAATTCAAAATTCAAAGCATGACCTTTTCACTAAACATGCGGTTAAAATATTGCATGTGGATCACAAGTAATAAAATGATAGTTCATAATGGGTTAATGATAGTTTTCCATATGAATAATTACTGTCGGCCGATTACTGTATGTATTATAATTTATTAAATCAATCGACCATTGTCAGTGACAGGTGTTAATCATGAGGCGTGGAGGTCACGCGGAACTTGTATTCTTTGGGATTGCCGACGCGAGCGTGATTCACCTACCTATAGTGTGTAAACGAAAGTAGATACATGACAGACATATTAATAAGCGTACGAATTTAAAGGCACAATATGTTGAGAGTGTTTTATGTGTTTACGATGAAACGCAATTGACACTTGGTGTTATAGTCTAATCATTTGGGGTTTTCCGGAAATTTCGAAAGTAGATTTACAGATTTGATCATTTTGATCTGATCTTTGCTTAAAAAACCTATCTTAGGAGTAGATTACTCAGTTCTATGTGTGGAGAATAAATCTAAAACTTTTAAGCTTTAGTTTGCATTAGAAATAATTAACTTTAATAATTCTTAGGTAGGTATATTTATAAAAAAACGTTTTTTGTTCATAACGTTGTCGAAAAAAAAACTAGGATTAATATTTTTAGTGTTTAAGTTCTATTTTATTGAAAGCTTTTAAGCTGGTTTTATGTGCATGTGCAATAACATTAACAGTACTCACTTACCGAAGGAAAATTTTAATATGTATTACATATTTTACTACTAATATTACCAATAAAAAACGTTAAAATGATAACCAATAACGTCTAACAAATGTAGAAGTTTTCGTTTATCAAAATATAGAACCGTTATGTTCCACGTCATGCGGTATTAAAAATGGAAACATTTACTCCTAACTTTTTAATGTTAACAAAATTAACTACCCTTATCACTACAATATTATATTGACGCTAATTAAAAAAAACTGTTTCGTTCTAAAACGTGTGCCTAATCAATGGTTAACCATAACCCCTTTATGTGGACCGCTCTTAGTGATTGAAACATGCCACAAACTTTTCTGTTACAGATGAGACTCCTATGGATATATCAAACATTCTGAGGGTGCAATCTGGTTATGGTATTTTCATTTTAGGTAAAACTATCGAAAAACGTACTTATCATTTATGTACGTCCTTCGTCGCTAACACTTACGACCGCTCATTTTACGACATTAAAAGAGAAGTATTAAAAAACGAATTTTAGTCATCATTCTAGCAGCCGTTCAACGTTATGTTTGACGTTCTATATCGACTAATACATCATAACTATCGCCTTGCGTTGCGTCGCCGTACCACCACGTCTGCTGTATGGCGTATCAAGAGTACAAGGCTGCGAGTTTGTTTCTCTCTGGATTCAGCAACAGCAATATATGTCACCGTGACACTACTGGTGTCTATGTATTTGTATAGAAAACACGTTTCGGAAGTCACAAAAGTATTTAATGGAAAATCCAGTAGTGTCGCGGCGACATGTCGCCTGCTGCTGCTTTATACAGTTGACTACGATCTCGTAACCTAATACCCAAACGCAAATCATATTTGAGTATGTTTCGGGTCTACTTGCTTTTAAAGTTTGAAATCTATCAAAGTAAGTCGACTCAAAATGTAATTAATTTTGACTTGCGTTTGAGTATTCGGGCGATAGAGTCGTGTTCAGTCGTGCTCTTACGGTTTCATGTAGTTGATCTAAACGCTAATGGTTTCAGAAAACACGGGTAACATACTGGGAGCCAGCGAGTGGAACACCGGCTACCCTTCCACGGCCACCGTGTACCCCAGCTATGGGCCTCTACAACCTCCTTACTATAAACCGGACCCCACAATACATATACCTGCAGGTAGATATATCTAAGTATTTTTAATGCATTTTTTTATCAATAAGTAATAATATATTTATTATCAACAGACTCATCTAAGGAAATACAAGAAGTACCTAAATACTTATAACTAAGTTACCAAAGTGTCTCGTATTAAATAACTGGCAAATTGCTGTGTGCATTCTTAGCATTTTGTAAGTTGAAATAGTAGTGAATGAGGCATGAGAAAATTATGGAATGTCCTTCCAGCAAACGTTTTCCCTACCATCTTCATGTGGGTATCTTCAAGTCAAGAGTGAATAGGCACCTTCTAGACAAGCGCGTTCCTCCGTAGGCTGCATCTTCGCTTGCCATCAGGCATGATCGTAGCCAAGCGCTAGCCAATATAGAGTAAAAAAAGAGGCGTTATTTCCAAGTTCATTATGAATACAGAATAATTCACTTGCTTTGCTACTTCCACCGCAATCTCACAAAACCGAACAGAGAATACAGTGTTTAATTGTGAAGTCAATATCTCTCCATCGACGCGCGATCTTTAACACACCATAATCTTATTTTTTTAGTAAAATTACAAATATACATTTACACGACCAAACCAACGAACTTTTTTCTTGGCGTGTCAAATTGTGCAACTCAAATAGACCTATAGAATTTTCTATGAAAAAACAAATGCAACTCGGGACACCTGACAGAAGACTAACTTAAATATGGCATCCTCGACTCACACGCTGTATGAGTCGAGTGTGAGTCGAGGATGAGCCTGCCTACTGCTGCCGTTTGTGTGAGTGAAAGGGACATCAGATAGACTGGCGCTGTACAGCATTACGTAACAAAACAGTTTACCCTCCCAAAAGTTATCATTTCAAAAAGCAAGATATTTGTGTATCTATAAAAGTTTTCCATCACCACATAGGGTTTGTTTTGTTACCTTTATAAATACACCTAACGTAAAACCCAACGCATTATTCTATGTAATCGGGTCACGTCTGCAATGATCGGAATCAATCATCAGGCGCCGATACCGTGTGGGTTTTTACGCCTTAAAAAAGTGGGATGTCATTTATTAAACTGTCCAGATAAAATCTTTGCAAGTTGCGTAGTTTTGGCAAGATAATTGCATTTGTTAAGTACCTAAACTTGAAACAAGATAACTAATAACAAAATATAAATTAAAATGCTTTGTTTAAGTTACCTAAAAATCGAAATAAAAAAGGTTTTTAAAATTGTATTCTGAAAAATGTAGTCCATAATTATTAGGTAGGTACGTAACTTTAATAAAATAATATTATTATAGGTATGTGCTTCGAAGACGGGACTAGAATAGCATGCCTGACTATTACATCATAAAGTACAGCGTTTTAAAGCTTAGGATGGAAACGAACCAATACATCCAATTCGTCAACTACAAATTATAATAATTCCTCTCGATTTTCAAATTATGTCGGTATATGTTGTATTATTCAGCCTTTATTGTAGAGTTAAGCCTCTTCCAAACGCTGCGTAGCTTTCGCGCAAAATCTACACATAAACACATAACATCACGCCTTATTCCCATAGGGGTAGGCAGAGACCACATCCCTCCACTTGCCACGGTCCTTGAATACTTCCCTAGCTTCTTCCACTCTCATTAATCCTCTCATACAAGTTCATCGATTTAGGGTACTCTTGACCTGACCATGGCCATAGACCAAATGTATATATAGATATTATTATTATAACCAAATCAAAATCTACTATTGACATCGATCACAACTGTATCTTACCTGCCCAATTAAGTAAGAACGCGACTTGTAACCAACAGTGAAGCAATATTCGTTTGGTGATCTTTGAGAATAATGTGAAGTTAAATCATATTATGTTTTCTTTTTCCAGTCCTCCCGGAAATACAACTAGGACACGCAGACTACAGTACCTTCCAATCGAGTTCAACAGGCTTCAAGGGAAGTCCGAGCGCCGCCACCGGCACTCTCACAGATCTCAACTCCGCCGCCATGCCTGCGCAAAGATACGACCCGAATTACTATAACACCTGGCCAGCCAACTCCTACAACTATCAATACAATAACATCAACAACAACCCCGCCTGCCTGCAGTCCCACACGCCCTACATAAATCCCAATACCCAAATGATTGTCCCCAATCTATACTCCACTGTCAACCAAAACGAAATCCACGTCCATCTCCACAGCACCGACAAGTACAACCTCTCTGAACAATACATGCCGCGTGAAATAAAAATAAGCGATATAGATGGTGGGATTTCCATAACAACAGATCTACCAGGAGTGAGTGAAGCGAGCGGTCTAGTGCAAACTTGTGAGAGTGTCGATGACGTGAAACATGGACTCTACGGCGCGAGCAGCCAAGAAGTTTGGAGACCATATTGACAAATCGTACAACCTCATTATGATAATCAACATTCCATTGTACATATTGTGATATAGTTATTGTTTTATTATAAAATTGTAGATTTATTGTATAGTAGCAATCAATTAATGTTAAACATTAATTAGATGTTAAGTGTTAATAAATGTACCTATTTGATTAAATAGTAATGAGATAAATAATTAACATTACGTGTTATTTTGTGTATCATTTTCTGAATTCTTACAATCATCAATCGAGCGCCCTTAACCTTGTAGCGACATCTATCGGCTGTCAACGTTCATGATAAATTATAATCCCCCAGCAACAGGTTGTTGATTCAAAAAATTGTCCAATAATCATGACATATTAACAAAAATATTAATTAATACAGTGAATAAAATATTTTAATAATATACAAAAACTTTTGCCTAATTAATAGAAAATATCGAGCTTCATGTATGTATTTAAAAATATTTTGACTTATACTTAAATTAATATCCCTGCCTCAGTTATTATGGTAGAACTCAGAGACCAGCGGGACTCTTTACTAATTAAATGGATTAAAAAATATATATTTATAATTTATAAAGATATAATCTAAAGAAAATAAAATGCTTGGATGGGGGCGCCAGTACTTTGTGGATAATATGTTGGTAGAAGAAGTTAGTTTATTTTTTATGGTCTGACTTTATATATCTACCTATTTCTTCCACCGCTGCTGAAATGAGTGATAACTAGACTAGATAGATAACTGAACTAGACGATAACTACAGGCGACGTGTCGCAACGACGAAACGAAGTGTTACCTGCCGGTCCTCCGGCTCTAGAGTATGAATGACCATTAGCCAACTTATACTACCTCTACTCATAAAAATTTACCTGCGCAAATAGGCAACTTTAGGGGTCTCTTCCAATACACGTTACAGCCGTCCCAGTAACACCTACTTGTCTATGTCTAGACTTGTGCTAGTAAATTATTACGTGTGTGGTTACCCTTATGAGACACATTGAAAGTGTTGCTAGGTTATTTTTAAGAGTCTATAAATTGTCAAACGCAACAAAGATTGATATTATGCCTTTAATTATAGACTTTTACATTATTTTCATGCCAATAAGATTTTATATTTTCTAAGTTGACTTAAATTAATCAAATACCTAGAATAATTAGTAGAAGCTTGTCAAGAGCGAGGATATAATTGGGTATAGTATAGTGCTACAAAACTATCTAACGGCCAAAACTCGAACTAACGTCGCAGCTGTCACCCTTAGTACATTTTTAACCGACGAAAACCACGCATAACTTTTTACAGTGTTGTCCGATTTTGATAATTCTTTTTTTATTAGAAAGGGCATACATCCAAGGTGGTCCCATTGTCCGCTTGTTAGGATCTGATGACGATATCCTGGGGAAATTGAAGGAACTCTTCAAATTTTGGAGGCAAGCTTACAGCGATTTCGGTTTTTGTCTCGGTATCAGTAGCTTTTTGGCTACTAGTACCGTATAATATACTATGACAGTATAGCACGAGTACGTTACGTGGCGATAAATCACTAAAAAGTAAAAAATAAAATTTTTTAACAAAAAATAGAACCGACTCAAAGCGCACTAAAAAGTAAAAAATAACTGTGTCATTTAGTTGCTTTAATTTACTTAAGCATATCTAGGAGTCGGTGCCAGCCAAGGTTTCTACTTTCAAGGACGTAACCTAGAACCCACAAACTTCTTTACTATGTAAAATAAATGTTCCTTAAAATTGCTGGACTTGACAACATGGATAAGTTTAGAAAAAAATCTCAGCTCAGAACTGGAACTTTTACTGAAAAAAAAATAGAACCGACGGAAAACGCACTAAAAAGTAAAAAATAACTGAGTAATTAACTGCTTTAAATTACTTAAGCATATCTATGAAGTTGGTGCCAACAAGTTTAAGAACATTTTTAGACAGACAAAGAACATTTATTTAACGTAGTAAAGCAGTTTGTGGGTTCTAGGTAACGTCCTTAAAGTAGAAACCTTGGCTGGCACCGACTCTTAGTTATGCTTTTTACTCAGTTATTTTTAGGTTCCGTACCTTAAACTCGTTGTCCGTCTTTCTGCCAAGACCCTTTTTCTCAGAAACGTGTGGAAGTATCAAGCTGAAATTTATATCATATACTCAAATCTGCTTTAAAGTTGTGAAAAAATGAAGCTTCCCCCCAATTTTCGACACGGTCAAGTAAATCAAAACCTAACGGGTAGTTCCCGTAAGCTTAGGTTCTTGAAATTTGGTACGAAGCAACGTTATATAGTAAAGATAATGGAAACATTACGAAATCTGTAAATTTTTAGTTAGATCATGTAATAAAAATATTTTAAATAGTTTACACTTACCCCCGTTTGTCATGAACGCGTAAAGGTATTAAATTACTGTACTGTATATCAAGTACTTGGCTCTATAATAGCTTTAAGCTATAACAAAATAAAACTTCTAAGTCAACATAGTCAAAAGATACAGCATAAGCCGCATATTTAACTCTCTACCACTCGCAACTAGTCCTAGAATCTTGAAATTTAGGAATTTCAACTTGCTTTTTAGTGCCTTTTTATCCGAACTTTGTTTTTCTATTTTATAAAATTGAATAAAAGAGTCAGCCATTTCGTGACCTTACAGTAAACAAACAAATGTCAAACTAGAGAATGTGCAATCTTTTGCTTTAAATAAATAGCATTTAAGAGTAGTAGAGCTTTTTATAACTTTTTTTACAGGGAAGTACTACCGCCATGCTTAAATTTTTATTTTTTTTTGCATGCCAAGCAGCATTGCTGTGTTCCGGTGAAGCACATATGGTTTTTCACTTACGACAACTGAACATAAATAAACAAAGTAAAAAAGAAACACTAATATTAATTATCGAATCTGGTAACATTATCTATAAGTCTGTGTACTGAGTGTTAGGTGTACATTGTCTATAACAAATACCATGTCAATGATCTGTGATTGGTCTGAGGTCTCTAGTCTCTAATCTATGGTCTGTGGCTACGTGATAAGATGGCGTCTTAAAAGTTGAAGCTTGTGATTCGCGTTCAAAAAATAATTCGTTTGTGATAATTTGTAGTGTGTTAATAGATTTAAATAAAAGTTACAAGTACAAATATTTTATAGCAATAGATTGAACGTGTGAGTATTGTATACTTGCTGTTATTTCTCATAAAGCTGCGTCATTGTTGCAGGCTTCTGATAACGGCGGCAGATAACAGAAAAAAAACAATTCCAGATTTAACTTGTTACCGTTTACTTGCAGTCGAGAGAGCTCCTTATCGTATTAGCGGGAAGGCAATGTCCGAGGAGTCGGAGCGGCACGGGGAGTCGGCGAGTGAGGCCCCGGGCGGCGCGACCGCGCGCGTGTGTCTGGCCCCGCACCAGCTCGACGCCGCGAGCGCGGAGACGCTTCGCGCCGCGTGGAGAACCCAGGACTCATACATTGACCACCTCGAAACTTTGAACAAACAGTTGGAAGGTATTTACGCAAACGTTACATCGGCTTGGTAGTGACCGACCCGCGTTACGTGCAAACACTCTTTAGTTACTCTATATCGACAATGCTTTAACTAAAATTTAGTGATACTGTTATAATAATGTTGAGAAACGTGCTGTTCAAATGTTAGTTGTAAATTGTGGTACGGGGTGTATTTAGGTGTTTAGTTAAGTAATTAAAGAAGATGGTGTAACGCTGTGAATGAACTGTGCAAGTGATCTGTGGAAGTGTTCATCATGTGGAGGCGACGAGCCCAGTGAATCTCGCAGTGCTCTCAGAGTTATGTTCAGTGCTTTAACAAAGCTCTCGATGCCAGCGCAGGAGAGAAGTGCTGGTCACTCGACCTTTAGCTCCCACAAAAAAGTAAATATGTTTCCTTTATTTCCATATGTTACATTGTAAATTATGAATTTTGTACATACTTTCTCAAATATTTCATAAAGTGTTAGAAAGAATGTATGAAGTAGTTTTAGTTTATAGAACTTCTATTAGCACATAAGGTGAACTATGGAAAACTAACAAAAACAAAAATAACAGTGGTGTGTGATACCAATTTATAGTAAAAACATTATAACATTGATATAAAATATTATAACTTAAATGTTGTTTGACAAATTAACTTATATTTTTATTTGCTAATGTAAATTGTACCTGTAAATTCAGACATCTTTGTATATTGGTTAGGAGTGATAATGATTAAAAATCTTGCGATGCTCCATCACCATTTTATAAAGGTTGTAAAGTTTTCTACCTAAGCTCATACCATAGGTCCTTATTAAGTTTGTGCCATGTTTTTTTTGTGTTAAAGAGCTTTTGCCCAATTGTCCAAATATCAAGCACAAATATTCCTATTTTCACAAGAATAATATGAGAATCCATATCATCATTTGTCACAAACAGTTTAATAAACACTATCAAAGACTCCACTGGCACTAATCCTGTGCCAGAGATATCCTTAATTGTCTGACACAGAATTGCTATAAAGCTGTCTGGCAACTGACAACAACAAGATTTATTACGATATCTCAAAGAATTACTAAAACTTGAATGATTGATTGGACAGATAACTCCCAATTTCCCTATTATTCATACTCCATATCAGTGCCTCTGATGCTGCTAATGACCTTGGTCGGCAATAATCACCAAAAGTCAGGTGAACCCATGCTCTTTTGTTTATTTCTATTAATGTGATTAAAAAAGAGTTTAAATATAACTGTACTTATAGTAGGAGCAGGGGATGGTGAATTTTCAGCTGTTTTAAAATGATGATGATCTGGCCATCACAGGCACTCATTTTAAAACATCAGTTTTCACTTTGAAAAGTAAACTAAATGTAGTATGGTAAAGTAAAGAAAAAGGTTTAAACAATTACTATAAAACTATTTTATGAGCTATCAATAACAATAATCAATTAATCTGGCGTGGTTTAAGTGAGATTTGATTTGGTGTGGTTGCAGTGAACACCACAAACAGAATGAGTCCTAATCCTTCAGACCCTCGCTTTATAATACCATCATACAGTCCTCACAGTCTCTACTGATCTCCATTGTTGTTGTGATACTGCTCCGACATAATATATCACCAGATGGATCATCTATCTATCAACAATTACTGTATAAGTCAGTTCAAGCTTTACAAGTTCTAATAGGAGTCAAACAGAATATTTCTCATTAAATCACTAATTTAAAGAAAAATAGTGTAAAATAAGTATTCTTGGAAAACAATATTTTATGTCAATGTTCAAATATATTTATAAATATTTTATTTATACATAATGCATGTGTTTCCATATTACTAAAAATAATACAGCCTGAACACATGAATTAAAGCTATACAATCTGTTATAATTTGGAAATTATTTTACAGTTAAGTAAATCTAGATATAATAGCAGTGCACTTTAATTCATGTGCTAGTATGTTTAAGAACCCTGCCTGATACAGATAATAATGCTTTTTGATATTATTAATAGAAAAAATAATTAATATAATTGATCCATAGCTTTATAATATAGTCCAAGCTTGTCATGTTTGAACTATGATGCACTGTAAAATACTACCAGCCAACTGCTCTTAAGGCAAAGTCAATGACTATATAACATAAGCGAGGCCATTGATCCTGCCGCTTGTAAGACCATCTCAATTATTTATTATATTAAAAGATCTGACTGGGTATTATTATTCTATATATACTATAACTAATATTATATTCCTATTAAAGCTATTATATATTATTTAATATGCAACAAACTATTAGTTAAATATTGAAATAGGAAGGTGAAATGATCAGCAAATCAGTCTTCTTAACTAATAACAACCCATTTTTCTGTGGAACGGCAATATAGAATTCTTTATTAAGCAATTGCTTATAAAGTTAAAAATCCTCATGTACACCCGACCAGGCAGTGCCAAACTATTGCTGGCTAAAAAACCCCTCCCCCCTTCAGAGAACTGCTTATACTTATTTGCTATTCTGTCATTTTATTAAAACAGTATCATCAGGGTTTAATTTGAAGCACACCAACAATGGTTCTGTTTTCATTAAGCAGGTGGGCTAATTAATATGTGAGCTGAGAATTTTTTTACCCGACTGCGTCAGAAGGAGGGTTATGTTTTTCGAGCGTATGTATGTATGTATGTATGTATGTATGTATGTATGTATGTATGTATGTCCATTTCTTCGGCACGCGCTACAGCCTAAATGGCTGAACGGATTTTAACATGTGAGGTGTCGTTGAATTTGTCATAATTGTGGTAGTGACATAGGCTATATAAATTTTCATAATGGCGGCTGTAAATGGGGGGAAAAGGGGGGATGTGTGTATTTTTTTCTCTTATCTTAGCAATATGGGTACCAATTGAAAGATCGTAAAAAGACCATTTCAAAAATATAAATATCATATCATGTTCATATTACTTTTTTAACAAAAAATGGCAAAAAGTGTACTAAATGTACCGTCTCATTTCTATACCATAAACTAAAACTAAAAAGTCTCAAATAAAATTATTATTATAAAACAAAAAACCCGACTACTTAGAAGCTATGAACTGAAAAGAGAAAAACAAGGATCACTATATCTGTATAAAATTCTAAATACTTTATAGTGCTGCAGGCGGGGACAAACGTAGTTTTGGTAGATCTTTCTTTCCCCGCAGGTTAAAGTATTTTGTCCCTGTTTGCAGCACCATAAAGTATTTAGAATTTTATACAGATATAGTGATCCTTGTTTTTCTCTTTTCAGTTCATAGCTTCTAAGTAGTCGGGTTTTTTGTTTTATAATAATAATTTTTTCGAGAATTTCTTAGAAGACAGAAAAAGCTTAATATGTTTTTTCTGTCAAACAATGGACCTGGCACCAGCATTCTTTGAAGTCTGTAAAATAATTTGTAGAATATATTGAGGAAACCAATGTTCTTGTTTAGTGGCTAAAAAAATTAAACGAGATAAATATACAGTTCTGTTTGTCTGTTCTGTCTAATAACAATAGCATTATCATTTGGCCAATTTTAATGAACTGTGATCTCCACTGAACAAACTTTTGTGTTGTAGTTGTTATGATCTTGTTTTTAAATTGAAAATATGTTTTCCCATGACACAGTTTGTTTCAATTACACTTTGCATATTGAACAAGTTTTTAAATGAAGTTCAGTTTATGAATAACTTAATCTAATCTGGACTGGAGAGAATGTTTCCAAATAAGCACAGATACATTGACATAAATTCTGTGTTGTTGATATTGCAACCTATTTTAAGTTGCAATATTGATGAATATTAGTTAACTATTATAAATACCAATACATCTTCATTCTCTCTTCTTTTTCTTTTGATCTATATAAAGCAAAATACAATAATTATGTTCTAAGAGTTTCCTCCTTCCAATGCCTGATCACAGCTTGAGTAGCAATTTTTTGTGCTACATAGAACATAAAATATTTTTTCATAAGGACTAATAAAATTACTAGTGTAAAAGTTGCAGTACATTAAAATAAATAGTGAATTTCTTTATCTTTGGAAAGTTCAATAACCCAATATATGTAGATGTAAAATTCCTTAATATCGATAAACATTAAAAAAACTATATTTTATATTGTTATATATTTTATGTTAGCATAGCATGTTTATTTGTATATCATAGGTTTTACTAGAATCTAAAGAATTTATAAAAGGGTAAATGTCAGGATTTTACAAAAAAATGGGCTATTATTTTATTCTGTTTCTAGTATTTGATGTTATAGTGGCAACAGAAAGACATAGTTTGTAAAATTTTAACTGTTTAGCTATCACGGTTCTTGAGATACAGCCTGGCAACAGACAGCGAATTCTTAATAATAAGGTCCCATTTTTACCCTTTGGGTATGGAATCCTAATAATTCTTATTTTTTAAAGCTTTCACAATCAGATTTTTGTACATGGGTTAACATACAACATTAACCATGTGTCTTAAATTTAAAAATAAGTAATTTTACCAATTGATAAAAGTTCAAAATTAACTGAAATTTGTAACATTTGGAAAATCTTAAATTTATAATAGTTCAGGATTTTCTGTAACTTAATAGTACAGTAATACCCCACTTTACGCGAGGGATACGTTCCGGAAAAAATGGCGTTAACTGGAATTCGCATATATCGAGGTTTATGATTAAACATAGTCAGCTTTAGGTTCCAGTCCATTTCTGTCAAAGTAGAATTTGACTGATGGGCAAAAACTATTAGAATACCATTCTTGAAAAACTTGCCCTGTAACCCACACATTTCTGTTTGATTCCCACACAACTAGAAGACTAGTCTTGTCTGTGCCTCGTATTGCATTGCGTTATAGTGAAACCGCGCATAAAGGGGTCGCATAAATCGAGGTATTACTGTATTCTATTAGTAAATATTGCAATATTGCTATGAAATATATTTGATTTGATGGAGGTGACGAACCTATATAAAAATCTGCTGTTTAATGTCAAAATTAAGCTGGATGTATACTCAATTATACTTCATTCCCAGCTTAAATCTATCAATCTTTTAAAACCATCTTCCATACCACGTGACATTGGTGGAGTATATTGTACCTAGTCGGTACAGCTAGCTGCCATAAAAAGAAAAATATGCTTATATAATTATATATTTCGTTTAATGAGTATTTAATTATTTCTGTCATATGTCAAAATACTATGAAATCATATTCTTGCATGATTTTCAATTTTGTATCAAAATGGCATTGAAAATGTATTAGCTTAATCAGAAAAGTAATAAGACAAAAATGTTGTTTATTTATTTCATCTATAGTGACTGTTTAGTTAAGGTATTGTCGATTTAAAAAATATTGTATATTAGAAATAAGCTATTTTAATTATTGTTTGAAGATCCTATTGTACAATTTTTTGTAAAATTTTGTGTGCAGTAAGTAAAGAAAGGCTAAATAAAAAGCAAAAAGACTTCATAAAGTAAACAGTAAATTTTGATGTATTCAAATAATTTTGTAATGTTACCATAATATTGCAGAGCTAATTGTTCATTAACGATGAATATAGCCCAATACCAGTGGGAAACACTTGTGAAGATAATGTTGTAATCCTTGCATTTTACTTTGCCTTTATGACAGAATGCCACAATATACAAATACAAAAAATCTTAATAAAAAAGTAAAAAATAACAATATAATGGACTGTATTGTATTTATCACATTTTTTGTTTAAAATAATAATAAAAGATATACTGGTTTGATTTCAAAGAAATCCAATAATCTGATCTCTTGTAATCATTTATACAATGTGTGAATCTAACATGGAATGAGATTTAAATCATTTATTGAAGTAATTTTTGATATATACAATATAGTCCATTAAAGGCGATTCCTCATTAGTTCATTGCGTTTCGGTGCGTCGTCGCAGCGTCGTGGCTTCGTTTTCCATGTATTTTAAGTGCTATGCCACATCAACTTTTCAACGGTTTAACGGACGAGAGATGAAGCGAGCTTAAGAGAGATTAACTGCACTGTCGGAGTTCTGGTGTAACAACTGACGCTATGCCAGTACTAGAGGGGCTTGCATTGTCCTCTTGCGCTGCCACGTCATGCGTCGTCGCAACGCAGATGTGGCATACAATGACTTGTTCGTTTACGACGACGCAACGCAACGCAACGCACTAAAGGTACGAGCATATTAATTCGGGCCGGTGCGGATCACATCATATAAATGGCAATAAAAATTATATAAATTGGCAATAAAGGGTGTTGAACCCTCGAGGGCAAAGAAGTAGACAAACTATTATCTATCTCTTACCTATGTATTTGAAATCCATTGCGCGTGTATCGAGCTAAGTCGATAATAATTCACCGGTTGGCAATGTTAACTATGTTGCCAACCGACGAAGCTTACTATGTAGGAGTGAGACTTGCGCAGTCGATTGCAAATATATAAGTAAGAGAGAGCAGCACATTCCATACGAAAGACATACAAGTGGGTGGGTATTGTGCTGCGCCCCTTCACATTGCGGCCCAACATAATATACTCGTACCCTAATGAGGCATTGCCCTAAATGTGTCAACTACCATCACCACATTTTCATCTACAGAAGAGAAGAGGAGGGTAGTTTGAAACTTGGTAACAATACTGAACATTTATCTGTTTAGGAAGCTTGGAAAAAGCGAAAGAGATAGAAGATAGGATAAAACAACAGTATGCAGAATCACAACACAGAGAGAAGATCCTTGTCAGGCGACTGGCAGCTAAGGAACAGGAGATACAGGATTATGTAGTAAGTTTTGCACTTTATTGCGACTATTATATTAGACAAAAGGCATTTTGTAAATTGAAAAATAAATAAAATTCATATGTTCCAATTATCTGGACTCCAAAGTCCAGTTATCAATTCCTTTACAATCATGTGAGAATTTTTGTAATAATTAGATTTGTCCAGGTATCCTACACAGATCTAATGCATTGTAGATATAGGTTATAATTATGTCAAGGTATTAATGATATAAGAGACACATTCATGAAAACTCGAACCAGTGATTCAATATCTGATTCTAAAATTCTCAGTGTTGATTTTTTTGTGTCAACAATTTCCACTAAGATGTAGATGATTTCCACTAAGATGTAATAAATTTATGTTCCAGAGTCAAATAACTGAACTGAAATCATCACATGCAAGTCTCAACGGCAGACCGTCTCTATTGGACCCTGCGGTGAATATGTTAATACTAAGGTTAAAACAAGAGCTAACATCAACAAAAGCTAGGTTAGAAGAAACACAAAACGAACTCTCTGCTTGGAAGTTTACTCCGGATTCAAACACAGGCAAGAAGTTGATGGCTAAATGCAGGCTCCTGCATCAAGAGAATGAGGAGTTAGGGCGGATGACATCCAGTGGTCGGATAGCTAAGCTAGAGGGTGACCTCGCTCTGCAGAAGAGTTTTAGCGAAGAAGTAAAGAAATCACAATCAGGTGTGTTATTGTACAAATATGTCAATCTTTTCATTCCATGGATTCACCGTACGAATGCCAGGTACATCGTGTGGCAGAGAAAAAACCGCACAACAGAGTGCGAGACTTGCGGTATTATGTCATTGACTACAGAAGTTCAGGCTTTAGTATTTATAAAATCGTAATGACCTGCGCCATGCGCCTGCACCGTAGACTGTCGTACTATTCGAATCTAATCATAATTTACATAATTTCAGGCTAAAAACATCATTTTATTTCAGTTTCTCATGATTTCAATAAATGTATTGTGTGTACGTAATCAGTCTTTACAACACTTGGGCTGTTTATTGTCATTCGGCTTTTCCTTGTGGCACATCATATCGCAATTAACAGTTTTTACAATAACATATACAAACCGTCTATAATAACTTTCCAGAACTGGACGAGTTTCTACAAGAGCTCGACGAGGATGTGGAGGGTATGCAGAGCACCGTGCTGTTCCTGCAGCAGGAGCTGCGAGCGACCACTGCCACGGTGAACGGCAACCGAGTGTCCTCCCCCGCTGACAAACGGACTTACTCAGGCAGTGAATGTAGTGACACGCCCGTCGGCAAGAGGAGGCGAGGCTCCGTCCTCTCCTTGGACTACAACGAGGACGAGGAACCTCTCACGGTCACAAACGGAGAGGCCGACTAGCCCGACTCGCCCCCCAGAGGGCGCCGCACACGTTTCCTTTATATGAACTAGTGAACAATGTGTACTGTTTTCCATTCTACCCTCCTACTAACATGTGAGTGTTCATCGTTAAAAACAATGTTATCGGTGTCACTCGATTACAAAAAATGTGAAATGCTTCTGTATTAGGACATGTTGAAGTGTATTTCTATATCTATGTACTCTGTTAAAGAAAAAGTAATAATCATATAGACAAGTATGTGTCATTTCCATTGACGATGAATTGGTGATCGGTGTCGAATGTGATGATATTATGATGATGAAACAATTTGAGTTATGAAATAGTTTGCGTTTCATGCACAAGGTGGACCATGTGATCAGATTTAATAGTGAGTCGTTTGTATTTGTTGTACACTTAATGGAATATTATGACAAACACTTGAGTTGACAATTTTGATAATTTATTTATGTAAAGTGCATTATAACTTGTGATACATCAATACGTATATTATATGAGCGATGACATTATTTTGTTGCCTTTATTTGTTTTATGGCATTTGTTTTTTTATGCCACAGTTGATGAGGTAAAGTCCATATACATATAGCATAATGTCGACATCAAGCCTAATATTTATATATTTAGTAAATGCCACGTTTTTATTGAATTTCTGATTTTTTACATAAAATGTTTCTATTTTCAAATTACAATTAATGTATATATAGAGCTATGTTAATAAACATATTATTGTCTGTATCTTTTGTGTATCATTTTCCAATAAGAGACTAATTTATGGATATTTCTATGGCAGTCCCCACATTAATAATAATAGCTATTTAGCTAAAAACCCCAACTAGCCAAAGCAAGACAGTTTACTTGAGATGTAGACGCCATATATAGCCATGGGCGTATAGCATTGCATAAAAATAAAAATCTGGTGGACTAATTTTTGAAAGCTTATAGTACGCTCGTGGTAATAGCAAAAGCCAAAGAGCAATAAAATTTATGCAGTAGTTATACAAAATCTTTATTTTGTTTCTATTCTTGTAGCTCAAGATCAAACCTTTGTTTATAAAGCTAAAAATTTGTCAGTTCCTGCTTCTACCTAAGCTTAGGTAGGTAAGTATGGTAAACAACTATGATTGATCATGATAACAAAAGTACAAATCTTATAAAACAAGTTCAAGTCTAAAGAGTTATATTAAGGTATAAATGTAATGTGCATTCCTTTACCAGACGCCTTTAAAGAAAGAATGTGAGGGTATTGTAGCGAAGACGTAATTTGAAATGAACCCTACCCTCAATCTGAGTCTTAAGTCCCAAAACTCAACTTTACGTTTAGTAATTTAAGGGGTACCTGCCGTTTTCAGTTCCATTTTACCAACGTCTGCTGTCTGAGAAAATAAAATTTTCCTGCTCTATGGTTATGAACTTATGAAAGATTAAAATTATTTTGCTTTATGACCACCTTTTCATGAATGGCATGCAGTAATGTTGACTAACTCTAGATGGCGCTAGTAGTTCTTTTTTTCAAATTGTCTTGTTACTTATTACATCCTCCTCTTTAAAAATAAAGATAGTATTATTACTTAGGTAGGTACCTTACAAATAAAAAGGAAGCCCTTTTTACTCGATTTCAACGGACGGAAGGATGCAGTATTAGAAGATCCATATCAACCTGTGGTCTCGCTGGTCTTGCTGAAGGGTGGATGGGCCATGACTATTTACTACCCTGCGGAAAAAGAGGCCCGCCAAGTGATTTATCTTTTCAGTACAGAAACCGAAAAGCTTGTACATTTCATCTTCTAACAGGTTAGCCCGCTAGGTACATGTCACTTACCATCATGTGTGATTGTAGTCAAAGGTTAGGTAACTCGTAGTCAATAAAAAAAGCCTAAAAATACAAAATAATTGAATATTATATAAAAAATAATTAAGTATTAAAATTACAGCTATCTAAAATAAAGAACACCAACTTAAGTTTTAATTTAAAAAATTTTTTAAATAAAAATAGAACTGACTCAAAAGGCACTAAAAAGTAAAATATAACTGTGTCATTTAGTTGCTTTAATTTACTTAAGCATATCTATGAAGTTGGTGCCAGCCAAGTTTTAGGAACATTTAAGCAGTTTGTGGGTTCTAGGTAACATCCTTGTATGCTTAAGAAAATTAAAGCAACTAAATGACACAGTGATTTTTTACTTTTTAGTGCGTTTTGAGTCGGTTCTATTTTTATTTAAAAATTTTTATTTCTTACTTTTTAGTGATTTATCGCCACGTAACATACTCGTAATATACAGTATATCAAAAATCTACCGATACCAAGACAAAAAACCGAAATCGCAGTAAGCATGCCTCCAAAATTTGAAGAGTTCCTTCAATTTCCCCAGGATATCATCATCAGATCCTAACATGATGACAATGGGACCACCTTGGAAGTGTGCCCTTTCTAATAAAAAAAGAATTATCAAAATCGGACAACTCTGTAAAAAGTTATGCGTGGTCATACATAAAAAAAAAATATATACTTTTTTTCCTAAAAAGTTCTAAAACGTTGCCAATAAAATAAACACCTTTTTTGCGGATTTCCAAAACCCAAAACGCCGTATGGACTATAAATACAAGTAATACGATAATAAGTTATGTATTTATAACGGGTTTAATCCATAAAGACCGGTTGAAACAACCAGCCCCGGCTGATGACCCTTTGGAAATCTAACCTGCGCAACTGGTCCTCTTGTTTATCGATACAGGAAATTCTTAAACTGGTGATATTCTATAACATTACTTTTTATAATAGAATACCTTATAAGCACGCGCCACGAATGATACGAAATCTAAAAATATTGCTTTTTATTTTTTTGTGATCATCGTTATATACGCATTAAATATAGGTATCTACATATATCTCCGCATACGAAGGCCTTTTGTTATTCATTAGCTTGCCCTACCAGTGTCAGTGTTTCCTGTAACGTATGATTTTGGCATTTTCAAAACAAAATGTATATCTTCTAGGCAAGCGCGTTTCAACCTGAAACTCATCATTTCTTTCCGTTTATCGACATTGATTGACATTTATTGTAATCAACCGCAAGCTTCCAGTACAAAAATGACTTGGTATTGGAGATTTTTTTCTTTGGAGATTGAAGTGATGATGCAATCTAAAATATGAAGCGGGCTAACTTGTTAGGAGTAGGATAAAAATTCACACCCTTTTCGGTTTCTGCACAATATCGTACCGGAACGTTACATCGCTTGGCGGTAGCTCTTTGCCGGCGGGGTGGTAACTAGCCACGGCCAAAGCCTCTCACCAGTCAGACCAGGACCAATTAAGAAAATCTCAATAAAATTCCCGCCAGGATCGAACCCAAGACCTCTGTCTTATAAATCCACTGCACATAACACTCCGCCATGGAGGCGGTCAACATAAAGGAAAGTAGGTGAATTGCTGCAAATAAAACACACAAAATAGCAAAAAATCCTATATTTATAAGGCGTTGAAGGCACCAGTGTTTTCCTCATCGGTGGGTCGGAACAACTGCGATCTTATGACTAACAAAGATAAATCTCACCAAAATACATTGACTAGATATGTCATCTTATAGTATACGTAAGTATTTTAAAGTAATCATTTATTATATATCGTAATTATTTTTGTCTGGCACCTGAACACACTCAGATTCTACAAACAATATCGTAACCAGCTTTTATGCGCCCTTTGCCAGCGTGGTAACTGCGCCCTGCAGACTTGTAACTGACTCTAAATAAGATATTGTTTGTATATGGTCTGGTAATTTCTACGGTCTGCGCCTGAGTATCGCCGGCCTTGCTGTTACGGCACTGTCTACGAGCAAATATGCTCGTGTAGTGTTTATGAGCTAATGATGTGACTTGCACAGAAAAGAGACTTAAACTGACAAAAAATGTTAACTTATACCACACACTCACAATGTGTTTAGTTGCCAGGTAAAAATAATGGCGTACACAGTGTACCTAATGCGTAAAACCGCTGCTTATCTTAGTACTCCAGTGCAATTAGCCTTAAAATTAACAAAAAGTACAAGAAAATCGCAGTAGAATGAAACCCATCAGAAAATGAGGAGAATATCTAATACAGCAGTAAAAACCGTTAGCCTAGGTTTTGCCTTTTCTGAGAAGGTTTACTATAGTAACATATATATATTTTTTTTTAAATGATATTTTACATTTTTCGGTTAAAAACAAAATAAGGTGATAAAATAAATATTTCAAATCAAATAAATTATAGCGTGTTTGGGACATAAGAAGGCAAGTTTTTACTAAATTTTATGAAAATAAAATTTTATTTGTCAAAGATAAAAATAAAAAACTAAATACTTGGTTTTTGAATTTTTCATATAAATTTTGAGGTTATGTGAAAAAAGTGTAGAAACAAAAGTTTTAGATCTTTTTATTACCTAAAACTTTGCCATTCAACTCTTTTCCGTAGGACTTTTAGTTTTGCCGAAAATCGAGAAAAACCGTTTCTTACCCCTAAACCCTCACCCTCTACCCCTTTCCGACCTCAGATCCCCCGTAATTTATTTTTCCTTTAATTTTTATGATAATTTTGGGTTAAAACTAAAAAGGCCATCGGAACTCTATAAACACCTCAGGGTTACCAGAACGCACATTCTAGTTAAGTCCCAGGACGAACTAGTTGCATCACTTCCTAAAGACGAGGGTGCCGGAAAACTTGACTCTAGGCTTCAATTTTACAAACAATTTATGGCAGGGGCTCAGGTAAATAGAACCGGGTTGGGTGCAAGACGTAAAAAGGAAGACCAAGACATAATAAAATCTTTTCTTAAACAAGATGAGGACGACAACTACAAAGTGCATGCCATGAACCTAGAAATGCAAAACGAGTGGTTAAACTTAGGCGAGTTCTGCATCCCTCTGGCTCTGAAGTGGCGCGCCTTGCTGTATGATTGGTCTCCTGCCTTATTGAAATTTTATCTTAATGCCTTTCAACTGACTCTCCCAGATCAGAGTAACCTAGTAAGATGGGGAAAAGCCTCGGAAAAATCTTGCTATACCTGTGGTGAGGCAGTGGGCACTGCAAGGCACTTATTGGTAGGATGCAAGGTGCTCCTGGACAGGGGTCTCTACTCACGCCGCCACGACAGAGTACTAGAAATCATACGTGAAGCTATAAGCCTTTCAGTAGCTAGGGCTCAAAAAGGGTTGACGACGAATACAAACTAACTTCTTAAAGCAGGCTCAAGTACAAATTCCACCAGCAAGCCTTATTCAATTCTGGGCTCGGCTCCTGATTGGACTATATTAATGGACACGTATGATAAGCACTATAAAATCCCGGAAGACTTAGCTATTACGACATCTAGACCGGACATATTTCTTTTTTCCAAACAAATTAAACGTATAGTACTTGTCGAGCTTACAGTGCCGTGGGAAACAAACATCCCTAAAGACCATGTATTCAAAGTGAATAAATACTATGACCTTACTAATGAACTAACCAAAAATGGCTATGTGGTTAGTTTATACGCGGTAGAAGTGGGTGCGAGGGGTATACCAGCGAAGTCTCTCTACAACCTGCTAAAAGACCTTGGCCTTACTAGAAGCGCAGTAAACTCCATATTGGAACGAGTGTCCAAAGCTGCACTAGTAGGGTCCTTCCGAATATGGTTGGGCAGGGAGAATAACTTGAACAGAGGAGGTGAGTGTTGACGGCCGTCACTAAGGGTACCCTTAAACCTACACCCGAGTCACAAGTCTCGGGCTCTGTTCGGAGTTTTTCTCTCAGCCACGCGATGGACCCGGCACCCGCACGGTGAATCCATGGAATGCTAAGATATTCGTCTCTCCTTTTCCAATGGGTTTCATCCTACTACGATTTTATTTGGTTTCAAAAATTAAATGCACTGGTCTATTAGAGATAGGTATGTTATTATTTCACATAAATTTTCTGGATTTTTAAATCTATTTATTTGTAATGTTGTCCTATTCCTTTTATTCAAAAGAAGTAATCAGTAATCGAGAAAGGTATGCTCAAATGATTTGGACATGTAGAGAGAATGAACGAAAGGAGACTTATGAAAGGGATTAATGGGAATGTTGGATGGGGAAGACCAAGGCGAACGTTCCTGGGCCAAATCCAGGGCATTCTAGGCCAGGCGAAGAGTACCTTAAACCAACGATCTTTTATGAAAGGATTAATGAAATTTTGTAAGTCAATGAACATGGTCTCTGCCTACGCCTATAGGAAACATGTGATGCTAGGTACCTATGTATTCATTTTACATTCGTCTTTTTTACTAGTTCTGATTTTAACGTTTTCTGCATGCTTATTGCTGAAATGATTTTTGATTCGTTATTATGGTCCTAGCAAAAGCTAGTGAAGAATAAATGTTAAACAATCTATACTAAAGCCAAACTCGATTGAGAATGCTTGTCAACAAACAAATTAAATATGAAGGTAGAAATCACTAGTCATTTTACACCTATTTTTTTAAATTAACAAGTTAATGGCGAATTCACGACAATAAATTTAATTAGTAAGCTTAAAACTAATTAATATATTTAATATCTTTTAAATAAGATTTTTTTAAAATAACCAAACATAATTTTAAATTTATTAGGTACAAAATGTGTTGCGTTTTCTACCTTCATTTTAAATTTGTTTGTTGACAAGCGTTCTCAATCGAGTTTGGCTTTAGTTTAGGTAGTCTATAATATTCAACATTAAAAGGTTTTAATTATACTTTTCCTTCGTTTCTTTTTCTTAGTCGTACTTAAGTAACTACGACACTGTGCACGCCACTTCCTACTATAAATAGGCCTCAAATACAAGTTATTTAATACCTAATTTTATATAAATAATTTTTAAATCACAGTCCATACAATCCAAAACAGTTTGCGAGTTTAATTGTCGGCCTTAATTTATATACTTAATTATTATTTCTCTATATCTAAACACATAATAAAACAATAGAAGCTAAAGGTTTGTTTAGGTATTTTTTTTAAATGAACGTATATAAAAATATTGCCAATTGGTGTAAACTGCGACATAAACTGCGACATAAACTGCGTGAACGGAGTGCTTAGGGTGAGTTTTTTACCGAGTGACTGCGTAAAACCACACTTGCGTAACCACATAACGTTCATTTATATGGAATTAAAGCGGCACCATCTAGTTTTAACATGAGAAAACGCTTCTATGTCCATATAAAATTACGTTAACGTTTGCGGTAACGTTTATACGCTGTCACTCGGTAAAAACTCATACTGGGCATTCTAATATAACATCTCGGGTAGAGTAAGATATATTGCCAATCACAAGAAAAATCAATAATATGGGTCTACTTTCGTTGAGAGAGGACGTTAAAAGTTTTTAATAAAATAGAAATAGCACAATTCATTAAGTTTAGAAAATAACTATATTAATTTGTGATAAAGCATATAAAAATCTAAAACTAAACCTAAGGATCAAAAATAATTATTTTATGGTCCCAAGTAAATACATAGCGCGTGTAAGTAATTAAATATTTTGAAAAAATGTGTTAGCCGATATGCAAGCAATACATATAAAAAATTTTAAAAAATATTTTATTAACTACAATAATAGATTTTGTTATTTTTATAATAATCTCTCGCATATTCCTTTCAAATTAGCTGTCAAGAACTAAGTTGCTATAATAAATCACTAGCAGACGCTCGCGGCTTTACCCGCGAGCTAAATAGTGTATTGCGAACTTTTAACACTAAAAAACAGAAAAAAAATACTTGACCGTTTTTAGGGAAAGAATGGGTATAGCTATCTGTGTGGTTAGTGTGAGATTTTACCGCGTCGATACCGAAAACAGTAAACGCAAATTTTATATAGAATTGGAGTAGCGCCATCTAGTTATAGTGAGAGTAAACGCTTTTTTTCTATATAATTTGACGTTACGAGTGATTACGTTTTTACGCAGTCGCTCGGTGAAAAACTCGCACTTGCCCCACAGATAGGCAACTTTATCAATAAAGCTAAAGGTGGCGGGACTCTTCTCACTATTATTGTAATATTTAAGTTAATTTATACAAAACCTTAAAAATTTAGATACCAAAACCTTTTTCAAGAATCGCTCGGTCTATTGGTGAAAACCGCAAAAAAATTCGTTCAGTAGGTTTTGAGTTTATCGCGAACACACAGACAGACAGACAAATACGGCGAGGGACACGTAGATAATAAGTAGTGATATAAAATAACACATTTCAATTCGTATTAGGCAATTATTAAAGCTCACGATTGTTTAGAAACTATCTGTATGAATGGTGAAACAGCACAACCAAAAAAATATTGTTATTGCTTATCATCTTATTATGATGACGATGATGAATATGATAATTTCATCAGTTGTCCAGTCACCCATCACTCTTGCCCGCAGTGTCCCCACCGGCATGCACGTCATTCCTCAACCCTTGGTACTTGAGCAGCTTGTCGTCTGCCGCCCTGACTCTCTCCTGCAGTATCTCCACCGTCCTGTTCAGGAGTTTGATCTCCTCCTGCAGTGGGTATAGCTGCATGTTCATCTGCATTAACTCCTTCTCGTGGGCTAGCTGCAGTGTGTGGAGCTGGAAATTGTTATAAATGACTCACATTTTTTGTGTTATCACCTTAGAGACTGATTTCAAGAATCAAGAGTCTTAGAGTGCCTCGAAATAAGCAGATAAGTCACTAGTAGGCTTAAAACACAACAAGGTCTATCTCGTTTAAACGCTAAAATCGAAAATAGCGCTCTCTTACGCCCTAATGCAACGAATGCGACGGCAATATTTTCGAGACCATGTTTTTTCGTAACATTATATTAAAAGTAAGTAAAATTGTAGTAAAAAAAATAGTAAAAGGAAAATCGCTTTTAAACTGAGCAACAATTAGAACATGCAAGGAATACGTCCTACAAACTTACAAAGTGCCGCCCTGTTCCCATCAACCTGAGTCATCCTACAGCGACAACCATGTCCTTTATTGTTATTGTTGCTACTGCGAGTCACTTGATGTTATAGGATTATCGTTGCATATTGTCACATGCAGTTCCAGTGGCACTGCTAAACCCCTTTTAGAGATTTATTTATTTATCACTTAACTAACTGAATCACAGTATTGCTTACATTTCATTCGATAATACTTAAATCTTATATGTGTTTCTTTTACAGTATTCTCAAATACTCGTTAGTCTGATTCAAGGAAGCTAACAAGTCAACATGATCAGCCATGAAGCGCCCCTGTTAACTAGCGATATTGTTGTCTGTCGACTTCACTTGCATGCCTATTTTATTTTGGGGATTGAAGTTTACCAGAATGAATATATACTTACGTCTTGTATGCGTTTCTTTTTCAGCATTATCAAATCCTCGTTCGTCCGTTTCAAAGACGCTAACAAGCCCACGCGGTCCTCCATGAGGCTCTCCTTCTGTTTTCGCGTCTCGCTGAGTTCTGCCTCCATCTCTACGTTCACTCGCGATATTATGTTCTCTGTGGACTTGGCTTGCTTGCCAGTCTTCTTTTGAGGGTTCAAGTTGAGTAAAACTGAAATATAGATAGGTGGTAGATAGACGTAAATTGATTGTTATACGTAAGCGCGTTCCAACTTAGACTTAATTATTGCTTTCTATTACACGTAATAGTAGTCAAGCGCAAGCCTATTTCTCATAAAAAATAAGCTAAAATTACTTGGACACATATAACTTAGTTTCATAGAGTTGGTAAATATAAACCTAGTTATCATGCGTTTTAATTTAAGCCATCTGTTACTCTACTTTTCTGTGTCTGCATAGTAGTCTGTTGGAAACATACTCTACCTGCCTTCCGAGTCCGACCCAATAGTAGAGTGACTACAAATATGACGTTTTAAAAGTTATTGTAGTTTACAAGCAAGGTACTTGACATAAACGAATTTAAAATAGAATTTTACATAATCGAAAAATTATAAAGCATAAAGATAAAGAACTTATTTTTGTTGTATATTAAAGAACATTTTTTTGTTGATATATAAATTGTTTTTTTTTTGTTTCATTCCCCTAGAGCTCAGAATGCTACTTTAATTGCAAATATTTAAACAACATATGGAAAAAAGCTGAAAATAATTAATACGCGTTTCTTAAAAGCATAGGTTTCTGTAATTTCTCAAAGGTATATTTTTAAGAAGTTGATCATGCAAATTATTCATGTAGAGAAATATTTTCAAATCTTTCTTTCTTCAATCAAGCAAAGACTGTTTCACCCCTAAATTTTAATATTTGTAATTTATTTACCAATAAAAACAATTTACCTTCTTTCTCTTTCTGTAAATTACGCAAGTTTTTCCTCAATTCCTCAGTTTCTCTATTGATCTTTGATATTGTACGCTGTTTCACCGTAAGCTCCGCTTGCAAACCTTTAATTGTCGCGACCAAATAACTATCCTCCTTCAACTTGTTAAATATCAACGCAGAATTTTGTGTTAACCTCGTAACAGCAGACGATGCTCTGTCAGACTTAAGGAATGTCTGCGTTCCTGCATTGTGTAAATTCTTAGAAACAGTTTGAACGGCTGTGTCCTTCAAATTGAGCTTATTTATTTTACTTTTCAAATTGTTATTCACTTTTCGGTCCTCCATCAACTGGCGTTCGACATCTATTATATGATTTTCGTATTTTTGTTTCATGTCCCCAAACTTTTCTTGGAGTGTCACTAGTATGGTTTGGAAATGGTTCTCTTTGTCTTTTAACTCCTGTTCCAATCGCGCTATACGTTCTTCTAGTAATTTCTTTTTGTTGTCTTCAACAGATGATGATTTTGCTGCTACTGTATGAAACAAATATAACTATTCTATACATAACGTCTGCATTTTTTTTACGTTTAATATAAATTATTAAAAGTTCTAAAAGTCGGAGTATTCGATACGAGTCTACTGGTTATCGTCCATTTCCGTAAAAAACCACATAGCACAGCAGTCACACCAACATGACAATCGCAAAGCTTCATTAAATACATTTTAAACAGGCTCAACGACTCTGGATACTAGCCTTTTAGAGCACACTTTTGATGAAAATAAAATAAAAGCGTTTTAAAAGGGTAGACCCAGTGCGACAATAAATATTTAAAAATGCGTAAAGAGTGTAAATTAAAAAGAAATAGTTTAATTACTTTTTTAACAGAATTTTATTCCGACGTCCAACAATAAAAATGGCTTAATGTAAAACATTTATATAATAATAGGAAATTTTTAGTATCTTTACAATTTGTGTTCTTTCTGGGTTAGGATCTGGCATTCTCCTTTAAAATACTTGTGGTGTACAAAAATTCTATTGACGTTCGCTGCATAAACCAACACCTATATATGTAAAATTGAAAATTTTAGCACAGTTTTTATGAGTAAATGCTGCAAAACCGCGGTAAGTTGCTACAAAACAAATAATTAAAAACAGAAATATTGTCGTGCATATTTCTTTCGCACAAAAGATTAAGCACCCTACGTCCATCCACTGAGGCACAAATGTTTAGCCTCCTGTACCTATAAATTATCCATCTGCAACCAAACTGGAATATATAGCAATGCTGCTTGTCGGCAACGCGTGATAGTAGTACTTCTACGAACGAACTCCAACTCAAAAAGCTTTTTATTATTACACACTTTCACATTTATACTACTAGAGTGATTACGTAAATAAATTATCGTGAATCATATGTTTGAGTCACTATAAATGTTTACGTGCATACATTAGCACCACGCTTAACGCCACACGCTACAGTCAATTTACAAGTAAAATCGTGAACAGTGAAAACCGTACCTATTAACGCTGACACTGAGTCCGGATGTTTTCTTTTTAATATCAGCTCCATCTCTTTGACCTGTCTTTGTAGATCGTGTATGATCACAGCATCTTTATCCCTTTGTACGGCCAAATTTTTTCTTTCATTCCTTTCTTTATTCAACTCCGCCATTAGACTGTTTTCATTTTGTTTGATAGTTTTCAAATCCGCGTTTCTGTTTTCGTATTCTTTCGATAGGCGACTTACAAATCTTTCGCATTCCGCCACTTTTAATTCCGCGACGTGTTTCTCTTCATTGATTTGATCCAATTTTTTGCGAAGGAGTTTATTGTCGTCTGTCAAATGTACATTTAATAACTCCAAGCTTTTTACCCTTTCATTCGTATCCTTCAATTCCTCTAGTAAGGGCTCGTGCTTACAAGTTGCGGCTTTTTTTGGTGAATTCGTTAATCTAGCTACTTTCGCGGCCTCTTTTTTCTTGGAATCGATGACGCCAGCAGAGAAAGGCCTCAATTTTGGTTTACGCCGTTCGTTGCTTTCCTTTGTACCTTGTTTTGTATTTGAAGCTTGGGTTGTCTAAAAAAATACAATAATAATTAAATAATATACATAGGCTGTTAGATTTAAGAAGATTAACTTTTAAATTACGTGATGAAAATCTTTAAAGACTGATTGACGATTTTACTTAAGAAAAGCTTAAGAAAAATATGTTGGTACTTTTTCTATTTCTATTTATTCAAGATGTCCGGGTGTAGTTTTCATTTCCATTTCATCCAGGCATCAGTCTAAGGGATTAATATCTAAAAACCTAACTACAATTTACTCTTAATTAAATAAAAAAATTCTATACTGTTCAAAAAACCTGATCTGGAAAAGAATTTAACCTAGAAATATATAAAAGAATGTCAGTGGGTATCAATTTAAAATTCCTCAATAGATCCACAAAAAAAGGTAAAAGAAACCAAAATTGCTGTAACTGTAAAAGATTCACGCTATTAATAAACACGGAATCGGATAGGTAACGAGCGAAAAAGCATGTTTACAGTAAAGTGACGTTATTATAAAATAACTGCAACTTAGTGGCAATGACCGGGCATGGCGCCTCTGCTTACAAGAAGGTTGTCATTCTGGTTCCAAAATAAATACAACCGCCTAAGCAAAGCAACATTACGTACCTACACACCCATAGTGCACTGACATTTAGTTGCTGCAAATCTACACCAACAAATTACTAAATAACAATTTAAATTATTTTTATACGTTATCATCTAAAGCGTTTGAAGTTACAAACAATATGGTTTAAACATAAATAGTAATAGAATAGAATAAATTATAATATGTATAATAATAAAAGCGCAAATTAACTTTTTGGGACATCGGTGTTGTGTATTCGTCATGAAGTGATTAAAAAAACAATAACATACATGATATCTCTTATGTGGAATGTTGAGTCAACCGTTATTGTTCCGATAGTCGTTTTAATTAACGGTCTAATACCGAAAAATTTCTAACCATTTAACTTTCACGTTTGGATCAAGGGACTCAGAAGTAATCCTTGAAATGGCCGGCATTGGAAAGAAGTTAATCTATAGTAGAATTTCCAGATACGCCGTACACATAATCTAGCGTCCACCCTGGACCTTTTAAAAGTTTAGCTTAGGCGGGTGCAAAATTTCTTCAAAATCGTTTCTAGTAGGTAGAGCATATAAGACGAAATTTCTTTACAAAGACGTGCCCATTGAGACTCGGACCTCGGCCTAGAGGGACGTTGGGATCGTAGGAGTTTATGAACCAAAATTATTTGACGCACCCGTGATAAGAGACCGTGCCTGGAATTTACGTCCGAGCGACTGACGAAATTAGACATATACATAATTTAAACCGCTTAATTAGCTCCCTATCCAATGCTTGATCCACTGACGTCCAAAATATATTTTCCACTAGGTTGGAACTAGGATACTCAGTGCACTGATTGTGTAATAATACCGCTATCAAAATAAATGAATTGATTTTGATTTTTGATTGTCACAAAGCACAAGTTTATCATGGATGAAAAAGTAAACGTTTTTCCTGCGTGCTTTTTCCGTTTGTCCTATAAAATTAGGTATCCGCGAACCAAGCGCAATTGCACGGATGCGGTTCATGTTATGTGTAAGTGCCAAGTGAGAAACTCCACCAGTCGCCATGGGGTCGTGGACACGGATGGTCGTGCTTTTAATGCTCTTCACAGCGGCATTCTGCTCGCCACTCATCAATGAACTCGAACCGGGAAAAGGTATGTACGACTATTATATTCTAGAATCTCACGTTACCAATTTCAGTATCTCACGTTGAAAATAGTATTAAGTACCTAATTAATTACTTTATAGAATATACTAGGTAGTCCAGAAGTGGTTTTGCAGGATTGTTGTACTTTGTCACTATAAGCACTGGTTTAATGTTTTTCCTTGCCTGTTTAGTATGTATAGATTTTATGTTGTTGTTTACGATTATTATGAAATTAGTAACAATACAAAGTAGTAACAGATGAAGTTTCATTATAGATTTAGGGATTTTCTATGAGTTTGACTCTACCTTTTTGATTTATTTGTTGAGCTAAAAGGTAATACCCGCATGTCGAGTTGTTCTGTGTTTTCGTACTTAGAAAATGTAATGTGAACAAAACAAATGATAAAGCACAGCCAAAACTTTTAAGTTTTGACGGTGCTTTAAGAAATTATTTCTATCATATCTACGCAACGAACTGTTGCTCTTTCCATAGGCGATATTTTTCCATCAGTTAGGCCAACTGATTGATGCGTTAATTATTATTATATGAAAAATATAAATCTGTTTTCAACTATATTAAAAGCTAATAAAATGTAGAGTTTTTAATGATTGGGGACGATGAAAGAGAATGTAATATTAATAAAACGAAAAAATTTAAAATCAACACAAAATTAACAGTAACAGTAACTACGTTTTTATAGTTTTAATGTATATTTTTGTTTTCATTTATTTACATTGTCTGTTTTATGTTTTTGTATTATTTGTTTACATTAAAAGGTTTTAAAATGACCATCAAATATTTTGATCGAATCCGATTTTTTAAATTCAACGAACATATCGAACTTAACAATCACACTTGTTTTAAAAATAAAATTTACGTTACTTCAGCTTATAATAATAACCTAACAACTATTGCGAGTGTATTTTTCAAAATAAAGTACCATCTCTGTAATTTGCAATTCCCAAAATTCGCAAAAAGAGAGTCGCTAAAAATTTAATTTATAGTTTTTCGCTTATCAAGGGTTTCGTGAGCGAACTGTGAAATTTGAAAATCTCATCGTAACTAAGTAATTTTGTTTATTTTTCTTCGAGTTTAAAAGGCAAATTATTTTAAATGCTTGAGTAGTAGAGGTTGTAAAATCAAACAAAATTAAATTTTGGCTATGTGATACTGAGGTCGATTTAAGATTACAAAGCAATAAACAGCAGCAGTTGCTAACAAAATTTGTTCGTATAAATTAAACGCATTTTTATAAGATAAACCTTTTGATACTTTATGAATTGTACTATAATTAGCAATGTTAAATCAACAACAACAATAAACAACAGTATAAAAATATAAATAGTTCCGGATATACGAGTACTCTTACCTTCAAAAATACGTGATCAAAATACAACATGCATTGTAACTAACGGAAAAGCATCGGCAAAACTAAATCACCATTGACGAAGGCAATCGATCGTCTACCATGACTGGACTTGAATCTGTGTGGAAGGAAGTAACTTTTATCTGGAAAATTTGTTCCAAATAAAACTAAAATAAATCATGTTTAACAATATGATCATAATAGGATGATCCAGCAAAAACGCAGATATTCTTAGACAACTACTAGACAAATATCAATTATCAAATTCAAATTAATTTATTGCTAGAATGTGGTAATACAAAGTTGTTCATACAATTAAAGACAAATATCAACAATCATTATATTACAATTATCATTATTTTTAAAAAAATTACAATAGTTTAATTTCATGATTATTATATAAATGTCAGTTAATAAATTAAATTATGTCAATAACAAAATATTTATCCTTGCACCTTTATCCAAAAGTATTTTGAACATTCTTCTTTTGAATTGAGCCGCATTGAACTTTTTTAGACTCTCCGGTATATGGTTATAAATATAATATCTAGTACCAGTTTATACGATGCCCAGGCACAGGGCACAGACCCTGGAAGGGCGCAGAAAGGACGAGATCACCATATACAAACAATACCTTATTTAGAGTCGGATACAAGCCTGTAGGACTCAGGCTAGGCAGGGTTAACATGCCCTGTTAGCAGTGTGGTATTTTTGCAAAAGAGTAGCTTAAATCAATTTAAACTTCATCAACGTCATTTTATTACCAACCGATTGACGTCTACAGTGGGCATAGACGTAAGGACTTCCAAATATCACAGCCGCCTGTATTCAGCGGCTCCTGCTTTATGTTGTCGCTCCACCTATTGCGGGATCGACCAACTCTGCAGTTTCCAATAGGTGGTCACCATTGCTGAACCTAGGGATCGTTCTAAGCTTGGAACTTTCAAAACCAATAAAATGATAGAAATGATTTCATTTTATTTGTTTTATTTTGTCTCTCAGCATATTTATCTAGACTTGTCTCATTCTCAAGAGAAGTTTAGACATTGAAAATTTAATATACTACAGGTATTTGGACGTCTAATGTTTAACGTCAATTTTAGAGCTTTTAGTTAAATATATTTTTTCTCTCATATGGTATTAAATCATCGACCTATTATCACAAATGTCCTCTGGTACCGCAAGAAAGTGACATTGCTCATTAGTCAGGTTTTACTTTTATCACATCTTGAAGGCGTTGATTACCTACGTCTTTAACGCTTTTGAAGTCATTGAACTCTGGTTTATATCTCGTTATTCATTACCGAACAATTTATGGTAATCTTTCATGCTTTAAAAACAATTTGGAGAATACAAGCTTCAATAACTATCCTAACTAATATTATAAATGCGAAAGTAACTCTGTTTGTCTGTCTGTCTTGCTTTCACTCTACAACTACTGAACCGATTTGAATGAAATTTGGTACACAGTAAGTGTAGAGCCTGAAAAAGGACATAGGCAACTTTTAATTGCGAAAAAAGGGTTAAAGGGGAGATGAAATGTTGTATGAAAATATCGTCATTTTGAAAGCTTAAGACCTATTTCTTAGGCAGTTGATTAGATATTAATAAATATGACATTCAAAGCTTAGAAAAACTAGTCTGCCGCAATAACTAATTCCACGCGGACGAATCGCGGGCAAAAGCTAGTATTTTATATTCGCAAGTACATGCAATGCACTACTTGTGTTAAAGTGTTATATGAATCAACTAGGAAACATGATTCAAAGAGCCGACGGTTCCGTGGCGCAGTGGTATGCGCGGTGGATTTATAAGACGAAGGTGGTCCTGGGTTCGATTCCCGGCGAGGCAGATTGAAATTTTCCTTAATTTGCCTTTGTCCGGCCGGTGGGAGGCTTTCGCCGTGGCTAGTTACCACCCTACCGACAAAGACGTACCGACAAGCGAATTGTTCCGGGACGATATCATGTAGAAACCAAAAGGATTTCATCCTACTCCTAACAATTAGCCCGCTTCCATCTTAGATTGCATCATCACTTAACATCAGGTGTGATAGCAGTCAAGAGCCAACTTGTAGTCGATAGTAAAAAGCGTATTTTTTTATCGACTTGATTGCTGTAGAAAGATGGCAGAACATTCCACATTTTCCCTCATTTTCCACAAACACAAGCACGATAGTCTGTATACATGTACAACTGCAATCAAAGCCGTCTTCCCAAAATAGAAAAGGTTCAGATTAGATTACAAGGCATTTCCTAAAAAATATTTTTTTTCTTTGTGGAATGTGGGATATATAAAGAAACAAAACCGCAAGAACAAGATAAGCAACTTCCACCAGCAAATGAAACCAAGTCTCGGCCAGAGAAAGCCATTTCACGTGACGCGAGGCCCGCGTCGCACTTAGCATTTTAAACGACGTATCTATTATGCATCGTGTTCACTTTGATAGACGCACGTAAAAAATACACGTCAAAAGTACGCGTAAAGCAATAAATCAATCGAGGACTATATGCTACTAGACCAGTGTATTTAATTTTTGAAACCAAATAAAATCGCAGTAGGATGAAACCCATTGGAAAAGGAAGAGAATATCATAAAAATAAAAGAAAAAATAAATTACGGGCGATCTAACCCTATATATATATATATTACTATAGTAACATAATTATATATATATTCTTTCACCATCGGAAAGTAGAGATTTCAACGAACAGAAAGCACACCAATTTTTTGAAAAAAATGTCATTTTGACAGCCAATTTTTCGGTTGAAAATTAGGTTATTTTTTCGATATTCATTCAAAATAAGGTGAAAAAATAAATATTTGAAATCAAATAAATTAATACGTGGTTGGGACATAAAAAGGCAAGTTTTATAAAAAAAAAACCCTAAGCCCACCAACCCGCATTGGAACAGCGTGGTGGGCTTACGCTCCATATCCCCTCTCCTATAACAAGGGAGGCCTGGTCCTTTAGTGGATCGAAATAATTTTTACGATATTATTTTATAGTTAATCACACAAACACCTATCTAGAGACTAGACACCTGCTCTATGTAGGTACTAATCCTGACGATTAACAAGTGTTTAATGTCGCTATATCCATTAAAACACAAGGCTTATTTTTATAATAGTTTAGCACGTGCAATTAGATATTATCGCTTTAAAATTATTACTCGCATCCTCACAGCATTAAACACATAAACACAAAAGGTTCCATGGTATACCTACGGCCTACATACTGCTGTTGCATGGTTCGATTCCCTTTTGTAATTACGCTGCTAAACCACAATAAGAATAATTACAAATGTGTAATTACTCACGTTTATTCCAAGGTTAAATCGCGTATATAAATGACAAATTAATTTAAATACAATAACTTTCCCACCAAATGAACTTTCGTGGTCTACATTATTATAGCTTTACATAAACGACGATGGTTAGGTTAGGTTATGGTTTACATAGAAAGATTATTTGATTTATATTTAAAGTACTTTGATAAAGTCGTAATATATTTTTGTAGTAATAGTTGAAGGAACATATGGATGGCCCATCTGATGTTAAGTCTGAAACCATTGCCTTTAAAAGAGCATGCAACACTTATCCGCCTTTTTGTGCTAAGATGTATAAACCCTAAATAAAAGATTAACCCTAATGTGCCGTTAACTTCATTGGCAATCAGACCACAGCGATGCAATTTAGCGGATGAAAGCATGGCAGTAGTACTTTACCGGACAAGCTCTAACACAAAGAGCTCTACTACTAGTAGTACCTAGAGCTTTTTGTGTTAGATACTTATAGAAGTATAGTGTCTTAATAATACAAGTAAGTTTTTAAATCATTTACACTTTCAGAATGGCCTACACGTGGTTCAGTGAAACAACCATACAACCAAACCGACGATGTACAAGAGTCGACTGAAGCTTACATTTCAACTAGCGAGCTTAATGAAACTCCATCCAGTGTCAACGATGAATTAGAAGAGATTACTATTCTCGCCAGAGCGGCTGAGGGGAACGCTAAAGTAGACTACTCAGGCGCACAACTATGGAAAGTTTCTACAGAGAAAAACGGCGTTCGGGTTGTTCTAGGAAGGCTTAAACGCAGAAACCGTACGTATAACTGTTTAACCCGTTGTAGAATTCATACACTGGCAGCCTTTTTAAAAAAAATTTCTTTCCTTTAGTCTCCTTTGAAACAATTATTTATTTGTAAATGTACTAACTTATCAAATTCAATAATGGTATTTAATCTGAACACTAGAATATTGATCCTTTATAAATATGTAATGTTTCGGAAATTGTATAAATTTTAAATTGTTGATTAATTCTCATAATTTGTGTACAGTTATATCAACATGGGCTGGTAACCAGACATACGTGGACGTACTAATCAAACCAAACGCTGTAGCAAACGTCACTAGAGTATTCTCAAGGGAAAATATTTCATACGACGTGGTCATTGATGATTTACAAAAAAGGATCAACGAGGAAAACCCACCGTTAGACGAAAATGAAGTAGAACTTCAGAATAGACGAGGTTTGTTTTTAATGTAACATATTTAATAGATCCAGGCCGTGAAATGAATAAAAGCAATATTCCAAGGGTCGATGTGATTTTGTTCCAGCGAGAGCTTACAATTTTTGGCGTTACAGGGCATTCCGTCGCCGATTAGGTTTGGCCTACATGGGCTACAAATCTCTCAAACTTCCCATGGAGTATTGGCCATATGCGAATTGGGGTTTGTTTCTAAATGAGCATTTGCAAAGATGAATATGTTTTGTGATTTAACTTTTGGTTTTGTTTAGTGTAATGAATTTGATGTTTTTTGGCACTGTGTAACATACTTGTTTTTGATATCACAAATTGTTTATGTCGTGACTAACAGTGTGGTTTGTTTACAAAATGTTTAAAACACGAAAGGAAAACAATGCACAAAAAACACACGTACCGATAAAGGACAATATGGGTGGCCTATCCAAGTTTCTGATTAATATTCTGTCAAAACTAAACATGTATTTAATTGAGAACATAGTAATAAAAAATAGACTCTTACTAACAATAAGGATAATAAAAGACACCCTATTCATGTTAATATCGGTTAGAATAAATCAATATAGGGGGAGGAAACTCTATGATATTTTTGCAAAGATGTCACTAATAGCAATATTTCTAAACAGGTCACCGTATGACGTGGAAACAGTATCACAGATTAGAAGATATTCACGAATTTTTGGATTATTTAGCTAAAACATACCCGAAAATTGTGAGCGTAAACTCTATTGGAAAATCATATGAAGGAAGGGACCTTAAGGTTCGTATTAATTTTTTTTAGCCGTTAACGTCAATCGGTAATTTGCTATCCATTATCTACAGTTAAAACGTAAAAGTCTGATAAATTGTTTGCTATTCTTCTAAATAATTGTTACAATTACTGTATGGTCGCTCTGATTGGCAAATTACCATAATTTCAGGTACTGCGTATATCCGATGGTAATCCAAACAACAAAGCAGTTTTTATTGATGGAGGAATTCACGCGCGAGAATGGATAAGTCCAGCAACAGTTACTTATTTCATCAATCAAATTGCTGAGAACTTCCAAGAAGAATCTGACGATTTCAAAAGGATTGATTGGTAAATAAGAATTTAAACTGCATTTAATGTTAATGAACAGTGCGTGGTTCCAGTGATGACATACTGATCTGAAACTTGGTCGCTAACTGCGGTCTTCATAAGAAGGCTCAGAGTCACTTAGCGGGAGATGGAAAAAGCAATGCTCAGTGTATATCTACGTGATTGAATCAGAAATGAGGAGATCCGCAGAAGAACTAATACAACCGACATAGCTCAGCGAGTCGCAGAACTGAAGTGGCAATGGGCGGGGTTCGAACAGCTAATGAACGTTGGGGACCGAAGGTGCTAGAATGGCGACTCAGCACCGGAAAGCGCACCGTTGGTCGACCCCCCACCAGGTGGACTGATGACATCAAACAAGTCGCAGGGAGCCGCTGGGCACATGCGGCTCAAGATCGTTGTGTTTGGAAGTTCCTAAAAAAGGCCTATGTCCAGCAATGGACGTCCACCGGCTGATAATGATGGATGTTAACTTTTCAATTAGGTACAGCATAATACTATCATCACATTTTTTTTGTTTGTTTTCAGGTATTTCTTACCAGTAGTCAATCCTGATGGTTATGAATACACGCATTTAGTAGATCGCTTGTGGCGCAAAAATAGAAAACCAGCCTACACTGGCAGACAGTGCTTCGGCACTGATCTCAACAGGAACTTTGGGTGAGACAAAGAAATTTAAATATGTTTATTACATTTTACGTTAACATTTTACATTTTACTCTTTTTACCCGACTGCGTCAGAAGGAGGGTTATGTTTTTCGAGCGTATGTATGTATGTATGTATGTCCATTTCTTCGGCACGCGCTACAGCCTAAACGGCATGTGAGGTGTCGTTGAATTTGTCAAAATTGTGGTAGTGACATGGGCTATATAAATTTTCAAAATGGCGGCTGTAAATGGGGGAAAAAAGGGGGAATGAGTGTATTTTTTTCTCTTATCTTAGCAATATGGGTACTAATTGAAAGGTCGTAAAAAGACCATTTCAAAAATGTAAATATCATATCATGTTCATATTACTTTTTTAACAAAAAATGGCAAAAAGTGTACTAAGTGTACCGTCTCATTTCTATATCATAAACTAAAACTAAAAAGTCTCATTATGAACTGGTGCTGCAATTTGTCCCCGCCTGTAGCACCATAAAGTATTTAGAATTTTTACAGATATAGTGATCCTTGTTTTTCTCTTTTCAGTTCTTAACTTCTAATTGTACCAGATTTTTAATACTGTGTCGCAGCGGCAACGAGATACCTACCGATTTCTATGTAAACGACTTGTCGCTCGCTAAGAAATTCAGACAAACCAGTAGGTACTGTCGCTGGAAACGTCGTCTACTAACTCGCACCTTTATAAAACTTTAGCTTCTAACAAAATTGCAGCAAATTGTCTGACGTATATGGACTTATCAGCTCCAAGTGTTAAGTCTAAAGTTATAATGCGTTTCTTGGCGAAATATATTAAATGATTATGTACTTCCCAAGCAAGCTCTAATTAATACTCGCTTGGTAATACTTAAGTGAGTAATCAATTACTAAAATTTATTTGTGTTTGCAGTTATCGTTGGGGAGGTAAAGGAGCATCAAACAACCCTTGCAGTGAAATTTACCGCGGTTCTCGAGCATTTTCAGAACCAGAATCTCGCGCTGTGTCTGTAAGTTAAACGAAATACAAATGGATACAATATTTATGTAGAAATACTTTAAAGTTTTAAAGAACAGCTTACATTCAATTCAAGTTTGATTTTCTATATAATTTTAATATTTATATAATAATTTTAACTAAAACTAATATTGTTTTTTCTATTTAACAGGAATTCATCAAGACAAGTGCAGCTAATTTTTCAGCCTATTTAACATACCACAGCTATGGGCAGTACCTACTCTACCCATGGGGCTATGATAATGCAGTACCTCCAGATCATAAGGACTTGGACATTGTTGGCAAAAGTATAGCAGAAGTAAGTATAAAAAATATAGCACTCTAAATTTTCTTTTAAAGATCAGCAAATTATAATTAAGCCCTTCACTACAATTGCACCTGATATTAAATGACACTGCAGTAGTTGATGATCCAATCCGACAACACAGACGGTTGTTTCCTCATTAATTGTAAAAGTTGACATGACTGCCTCATATCTCTTGAATTTCAGACTACCTGAACTATTCATTGTGTCAATTATAGTAGTATTTCATTATCAGTAAGTATTTCATAAGATGAAATGAATAAAAGAAATGCTCTTAAAAATTAAATGCCATTATTATCATTAAAATATGCACTAATGACAAACTATAAATTAAAGTATTTAAATTATTACTTCTTTCATTGCCATCATTAAATAATTTAATTTGTTTTCAGGCAATTGAAAAAACAGGTGGTTCAAAATACTCAGTTGGTTCTTCGAGTGGACTGTTATATCCAGCTTCAGGTGGATCCGACGACTGGGTCAAAGCTCAAGGTGTCAAATATACATTTACAGTCGAACTGAGTGACACAGGTCGCTATGGATTTATCTTACCAACCTCAAACATTGAGCCAGTGGCTAGAGAGTCGCTAGCTGGTTTGAGAATATTGGCTAGTTTTGTACACAAGCTCTAAGAATTAATGTAGATAATTTTATGTTAAGCTATTTATGATGCCCATGTTGTGATATCAAGTTTGATACATTTATTTAAAATTTGTAATGAATATTTAAATTATTTATATTAAACAAAAATTTGTAATACAAAATGCATTTTTTTATATCTCTTGGAAAATTATTTATTTTCTAGAATTTAGCTCTTATTGAATTATATTTATTAGTATTAGGATTGTCTTTAGAAAATAAGTAGTATAAATCGAAAAATCCTCCTCCATCCTCCCTCCTGTTTCATACTACTATAGTTGGTGCTGCTTAAAAGCGAGATGAATATGTTAGCATCCCATGGATTCACTGTTGAAAAAAAAAACGCTGAACAGAACCTGAGAACTTACCTACCTTTCGTGACCTGTAAATGCTAGCCTTCTCTGCTCAAATTATCTCCCTGTCCTAACAATTCTGGTAGGATCCTGTTAGAGTAGTTGTTCTGGAACGGAGATTACTACAGTTCTAGTCAGGCCATGGTCTTTGAGCAGGTTGTAGAAAGATTTTTCTGGTGTTCCCCTTGCACCTACTTCTACTGCATGTAAACTAACCACATAGCCATTAACCAACAGTGGATAAGTAATGGCAAAAGATGATAGTTTATAGTAATGGTACTAGGCTGGATCACCATTTAAAATTGCCACAATCTACCTACCAAGAGTTACTCAAGTTTAAAAAAGTAAATAGAAACCAAAAACTAGCCTGTGCTGGACCTAATAGTTTGCAGATAAACACAGATATTAAACCATCAAAGCAGTTATCATGATGTAAAATGTAGAGCCTTGAGTACTGTGGACTTCTTACTGCCTGCTTAAGTTGGCTTAATATACTTTTCAATCAGTATTTAACAACTTACCTTACTGGGGGTTTTGTGTTCTTCACTGCAAACATTCTCGTTAGGTTTTGTTACCTTTATTTGTGGTATATTTCCAGAGTCCAAGTAAGGGCGAATTCCATTTAGTGACACAGGGCTGCTTTTGAGTAAATTTTCTGTCTCCTGGGCGATATTTTCCGCTCTTTTCAAGATTAACTCTACATCATCATTGTCATCATCTACTTCGTGGGCTAAGTTTTTGCAGTCTGAGAGCTTTTTAATTTCATTGAATATCATTTTTATCTCTTCATCGCTATCCTTAAATGCCTCGCAAGTCTTTTCATGCAGTAGAAACTCTTTCGTGCTGTTATCGTTAGAAATCATTTCAAGATTACTTGCTATAGACTGAGCCATAACCTCCACTTAAATAAAATCGATTACACTTATTTATTAAGGCCACTTGGTTATTAATTGACTGAATCGTTTTGGAATTCATTCCATTTTTTAATTATTTATCATTTTTGTTTTCAATCAAATCACAACTGTCCGTTGCCCGGCAACCAACACAGACTGTAAGTTCCACGTGAATTTGTGTTGTCTTTGCTTTATATAACCCATTAATTTTTAGCTAAAATGAAAGAATTCTTAGATGAACATATTATAGCCTAGTATAAAGCAGCATCAAAATAATTTAGGGCCAATTTAAATCAGCGAAGAAATAAGCTTCACAGATTTGAACCACAGAACACAGACTAAGTACTAATCTTCATCTTCATGTTAACTGTCATGTGTCATGTAAATGACTGATCGGTATTTTTTTTTACTGTGTTATTGACGAAAATAGAAAACAAACAATTTATTACTGAAAGCAGTAAATCACTGCGTTGCATTAAAAACATATTATTTTCATTAGTGTCTGGCATACACAACAATGTCGGTGCCACCGCAAGCATTTGTCAATAAGAACAAGAAACACTTCCTTGGGATCCCTGCACCACTAGGTTATGTAGCTGGTGTTGGAAGAGGGTACGTTTTATTTATTTAATACAACATTTAAAGTACTCAGAAAGGTATTTTATAGCAGCATCAACTACTGAAGCTATATTAACTAACTTAAAGACAACTTCAAACTTTACAATATTTGCTCTTTAATACATCCCTTTCAAAAAAGGCAAAGATCGATTGCTTTACAGTCTATGAACATGTATTATGAATTTATTACTTCTAACCTATATCTTTTTTAATTTCAGAGCTACTGGTTTCACAACGCGATCTGATATTGGTCCAGCGAGAGATGCAAATGATGTATCGTAAGTATTGACAAAATATTATGAAATAGTATTATAAAACTATTTACTATTATATCTTTTTATTTAATTAAAGAAATATTGTTATAATGCAAAAAAATATAACATTAAAATGAATAATATACAAATAGTAATTTATAAAACTAATAATTTAATAATTTGTCATTTTTAAATTACACAGTTTAAATATTATATAAAAAATGTATTTATATATAAATAAGACTATACATGTATTTATATGTAACATTATCTAAAACAAAATAATGTTTTAGTGATGATCGACATGCACCACCAGCAGCCAAGCGTAAAAAGACTGAAGAGGAAGACGATGATGAAGATTTAAATGACTCCAATTATGATGAGTTTTCAGGATACAGTGGGTCATTGTTCTCTAAGGTAAGCGATTAATTTTATTTAATAACAATGATTACAAAAATTTTGAGCAAAAAAATTTAACTAACTTAAAATGCACTACTAAGTAAAAAATAACTGTGTCATTTAGTTGCTTTAATTTACCTAAGCATATCTATGAAGTTGGTGTCAGCCAAGGTCTCTACTTTAGGGTTATTACCTGGAACCCACAAACTGCTTTACTACATTAAATAATTGTTCCTTAAACATGGCTGGTACTGACTTCATAGATATGCTCAATTTTTTGCTAAAAATTTTCATTTTTTTACTTTTTAGTGATTTATTGACACATAACTTACTTGTACTATATTATTATAGTACATTATATGGCACTAGTAGCCAAAAGCCCTTTGTATTAAGAGAGAAGAATATCTTAGCACTCCATGGATTCACCATGGACTCCGAACAGAGCCCGAGACTTGAGACACGGGCATAGGTTTAAAAGAGTACTCTTAGTGACGGTCGTCAACACTCACGTTACTCTCTGTTCAAGTTACTCTCCCTGCCCAGCCAAATTCGGAAGGACCCTACTAGAGCAGAGTTATCAAAATCGGACGACTCTGTAAAAAGTTTTGAGTGGTCATACATAGAATCATAAAAAATTAGATTTTGTTGGTGGACATAATTTATATAGGAATAATTTATTTGTTTAGGATCCCTATGACAAAGATGATGCAGAAGCAGATGCTATTTATGAATCAATTGATAAGAGAATGGATGAAAAGAGGAAAGAGTACAGAGAGAAACGTCTTAAAGAAGATTTGGAGAGATACCGTCAGGAGAGGTAAAAATATGTTTGCAGCATATTTGCACACTCATATTAAATTGTTTTTATTTCAATTTATCACTTTTAAACTTTTTTTTATTAATTTTCTTATGGTTCAACTTCAACAACATGATGAACTTCAACATTAATTTTAACTGCTAAACTTTTACCTGTGTTATTCATTTTACTTGAATTCATTGTAATCTTTACTGAACTTATGTCTGTTATTTCTAGTGCAGTATCTATAAATTAAACTATTAAATATTATCAAATAAAGTAAATAAAATAGAATTCATCTAATTAGACAAGTCAATAAAAGTTCACTTCACAGATTCACTTATAATTTAGCTAGATACTACAAGCTAAGCATATAACTGATTAAGAAAATATTAGTGTCTAGCTCCTTCTTGCAGTGCTCCTTCTTCTTTAGATTGATTCTCACTTTATTCCAATTGCCTTTAACTAAATAAGGCGCGATGTTGTTATTTTATAAACTAACAGTTCAATTGTTATTTTTTGTATTCATAATCTATAATGATGTTGCTAAAGTAATGCCTTTTTGCAGGCCAAAAATACAACAGCAGTTCTCAGATCTAAAACGCGAATTGAAGATGGTATCAGAGGACGAATGGGCTGCGATTCCTGAAGTCGGAGACGCACGGAATAGAAAGCAGAGGAACCCTAGAGCAGAGAAATTCACACCTTTGCCTGACAGTGTGCTGTCGAGAAACCTTGGCGGAGAATCTTCTTCTAGCCTTGACCCTAGTTCCGGATTAGCTTCTATGATGCCTGGTGTTATGACTCCTGGAATGTTGACTCCATCTGGTAACTTTACACTTCATATTTTTACCAACCACATTAAATTTTCTGTAAATCCTGGTTGAAAATGCATCAGTATTTTCAACAATGAATTTATAAACCTTCACTTAACAGTGAATCTATGTAATCAGTGCAATAAACATGATATTACTTTTATTAGTAAATACTTTTAAGTGTTAGAGTGAGCAGTGCATTTTTAAATGTTTTATAGAATAACTATACTTTGATCCTTATAGATTGGCAATAAAATAAATAATAATAAATAAATAAATATTATAGGACAATTACACACATCGCTATATAGCCCCAAAGTAAGCTTAGGTACCTTGTGTTATGGGTGCTATGATAGCTGATGAATATTTTTATATATATTATACATAAATACTCATAATATATTTATAAACACTCAGACACTGGAAAACATCCATGCTCATCACACAAATATTTTTCAGGCGACATTGCTAACCGAAGAAACTTATTAATTGGGAATAAGTTGAATATTCTGACAATAAATTTCTGTAATGTAATAATATATTGTCTAGTTTTATAATAATAATACTAATATTATTTGTATTATTATATAATGTAACAATTATTTTAAAAAATTAACTATGTTTTATTTTTTAGGTGATTTGGACTTAAGAAAAATTGGTCAAGCTAGAAATACCCTTATGACTGTCAAACTCTCCCAGGTATCTGATTCAGTGACAGGCCAAACAGTCGTCGACCCCAAAGGATATCTTACCGATTTGCAATCAATGATACCTACTTATGGAGGCGACATCAATGACATAAAGAAAGCGAGACTGCTTCTCAAGTCAGTGAGAGAAACTAATCCTAACCATCCACCAGCTTGGATTGCCAGTGCTAGATTGGAAGAAGTTACTGGTAAGAATAATCTACTAGTACTATGTACTAAGATATTCTAATGTGTAATTAAAAGCTTAAATTATTCTAACCTGTAATTGTTAAATTACGTAACTACTGTGTGATCTTCGGCCAATTAATTCCTTTGTTTCTTTTGAGAAACAGCAAAACATCAAAAACAATCAAAGGTTATAGAAGAAAAGTACTGATGTTTTATCCAAATACAGTATCAATATCCCCTCCTATAAGGAGGGAGGCCTGGCTCTGTAGTGAGCCGTTAATAGGCTGATAATGACAGGAAAGGATCTTGTATTTTTAATTAACATATTCAAAATTCATATTTGGCTGTGTAGGTAGGGGATGAAATTGTAACAAACAAATTCAAATTTAGCTTTTATTATTATTCTAGTTATGAGACATTTAAATTAAATAAATCGTAATCACGAAATCACCTCATTAATTGTATAAATTATTATATGAGCTATTACCAGTATTTTTAGTGATAAGGACATTGCAAGCTGTAAGGCGGAATTTGGAAGAACCTATAATATTTATATAAGATCTCCATGTACCTACTCAAAAAATGAATTTGAATCTATTTACAGGTAAAATTCAATCGGCCCGCAATCTCATAATGAAGGGTTGCGAGGTGAATCCGAGTAGTGAGGAGCTGTGGCTGGAAGCAGCCCGGTTGCAGCCGCCCGATACTGCGCGCGCAGTCATAGCGCACGCGGCGAGGAACCTGCCGCACAGTGTCCGAGTGTGGGTGAAGGCCGCTGACTTGGAACAAGAGCCTAAGGTAAGATATTATATTCACAGGTAAAAGCAATCTGTTACCTTACAAAGTATCATTACAAGGTGAACCAGAGCTTTGGTTGGTAGCAGTCTGACTTAGATTGGAACTTACGTAACAGAAGTTTATTATATTGTTGGCAACATTGACTTCGGGTGTAATGCAAAATTCACGACAAAAGTGTCCTGAGATATCTTGAATGTGTTTGTATTTTTATAAACAAACTAAAACATTGTAGTATATATCTTATATTATTGTTATACAGTCTAATTTGCAACAGTCTAATTGCTTGCAATATGTAATCAGCTTTGACTGATGGTTGCCATGGCAGCTTTTTTTTGACATTGCAGCTTCAGGACAACATAAATGGTGTGGAATAGGTAGCTTTGAATATTTTTTGGCAAAAACTTTAAATGTATCAGTGACCTCTATATGCTGGGATAAATCTAGTACCAATCAATATATTTTTTTACTACAATGACGATAGGTCACTGTTTTAAATAACTGTTCCTAATTTCATGTAGATAATTCTTATAGTTATCAAAATAATCGAGTGTGAAGGACGGAAGGGTTCCTTTTTACCATTATGGTAAAACTTCTTTAATTAATATTCATGACATAAAAAATAAAAGTTAATTAAATAAAATTATTTTCAATTAAAAAATGAAGGAATTAAAAAATTTAAATATTAAACAACAAAATAACTCTATGCAGTCATTGTTCTAAAACATTATTGACGTGTAGTCTAGTGTCTTAGTTGTCTTAGTAAGCTAATATGAGACTGAATGCGATAAGAAATCTTTTTCGCGTTTTAGCTCTCTGCGCTAACCCAAAGTCCATAATATTAATATGTCAATGGTTGGCAATGAATAGCAGGCTCATATCCTTAATACCATGCTTCAGGTTGACGGGCAAATAGCCTCGCAGAATGTGTTTACGTGCAAAGGGTTACTGTTATTGATGTTGCATGACCTTACTTTTAAGTGATATTAATCTGAATCTCACAGATATTCTTTATCTGTCTATCATTATGTTAAACTCCTTCCTTTATGTTTGACGACCTCCGTGGTGCAACGGTATGCGCGGTGGATTTATAAGACGGAGGTCCTGGGTTCGATTCCCGGCGGGGCAGATTGAGATTTTTCTTAATTTGTCTTGGTCTGGCTGGTGGGAGGCTTTCGTCGTGGCTAGTTACCACTCTACCGACAAAGACGTATCGCCAAGCGATTTAGCGTTCCGGTACGATGTTGTGTAGAAACCGAAAGGGGTGTGGATTTTCGTCCCACTCCTATCAAGTTAGCCCGCTTCCATCTTAGACCGCATCATCACTTAACATCAGGTGTGATAGCAGTCAAGGGCCAACTTGTAGTCGATAAAAAAAAACTTATGCGAAATCGACGTGTTATGTTATGTCTTGTAGTGTACCAAACAAAACTTATAAAAAACAAAAATTATTATTAAATTATTAAAATGGCTGGTTTCTCCCACCAGGCAAAACGTCGTGTTTATCGCAAGGCGTTAGAACACATACCCAACTCAGTGCGTCTCTGGAAAGCTGCTGTAGAGCTGGAGAACCCCGAGGACGCTCGCATATTGCTCTCCAGAGCGGTGGAGTGCTGCCCCACTAGCGTGGAACTGTGGCTGGCCTTGGCTAGATTGGAGACATATGAAAATGCTAGGAAGGTACTCAACAAGGCTCGTGAAAATATACCCACAGATAGGCAGATTTGGGTCACTGCTGCTAAGCTTGAAGAAGCACAAGGTATGTTAAAGCTACTTAGCACACTTTTTTTAGATTTCTCATTCCTTAGTTCGACAATAAACTGCAAATTAATATTTAATTACCTACAAAATATGCTAAAATTTTATTCAATCTGTAAGTGTTGAAAATTCTTAAAAATAAATAAAGCAGACTTCAGACTTAAAAGTAAAATTAATTTAAGAAAAGTTTATTTAACGAAGCAAGCACTTTGTGTATTTTAGGTGAGGTCCTTAAAGTAGAAAAGTTGGTTGTTGGGTGGGCACCGACTTTATAGATATGGTTAAATTATAATAACTCTATGACGCATTTATATTTTATATTTTTAGTGATTCATCTACACTGATCGATGCTGTTTATTGTAAAATAGGATATTATTACAATTAAAAATAATTTAATAAAAATCAAACCCAACTGCAAAAATTTAGCGACCTTTTAATATTCTATTTTTTGTAGAACCCTTGAAATGCCAAGGGACACCGGTTACTGATATATTGTTCTTTATGTTCAATCCAGGTAACACTCACATGGTGGAGAAGATCATAGACCGCGCGATCACGTCTCTGAGCGCTAACGGAGTGGAGATCAACAGAGAGCACTGGTTCAAAGAGGCCATGGAAGCGGAGAAGTCTGGGGCTGTACATACTTGTCAGGTGATTTATTTGTTTGGTTTACTTAACATTGACTTTTTCAATTAATTTCCTGTCTCAATGTTGGTTTACAGTTTTTTCGGAAATTACGATTTTTGTTTGTATATTGGCACTATTCAAAAATAAGGCCTCTGTGCCGGAACAAATAAAACTTATAAAAAGGATTCACACAAATCATCACTTTTATAATGTACTAGCAGACGCCCGCGACTTCGCTTGCGTGGTAAAAAGTGTTTGCGACCTTCAAAGAACACTTAAAATGAAAAAAAATACGAAGTCGATATTGAGTATATCAAACTAATCTTAAAAGATGGATATATACCGTCGGAGGGTTTGTAGTTCTAATGAAGAGGAACAATCCTTCCATACATTATTTTGTTACATTACAAATAGATTAGGTAGCGTTTTCAATGAAGCTGAGGTGCGCGGTCCTAGGTGGTACGACTCTTTCAACAATCATTGTCATATTTGAGAAAATTCATTCAAAACCTTAACAAATGATATACTAAAACCTTTCTCTGGAATCACTATCTTTTGGTGAAAACCGCAAGAAAATCCATTCAGTTGTCTTTGAGTTTATCGCAAATAGACAGACCTGACATGAAAGTTTATTTTTTTTTTATTGACTACAAGTTAGCCCTTGACTGCTATCACACCTGATGTCAAGTGATGATGCAATCTAAGATGGCAGCGGGCTAACTTGTTAGGAGTACGATGAAATCCACTCTCCTATCGGTTTCTACACGACATCGTACCGGAACGCTAAGTCGCTTGGCGGTACGTCTTTGTCGGTAGGGTGGTAACTAGCCACGGCGGAAGCCTCCCACCAGCCAGACCAAGACAAATTAAGAAAAATCCCAATCTGCCCCACCGGGAATCGAACCCAGGACCTCCGTCTTATGAATCCACCACGCATACCACTGCGCCACGGAGGTCGTCAAAATATAATATATAGAGAAATTTGATACCACACAGACAAATAATAATGTTTTAATTTATTTTTAGGCAATCATTCGCTCTGTAATAAGTACAGGAATAGAGCCGGAAGATCAGAAACACACATGGATGGAAGATGCTGAAGCAGTAAGTTATTATATATTTGTTACTCTTCTTAAATGTAGTGGAGCTCTTTGTGGCCAAGTTTGTTCTCGTGACTTCCTTACAAAAGTAATTCCGCCATGCTTATATCGCAAATCGCGCGTCACGTTCGAAGCTATGCCTTTAACTGGACACTGTGAACTTGACCCTGTAATTTGAAAAGATTTAATTGGTTAGGGGGCGGGGTTTGGCCGGCGCTCACTGCATTCTTATGGCAAACAAACTATAGAAGGTGGCTACCTGGGTTTGAATATTTTTTATAAGTTAATTTTTATTCAGCCAAAATTTTTTATTTATTTTTTTATATTCCAGTGCGCAAACGAAGGCGCGTACGAATGCGCGCGCGCAGTGTACGGGTACGCGCTGTCCGTGTTCCCCTCCAAGAAGTCCATCTGGCTGCGAGCCGCGTACCTGGAGAAGCAGCACGGCACCAGGGCCAGCCTGGAGGCGCTGCTGCAGCGGGCCGTGGCGCACTGCCCCAAGAGCGAGGTGCTGTGGCTCATGGGCGCCAAGTCCAAGTGGCTGGCTGGTAAGAAATTATTAACAATTAGCTTTTGCCCGCAACTCTGTCCGCGTGGAATTAATTATTATGGCAGGTTAATTTTTAAACTTTGAATGTCATATTATATCCCTTACAACCCGCGTTTTTCGCAATTAAAGTAGCCTATGTCCTTTTTCAGGCTTTAGACCAAATTTCATTTTAATCGGTTCATTAGGTTTAGCGTGAAAGTGAGACAGACAGACATACAGAGTTACGGGGGGTTTCAGGGGCGATTATTCGATCTAGCTTAGTTACATTATTAGAGAAGGAATCTTTTAAAAAAATACCGATCAACCAGATACTATGTATTTATATAAAACGGCGAGTCGTTAGCCGAAAGAAGTCACTTCATAGAAATACATACAAACCAGTAGCGTTGTCTGCAGTCGGCTTCGAACTTGCACCTTTACTTACATTAATATTCCGTCCGTAAGTACATTTAGTATGTTCGTGCGCTATTCCTGAACAAAATTTAATACCCTAAACGATTTACAGGTGACGTACCAGCCGCCCGAGGCATCCTTTCCCTGGCTTTCCAAGCCAATCCCAATTCAGAAGAGATCTGGTTGGCTGCTGTGAAACTTGAGAGCGAGAACAAAGAGTACGACAGAGCTAGGCGACTGCTGGCTAAGGCCAGAGCCTCTGCCCCTACACCCAGGGTAAGTTATTAATAAGAAAACAATCCTGTAGATATAAAGTCATTCCAATTTTGCCATAAACCTTTTTAGAGAGAGACGAATATCTTAGCATTCCATGGATCCACCGTGCGGGTGCCGGGACCATCGCGGGGCTGAGAGAAACTCCGAACAGAGCCCGAGACTTGTGACACGGGTGTAGGTTTAAGGGTACCCTTAGTGACGCGCGTCAACACTCACCTCCTCTGTTCAGGTTATTCTCCCTGCCCAGCCAAATTCGGAAGGACCCTACTAGAACAGCTTTGGACACCCGTTCCAATATAGAGCTTACTGCACTTCTAGTAAGGCCAAGGAGTTTTAGCAGGTTATAGAGGGACTTCGCTGGTATACCTCTCGCACCCATTTCTATCGCGTATAAACTAACCACATAGCCATTTTTAGTTAGTTCATTAGTAAGGTCATAATATTTATTCACTTTGAATCTTGGTCTTTAGGGATGTTACTTTTTACAACTCCGAAGATAAAACCCATAGAATCAAGGTAGATTTTTTTCACATTTGAATATTTGGAATCTGATAATGATTCGCCAGGCAGGGCAGATAATCGATGCCTCAGACTCTTAAATAATCAAAAAGCTAAGCTTAAAGCTACTTTAAATCAAAAATCAATCAAAGCGTGAAGTAAATAGAAAGCATTTAGGGATAAGCCTTTCAATTAACTTCACACTTAGAACTTTGACAATCCATTTTGCCATCATTTGAAACATGCTATAAATTATTGTTTTTTGGATTTTTAAAAGGGTGTGGGTATGTCGACTATTCAATGAATCTGTTTTGCCTCCCTTTATTCCCCCGTCCCGTAATGTCGATGACTCATTATATGGTTTGCCTATAATCGTGAATTCTCTTACCGTCATTTAGGTGATGATAAAGTCAGCTAAGCTGGAGTGGGCGCTGAACAACTGCGAGGTAGCGCTCAAGCTGTTGGAGGAGGCCATCAAAGTGTTCGCCGACTACGCCAAGCTCTACATGATGAAGGGGGAGATTGAGGAACAAATGAACAGGGACAGCGAAGCGCACAATACTTATTCCCAGGGGGTGAGTTTTGGGTACTACTTTTAAAATATCAACCACATTTATTTTTGTGAAATATTTGTATAATTTGTAGATATCAGGAAATGATAGGTCTATTGAATTTGGACACTGCAAAGAAGGATTAAATTTGCCGATGTTTCACAAAAAATTCCTAAATAAATAACTATATAAACCATCCAGACAAAGGGTAACAACAACAACAAGGGTAACGTGTTTGTCCATCAAACAAACACGTTTCAGATGTAGGAATCGAAACCATGGCTTTAGATGAAATAGGTAGGATGATTACACCAATCAACCGTCGAATACTTAATAATAGAATTACTTAAGAATAGATCCATTATCATTATTCACTTTGCTTATGGTTCTAACTTAAAATATTTGTTTCAGCTTAAGAAATGTGCAACTTGCGTGCCAATGTGGATACTACTGTCTAGATTAGAGGAGAAGCTAAAACACGTCACCAAAGCGAGATCAGTTCTAGAGAAGGCAAGACTTAGGAATCCAAAGAACCCTGAACTATGGTGAGTCTTATTACTCGCATAAGCAGAATTTTGTCGAAAAGAACGAGTCCCTTGTTCAAAAATCTTTAATATTGTGATACAGAAAAACCAAATAGTATCACGTTAGCTCTACCTTGAAAATTCACATTTTTGCTTACAAAAGATAAAGACAGAGATAATACTGCTTTCATATATTGGTCCTTTATTAACGTTTGTTCTATCGATGCCTGGATTTGTTTTTAAGCATTAAGTTTGCATTAATAATTGTGAAGAAATACGTCGCGTTGGGGGACTGCTCCAAACTTAACAACTTTAACCCTCAACATGTTTTAAACGGTTCAACCGATTATTATCAAACATGTGAAAATAAAAAAAAATCTAAATTAATAAAGAAATAAATAAATATTATAATAGGATAATAGGAATAGGTAGCTTGTGTTATGAGTACTATGATAACTGATGAATATTTTTATATATATTAGACATAAATACTTATAATATATAGATAAACACCCAGACACTGGTAAACATCAATGCTTATCACATAAACATATCCAGATGTGGGAATCGAACCCACAGCCTAGGACGCAGAAGCAGGGTCACTGCGCCACGGAGACCGTCAAAAACTTGATTGATCTTCATTCGTTCGGGAGCTACGCTATGCCACAGACGGACAGAGAGACACATCAAGCTAATAACACCCCTCTTGTGTCTGTTTTGTGTCTGGGGCTTAGGATATAATCAAAGGAATTGTATTTGTTTGTGCTCAGGCTGGAGAGCGTGCGGCTGGAGCGGCGCGCGGGCTGCGCGGAGGTGGCGGGGGGGCTGCTCGCGAAGGCGCTCCAGGAGTGCCCCGCGGCCGGCCGCCTGTGGGCCGAAGCCATCTTCATGGAGTCGCGCCCGCAGAGGAAGACCAAGAGCGTAAGTGTTTATCTATTTATTTAAGCTTTAAGTTTTACATAATTTTTCTTGAAACTACAACTTATCTAACGTGCATCTTTCTTTATCATCTTTACTATTATAAATAAGAATAAGAATAAGAATATATTTATTTGGAAAGTTACGTTAGATTAGCTTACACAATGAACCCCTGGCCCCTAAACTAGGTAAGCCCGTATCTTAATGTAAAATATTATAAAATATAATAGATGTAGCAAGTGATATTTAAGATATAGATGTATGACATAGCGGGCGTTTTACAATCCTAATAAAAAGGGACCCTCCTTTCAGACATTGTTTTTGACAAAGGGATTAGGCAGCGTTTTCAATTAAAGTTCTCTAGCGCGTGACTCGTTCCACTATTATCGTCATCTCATCAGTCGTTTCCTCAGCTTTGACGATCGTGGCACCCCAACGATATGACTGTTTTAACGGTGGTACGCCATTTTTCTCTATTTGAAGCCGCACTAATAGCATTCGAAATAGGCGCGGCTATCGCATCTTTTATTTGGTCCGTCCATAGTCTCGGGCTACGCCCGCGGGGTCTCTTTTCTTCGAACATGCCGATTATCGTCATATTCCAACTATTATACAAAACCTTAAAAAATTATATACTAAAACCTCCTCAGAAATCTATGTATTACTGAAAACCGCAAGAAAAGTTGTTCAGTCCTCTTATTAGTCTTTAGTTCTGAGTTTATCGTTCTCTTTGTTTTATGTTGTGTGGATAATATAATGACCTGTTGCAACAGGTGGACGCGCTGAAGAAATGCGAACACGACGCGCACGTGCTGCTCGCCGTGTCGCAGCTGTTCTGGACCGAGAGGAAACTCAACAAATGCAGAGAGTGGTTCAACAGAACGGTACGCACCTTTGAAATATACGTTTTTTATGATTACATATATTTTGTCATTATATTATGATTTACTGTTATTTGCACATTTAATGTTCCCTTTAGTGAACGAAACAAGGTGGTAACAGGAAATACTCTAAATTCGGAAAGCCGGTTGACGGTAAGGTCCATAGGCCCGAAAATACCGAAAAGCGTACTCTATACTCCAAAGCCATTGACATATTAATAGTTAGTACTATGGACTTCGGGTGTAATGCAAAATTTAGGTCAAAAGTGTCCTAAGATATTTTATACACACTAGGATGTATTTATGTTTTTATAAACAAAATAACATTGTAATGTATGTCTTATCGTATTGTTATACAGTCTAATTTGCAACGGTCTAATTGCATGCAATAAGTAATCAGCTTCGATTGACGGTTGCCATGGCAGCCTTTTTTTGACATGACAGCTTCTCGTGAAAATAGGACAACATAAATGGTGTGGAGTAGGTAGCTTTGAAATTTTTTTGGCAAAAATGGAATGGAATTGAAAATAATTAAATTATTTTCATTCAAAAATTAAGTAATTAAATAATTCAAATGTTAAACAACAAGACTCTATGCAGTCGTTGTTCTAAAACATTCTGTTGCTCACGGCAGATCCGAACTAAATGTGATTAATTAGATAAACATATTGCACTCCTTCTATCCTATACGCGGGTAGCGTATGAGAAAAGGACAGATAGATACTTGTGTTCATTTTGGTTGGTTATGCAATTCGTTTCTATAGTTTATTAAAATTTTAATAAAATAGCCTGTTTCCAAGCAAAATAGTACTTTAAAATCATCAGTAAATATTTACTTACTGAAAATATGGTACACCGTCTTCTTTTCTCACCTTACTCGGGTAGTTTTTATAAGTTTTTTAAAACACATTACGGCATTATTGACGTGTATTCTGTTAGTCAGCTAATATGAGACTGAATGCGATTTGGAATCTTTTTCGCGTTTTGGCATTCTTTTGGTTCGGACACTTTTTAGCGCTGACCCGAAGTCCATAGTATTAATATGTCAATGTCCAAAGCATATAGATTGACAATAAAGGGCTTTAAGCCCTCTCTCCCAAACAATAACAAAAGATTGGCAATAAAGGGCGTTGAACCCTCGAAAGTTGCTAAGAGTATAGCAGTAGACGAACTGCTATTAACCTCCTAAATTACTCCGACTTTTTCAACAATAATCGTTATATTTCATCAAATTTTCATAAAACCTTCACAAATTGGACACTGAAAGCTTCTTCAAGAACCACTCTATCTATTAGTCAAAACCACATAAAACTGTTATGTGGTTAAGAAGTCTTTGGGTTCTATCGCGGACAGACCAACAGACACGGCGGGTGACTTTGTTTTATAATATGTAAGGATATTATAGATGGCATAATGTTGCTAACAGGTGAAAATCGACCCGGATCTAGGCGACGCGTGGGCGTATTTCTACAAGTTCGAACTGCTGCACGGCAACGAGCAGCAGCAGGAGGAGGTGAAGAGCCGCTGCAAGGCTGCCGAGCCGCACCACGGGGAGCACTGGTGCAAGGTGTCCAAGGACATTGCCAACTGGTGCTTCAGCACTGAACAGATACTGTTGCTGGTTGCCAAAAATCTCTCTGTGCCCACGTAAACATCATCACTTTCAGTTAAAGAGAAAACTGGTTTAAAAATGCCCAAGGACTTCGTCAAGCTTCGGTACTGAACATAATATTATGTTGCTTGTTGACTAAAATCTCCGTATACCCACAACTTTAGTGGACTTTAAAGTAGTATCATCTCCCAACTTATTTAAGCTACTTTAATTTACATCCAGGGAGAAATAGTGCAAAGTGTCGAAGGACATCGCCAACTGGTGCTTTAGCACTGAACAGATAATGTTCTGGTTGTCAAAAATCTCTCTGTACCCGCGTTAACGTAGGATCAATTTAAGTTATGGTATTATCATCTTCGAAAATCATTTTACCTGTATCAATTCTAATCCGGGGAGAACTGGGGCATTCCCCAAAGAAAGGGAGGTACGTAACGGTCAATACCAGATTTAGTAATTTGTATTTTAGATCAAAATCCTTAAAATGCTGTATAATGTTAAAATGTTTATATCTCAAATACACCATTTAGAAATATTTTGTATTTCGTATTTTACATACATGCGAGATAGTATTTTATAATTTGCATTTCAATTAAATCAAAGCATGTATTTTACACAACCTTGCCAATTTCAATCCTTTTCTAGTGAGAACCGCTGTGCAAGTGCCCAAGGATATCATCAGCTGGTTCTTCAGCACTAAGCTTTGGTTCGATAGAACCATTAGGAGTTAAGTTTTTTCAATTGCAGAGTTCATTTTACTTTATTTTAGTAGGCACAGTCAAAAATAGTTCGTATTTTATTATTATTATTAGATACAATTTACCCTTGTAAATACTTTATACTGTTTAAATTAAATAACGTAATTCACAGTTTAGTAAAAATGTTTTTTCCTTAACATGTTTTAGGTCAAAATGTAAATTACTTAGTTCTAAGTAAATAAATAAGTTCCTGAAGGCGCTGGGTTTAATTTAACAGTTATTATTTAAATACCACAACAAGAGTAACATATTTCTTTTCTAAATAACCACGCAGTCCAAACGTATGCATATCTATTACTTAGTAATCTTTATAAGAATAGATGACTCATGCTCCGATACAATGCAATTAAAAGATCATATTATTGTGTACGACACGAGCTGTAAACAAGCTTTGCATATAAAAGTTCTATAAATAAAGCACGAGTTTGAATTATATAGTACTGGCACCGAGCCAGCCGCGAGATGCGCGCGCGCTAAATAGCTCCGCACAAATTTCTTTTCTTTCTGTTCAGAAAATCGAAAGAATCAGTGCTTTAGTAATGCTCAAAAAATTGTGAATCGTAGTGATATTTTATTTGTCTAGTGATACGTAGTTAAAAACAGTAGTGCTGTGAAAATGTCGCCTAGATGTCCAGTTTTGCCGTTGCAAGAAGTCACTTTATCGTTGGTAGCTAGACAATTGATCCACACTTTATCGAGAGTAACGTCTGAGGAAGATGTGGCTTTACCGTTCGCCATGGTGTCCTCATATTACGAAAGCATGGGCGCGACGAGTGATATATTCCAAGATATACTCAATTTAATATTGAATAGCGAATACCTCGATCCGTCTATTAGATATTTTACAATGAAATTGCTCTTGAAAGAAAATGTCAGGAGTTTAGCAACAGGAATATTCCCGTGTCCCTATTACAGAAAAGTCCTTGAACTGATTGCGGAGCAAGGCCGACACCTAACCTCTCTTAATTTAAAAGGCGTGTGGGTTAAAGACGAGCAGCTCTCGCTTTTGTACCAGATAATTAAAAATCTAACAAACTTGACAGCTCTAAATATACCTTACATAGCTAACGACGAAGTGCTCAAGTTTATTGGGGAACATAACAAAGTGTTGAAACTGCTCGATGTGTCCGGTGAAACTGATATCACTGAGATTGGCATCGACGCTATGCTATCGGGAAATCCGCAGCTGACTCAGAGTTTGACAGTTGTAAACATAGGAACGTACGGGGAAGAAAACATTGATCATACCGACGTTGCACTACTTATAAGAAAACTGCCTAATCTTACAAACCTAGGAAGCTATTCGTATGTTGGCAAGGCTTTACACTACGTTTATAATAATGACTGTCCGCCCAACTTTAAAACGAAACTTCAGTACGTTCATGACGTGCAAACTAATGTAAGAACAATGAAGGCGATAACTGAATTATGCCCGTTGATAGAAACAATTTATATAGAAGAGCCAGACCAGGGCGTGCTTCAGTTGTTGAAAGATCTTCACTACTTGAATAAGATTAAGTTAAACAAATTCCAGTGTCACGAGTTACATCAGCTGCTGGATAAAATAGGTTATAAAATTGTTACGCTTATGCTATCTGCTTCTAAAGGATCATTTAATTTTACTAGAATAGCCGAAACTTGTCAAAATTTGGAAAGTCTAGAATTCTACTCGATCCAGACCGCTACACATGAAGAGGAAGTACCGTTCAATAAATTAGAGCACATTGAAATCATTCAAGGAAATTTATCACCGTCCTGTTTAAAGTACCTCATGACGGGTAGCCCCAAGCTCAAGAAGCTCATCATCGGAGATGAAGTTAAATTAGATGATCAAGATATGGCAAGGTAAGTTTCTTTGTCTTGCGTAAATAAAATTAGATATCTGTATCTACTCGATTTAAACGCGTAAGTGTGTAAACAACAAAGTAGATCTTTAAAGATTGAGAGTGCGTATTTGTTTAAAACAAGAAAATAAATTGTAAACAATCCCAGTCTAAAATATCGCTCTGTTTACAAAGGATATCGTTAAATTAACCAGATACTCAAACGTAAACAACTTGTATCATTATTTATGAACATAACCATAAAAGGATTATACACTTTGTTTGTTCTTTTAACAGACCCTGATTTCTTCATTTAACTTTTCCAGTTTGTATATGTGGGTCAAATCTTGTAGTTGAATTTGATTCAGAACTTCTTGATCGTAGACTATAGCTCATTTGGTATACTTGAGTATCTTCTGTACCGAATATATTGCACCGTAGAGCTGGTCTGATAGAGTTGGAAGCTGTCCGTAAAACTTCTAAACTAAACAAAAGAAACTCTTAAATACCAAATTAAAAATGAAGGTAGAAATCACTAGTCATGTTACACCTATTTTTTTAAATTAATTAGTTAATGACGAATTCATGATAATAAATAAAATTAGTAAGCTTAAAACTAATTAATATATTCACTATCTTTTGAATCAGATTTTTTAAAATAAAAAAACATAATTTAAATTTATTAGCCATGAAATGTGTTGCATTTTCTAACTTCATTTTTAATTTGTTTGGACAGCATTCTCAATTTGGCTTTAAACTTTGGAGATAATTGGCAAATTACATGAACCTTTTCTTTCAAAGGTTGTTTCCTTAAATACGAATAATTTGATACATGAAATTAATTGACTATTGTTATTGAACTTTTATATATTTTTTTATTTTCAGGATGCTTCGTAGATACAGGTTTGATAACCTTGAAGCCATTTGGTTTCCAAACGCGCCTCGACTAACTGTGGAGACTGTAGAGTTATTGATGGAGACATGCCCCAAGTTACAGAGCCTGGGCCAGTTGAGTGGTTGGCAATACACGCCAGATGATATGATGTTGATGAGAGCTGTCATTGCTAGCACTAACACCGATTTGATTCTTTCACCGCTTGGGATATTTCAGCAAGGAAATTGATAGTGGATGTATTTTTAATCAATTATTTAAATTATTATTATTATAGCGCTTATAAAGTGATTTTTATACTTAAACCTATGTTTCAGATAAGTTAAAGCTTAAATTTGAATATATTATAATATTTATCTGTTATCGTTATTTCACCACTATTTGCATCATAAATATAAACGGATACAATTAGGGCGCAGTTACTTAGAAGATGATTTCACTCTTGTCTTGAATTCAAAGTGCATAAATCATAGGTACGAGTCAATCACTGACGCTGGAGAAGTTTTCCACATCTTACATCTTAGCTGATCTTATTAGAAACGTTTTTTCTTAGAGGTTATGAAATTGTCAACAAAATTATTGCCACATCATTAGACTATTACGTGGTAAAACATTAATAGAGAAATTAAATTGTAAAGTTCCTGAGGTTACATGTGACGTTGCAGTTCGTCGGTAACATGTGACGTTATACGGAGGCTCAAAAGCTTTTGTAGATTCGTAATCCGTTCCTATAAATCGAACAAAATAGGAACGAAAAATAAAGCTATATCTTTAAGAAAAGAATTTAATACAAGTACAACTAATCAACTTAATTAGTGAGTATTAATGGTACCGTTAAACATTTAAAATTATAAATATTACAGCTTACATTTACAAAATCCTTTGGTAATTTCGTTTTAAATAATCATTGTGTTAAACTAAAAATTATCTACCCAGTGATAAATTTTATTTTTCTTGTGAAACTTTGTTCTCAGATTTCACTTGTCGTATTTCTTGTTTGTCTCTTTTCAATGAGAGAGCATTCTCTTTGGATTTTATTAATTTGGTTTTGTTTATTGTTCTTGTTTTGAACATTTTGCACTCGTCGGCACATTTTGTAGTGATTGCACTCCTGAAATTAAAATTTATGATAGTTATTTAAAAGAAACTTTCTACAGTATAGTCATTTTATGGAAAGGAAAAAATAATACGACGTTATATAATTATTTATTTGTTATTGTTTTCGATATTTCTGTTATATTGCAAAAGATCGGATTCTTATACGATATCAGTACATACTACATACCTGACCAGATTTTCTTTGACGTTAAATTTTGAAGTGATTTCAATAACTATATCAGAAACAATTTTAGGATCTAGGCACATTTTTGCTGGTTTATTTTGAAAGGCTGGTGACCGTTTCCCTGTCAATGAGTGTGTGGCTAGTATTCTGAAATGAAAAAAGATATTTGTTATGTTACACCTAATCGAACTGAACTTTATTTTGATGTAGAGTGGTAATGGCAGTGGAGAATAACCCAATGGTCGTATTGGTAAGGGAATATTGACCTTTAGCAGAAAACAGAGTCGATAAAGCCGCCACTTGACGGCGATATATGTTAAATTAATTAATTATCTCAATTATTTCTGGAGCATTTTTGTCCCCAAAATCATATCCGTAAAACTTGTACAAAGTATTGCTTCTTCTTTTTTCATCGATTTGTTCAGATCTATATTTTTACATTATGGATATCTTTTAAAAAAAGAATTTTCTAATCATTTTATCTTAGGCCACATCTAATCTTGCACTTTGATTCCAGACACAAACTTATTTTGTATCATAATAAAGTGTGATTTTCTTACCTCCTTGGAAAGGTTGCCAACAATAAGGTCCTAGTTGCAATCGTGTACGATCTCCAATTCACTTTTCTAAATTTATCCTTGTGTATCAATGTCTTTCCACTTCCAATTGGCACCTGCAATAATAAATATTTTATACGAACTGATTTTGTTTAGTTATTTTAGTTAAATTTTTGACTGAAACTGAAATTTGTAAGTAGTTTTGGCAATAGCTTCAATTAAGAATTTGGTCTGAATCAAGAGCAATATCATAATAATTTTATGATTTTTGTACTTTATATATATGTTTCTATAATAAAATCCAATACGAACCCATTCGTCTAATTCGTTGTTTGCAACGTTATTTTGTTTGTCCGCTTTTTGTTGATGGTCCTCTCCTTCGTCTCGTATTTTGCTATACTTATTGCTGATAAGAACATTGTCGTCAGATCGATTAGATTCTTCACTTTGACTTTTCACGCTATCATTTTCATTCATTTCATAAACATCTGCGTTATTGTGGACAGGTTCATTTAAATTATTAGGTTCGTTAAATAGCATTGATTGAACTTGTGTGTTATTAAATTGTTTACTTTTATGCCTTTCGCTTTCAGGTTTCATATTTTTGATGATCTTAAATAGTTCGTCAAAGCTGGCTTTCATGTCCAAAATATTTTTTTTATTTACACTTATTCTATCAACAAAAACTTTAGGTGCTGACAAATGTTTTTTCGTGGAATCAGGTAACAACTTGTTGCCACCTTGAGTTTCTTTGTACTTCCTTTTTCGGCTTTGATCATTTGATCTATTGTTTATGTTGTTTTGTCGTTCTTTCAAAACGTTTACGACTGCATTAGGTCTATGTACAGGAAGAGGCACATTTTTACTGTTCCTTCTTTTAGCATAGTGTTGTATGTATTGTTCCATTTTCATGGTTTTTGTTTCTTTGTCATGCTGCAAATGCATTTTATTAGTTAAACGCAGTATACATAAGTTAATGAAGCAAGGAAATTAGATTGACTGATATCCAGACTTGACCTCGAAGAAAACCCTTAAATAATTATAATAATTATCGATTCCATTAGCGGGATTACTATTGCTTGTCTAAAAAAATAAATTGTACTTGATAAATAGGTAATATGTAGGATTTCTATTATTATAGTGAGGCCCACCACAGCGGATGCACTTGGACCCTTTTGGATCTTTTGTACTCGCCCCGCCCTTACCTCCCCTATATCAGTTCAAACACCCACTGTAAGAGTTGGATGGTTGCTTTCATTTTGGAGTCATACTTATCTTCTGGTAGTGGATATGCCACCCCTAGGAGATCCATTCGCTTTCTAGCCAGGCTTGGTAGTATGTAGGTTTACATCAACATTTTAATAAAGGAAAGGTAATTTTAAATACGTACATAACGTCTTACCTCGGATTCATCAGAAGAAGATTGTTCATCACTGGGTGCCCAGGATGAGCCGCTTGGTGAATAGTCTCTGCCTTCGCAAGGATTATCGTCTTTCGAATTCTTACTTTCATTCGCTTTTGTGAGGCGCAGTTGTTGCTCCAAAAGGGGTCGTTCATCTGTAAGTATTAATAATAAATATAGAGTAAGTATACACATCAGTTTTAAGTAGGTGAATAGGAATTTTGAGAAAAAGAAATCTATAAAATTATCTGCCTGCGATTGTCTACTAACAATATACTTATTGGCGAACAAAAATTGCTAAACATAACAAAGATTAGATAGGTATCTCTTTTTATTTAAGGGAAACTTTTATTTTTCAAACAATGTTATTCAAATAGACATTAACTTGAAACATCATAATTTTACAATTAGGTAATTGAAATTAGAAATCAAAGTACACAATGAAAAGGTTCCGCTGAAATTCGAAGAGTGGCAAAGTTATATGACAGGCTCTTTATTAAATTAAGTAAGTTAATTTAATAAAGTGCATGTTATGTATTGTTGCAAATACCCTCAGTACAAAATATTATTATATAAAAGATTGTACCTATATAGGTAACTAACTACCATTATATTACTATTAGCCGACATATTTATTAAGTGGGTGTAATCCTAAAACAGATTCATATAAGAGGAACTCTCAGAAACTTTGCTAGCAATTTGGATAATACAAATTAACAATATAATTCAATACCTAAGCAATAATATGGAAAGACGCCACGTGTAGAAGTTAAGACCTATGTAATACTTACAAGCCATTTCTTCTTCCGCGGTACCCTCATTTGGCTGCAAAGTCATGATCTTCACATCCTCGCCCACTGGGATGTTATTATTACCCGTACTCCAGTCTGCAAGCAACCACTTCTCAATTTTGCTTCTCGCACTCATTTTAACACAACTTACACCAAATGCGCACTAAATGATACTAACTCAACCCTCTTTGCATTACCGGGTACCGGGCTCAGGTAAAAGTTCCATTGCACCCCACTGCAGTCATTATTACATCCCCCGCCCTATTCCTATTCCGGAACAATACGGTATTCGCCAACTGTCTGGGCGCCGACAAAAAAGCGACCTTTTTGCAACTCTCATTTCTTAGTAAGAGATTTATTATGCTCTTCCAAACGGAAAGACGATACACCCATTGTGTTTTAGAGTCGTAAAACTTGTAGGCAATGCGCATTATTTTCAATTAGTTAACAGAATTATTTACACAAATATTACCTATTTACGAATTAGAAATAGCTGTAACAGAAAATATACTTATTAGATAGGCGTAGGTAGGTAATAACCGTGTATCTCAAAAATACCTTTAGTAGGTAATAATAAGTAAATACCTAGTCCGCGGCTAACCACTACATTGGAGCAGCGTGGTGGGCATAAGCTCCAAATCGTTTTTCTTATAAGGAGGGAAACCCGTCCTATAGTGGGCCATTCATACACCCGATCTAATAATTTTTCATTCATCATCATCATAACGTGGTGCCATCCTCTAAACGAAGTTTGGCGGTCATTATGCGAAAAGCTTTCCTATTTTGTACAACTCTCTTTAGTTCCGGGTAATTGAGTCTGGTCCACTCTCTTATGTCGTCCAACCATTTCCACCTTTGACGACCAGGTGCCCTCTTGCCCTGTAGCTTTCCTTCCAAAATTAACCTTGGAAAGGAAAACTGAGCTCCTCTTTGAAGGTGTCCAAAGAAACTTAGCTTTCTCTGCATGAAAGTGGACATGAGTTTCCTCTTTTCATTCATCTTTTCCAGTACCCTGTTATTAGGCGTGAAGCTGTTCCAGGAGATTTTAAGCTCACATTTCAAAAGCTTGCAGCCTGTTTACTGCTTCTTTTTTAAAGACCCAAGTCTCACAACCATACAAGAGAGAGGACCACATATAACATTTCATAGGACGACATCTTAATTTAAGATTTAACTTTGAGTTGCATGACATCTTATGAAAAACATTCTGAGCTTGGCCTATTCTACATTTTATGTCTTAAAGGTGATAAAAGTCTGACGTAAAATTTCTACCCAGGTATTTGACACTCGTGACAACATCTATGGGCTGGCCGTTTAAACTCAGGCAGAGGGAGCTTACTGGTTTGTTGGATATTACCATGGCTTTTGTTTTATTATTAATATTAATAGATAGGCCCTTAGCATGTCCAGCTGTTGCAACTTCAGTTAGAAGCTTCTGCAACTCAGTTTTTCATTAAATGCCTAAAAAGGATATTAGGTATAACTTCCTAGTTATGCCTATGTATGCAGTATGAACTTAGTGTTAATCCAAAAAGAAATAATTTTGAATAGAAATACATCGTCGATAACTGGCTAGCTATAGCTAAGTTTATAGCTTAGAATCATAATAGTAATAGATTAGTAGTCATAAAGTGGAAGAAGCTAACGAAGTAGGCAAGGACCGTTGCAAATTGAAGGATTTAGTCTCACCTACCCCTATGAGACGTGATGTATGTAGATATGTATTCATAATATATGTATGTATCTATGATACTAGATCTTAGATATGTACTCGGGTTTGGCAATTGGCTTTTATTTTCCACAGATCAGATGCAAGTAAATATAGATATCCAAATGAAGATTCGAATTCGATAGAAAGTAGGTATATTTCATTTGTGTGCGTGTTGTAGGTACCTATATTTCACACTTGATAATTTTTTATTGGAACGAAGTTCCTAAAAAATTCGTACGAAAAGTTGTCACGACACTTTTTGATCAAAGGATCTTTGCCGCCGCCTTTGATGTGTGTGCGCGTGAGCGGCGGGGGGCGCACGCGCTGTATGCTGTCTCGCGCTCTCGTGGCGCCCTCTGGTGTTACGGTGTACAATAACAAATATTATTATTACTTAAAAAAATAAAATTTTATTACAATTCCTTCACTAATTAATCGAAAGGAACTTCGTTCCATCCGGGTGTCCTTGACACCTCTCAACTTTTATTTTTTTTTAGATATAGAAGATCGATGAACTTTTCTACATTCAATTTTTTTTTTACATTTTCTAGTCGATCAGTTCAAAAACGTGAAAAATAGATAAAGGTCCTAAAAATATGAGCGATGGCTCATTCGATTAGAATCACTTCTGGAAAAATGTTTTTGAAAGATTTTGGTGCAGGTTGAAAATTGCAATTGTTATTAACAAAATAAGATGAAATAAAAATTATATTTCGTTTTTTGTTAATAACTTAAAAAATATTAACATTTAAGCAATTTTGAAAACAGCTCGTTAAAGAGGAGGACATTTCCAATAAAAAAGTCTAAACTCCCGGAACTCTATCTCCATTATTTATAATTTTAATTAGACGTTGAAAATAGCGCTCCGCGCGGGAATTACGGCATTCGCGCGCCGTATTATCTCTATTTTTCACGTTTTTTAACTGATTGACTAGACTAATTTGGCATTTCTGTGTCTAGACCGAAAAGCAGAGGGCGAGGTGCGGGGTGGGGAGTCCACACATCTGAAATATATGATTTGCATTAAAAATTCTGTTTTACAGTGCAGATTAAGACAAAAGTTACCTAATTTATCAATTTTATACCCTTAGATAATGAGACTTACCTACCTTTACTACTTCTCTCTCTCTCTACTTGTTTCTGGCAATAAAACATACGTTTACACTTGTGTACTTAAGTAAAAAGAGGAAGTTTTTGTTAAAAATATAGTGCTATGTTGTTGGATTTTTTTACTTTATTGTTTTCCAACATTGATTGTTAGTGTCAAATAAGCCAGTATCTTAAACTATTTTATAGAAAATTTGTCTATGCTGCTTGACTATTCCAAATTGTCAAAGTCATTTTTGATTTATTTTTATTGCGTTTGTTTACAATCTATATAGTTTTATTTTTGAATTTAATGTTTTTATGACTTATCTTCGATTAATACATTAATTACAATCCGAAAAAATAATGGAGGCGCAAAAATTAAAACAGAAGAAAAGTACAATTAGCAAAGGCAAGCTAAAGAAAACTATTAAAAACGTAATATGTCGACCTGATCCAGTATTTTGGTAATAAATATTTAAAATAAAATCTATATATTTTGCTGCTTATTGGAAGGAGCTATCTATATATCAATTTCCAGGCCTGTGATAACTGAAGCGGAGAAAACTGTTCTACAAGCTGCCCTTGAAAAGCACCGTGTATCTATACCCACATTCAAGAAACCGCATTGGAATGAAATAAAATTAATACCTAAAAAGGAAAGACCTCAGCCACCACAGATCCAGTAAGTTCTACAAATCCTAGTTGAGTAGTTTTTCTTCTTAAAATATGTATGAATTGGACTTCTTCAACTACCTAACCTCTAAGCTTATCTATGTTATTATTTTTAATATACTCGTGATTTAACTCAAATCCACCTGGCTTAAAATATATATTTTACTGATTCTTTACAAATAACACCTTTTGTTTAGAGACTACCATCTACTTGATTATTCACACAAATAATAGTACTAGCTCAGACCTGCATTTCGCAAAGATACTGTCCCTGTAAAAAATATAAAAAACTTTCATTTTCTATCTTTGTGTCAAATTTCATCCAGAGTGGGTTAATCATTGTAACATTATAAATGGTACAAATAGTACATGCTATTCATAATATCACTTATTTATATTGTAATGCACCTGAAAATGTCACCAAGATTTCTGAGTATTTACTACAAAATATAGCACTCTTTGCAGGAAAGTCGATGGTCTCTTATTTGGAATATCAACATGTTGCACTGCTGTCAAATTACAAAATTGTTGTGCAGTGATGATAGAAGCAGAAGTGAACCCTCAAGCCATTGTTCATCCAGTCATCGAGGCTTGTATTTCAGCCAATATCTCAGTTCTGTGCATAAAAGATCTTTGGCAGCTAAGTCTATCATACTTTGGCTTCAAAACAAGTTGTTTAGGAATCAAAAAAGAGTGCTTACCTGATTTAAGTTCTATAATACATGAAATATTCAAAAACTACAAACAGGATAAAAAATTGACACCTGTTCCTGTAATTTGTTCAGAAAATGAAAGTCTAGTAGGTAATGTGAAAATGGAAGATTCAAAAATGGATGTTGAGACATACTGTCCATATGTATATAGAACTGATAAGAAAAGTAGAGCTTTCATTCCATCTGATAATCAGCAAGATGTCAAAGTTAAAAGTCAGTTTGATGGACAGCAATTTATTAAATTACCACAGGATACTACGAGTGATAGTAAACCTTCAAATGATAGAAAAGCCTATATGGCAATGATGTTGAAGAGAATATCAAACAATCCCAATAGGGTGAAAAATGGTAAATATAAATCATAATAGTGTTTATGTAAATATTAATTAAGTAATATCAAATAAAAATTTTACAATTATATAACATGTTTTTTTTTACTGAAGTTTGATTTTTGACCAATATTACTACTCAAGAATGTTAAGGTTTATTAGTACATATTTTAAATGTTGCATTATTTCTTATTTCAAGTAATATTTTCTATTGCAAAGGATGCATAGCTTGGTACTTGATAGCAAGGAATGTATTAACGCCCAAAAATACTAATTTTTTCTGATATCAAATTGCAGGTGGCTATTTATGGGTACCCTCAACTTAAATATTGAACGGCAAAAATAAATAATTATTATAGGACAATTACACACTTTGCTATATAGCCCCAAAGTAAGCTTCGGTAGCTTGTGTTATGGGTGCTATGATAACTGATGAATTTTTTTATATATATTATATATAAAAACTTATAATAAATAGATAAACACACACACACACTGGAAAACATCCATGCTTATCGCACATTATTCCAGATATGGGAATCAAACCCACAGCCTAGGACAATTTTTTTTTCACAAACTCCAATTACTTCTTAAAATTTGTCTATAATTAACTGTAGGATATGGTGAAATAATGGACAAATTCTAATGAGATACTTTATTCTTAGATCTATGTATTGCTATGCTGTCAATATAGACAAAATTGTAAATTCCATATTGGAAATATTACTAAATACTAATTGTCAGTTGGTTGTAAGTATTTTTAATTATTAATTATAACCTAAAATTAATTACATATTTGATTATCAAATAACAACCTAAAATAATGTGCTGCACTCCATTTTATTGAAACGGGTGAAGCACAAAAGATACAAGTAGATAATATTTATCTTACATTTGATGCATTGCATTTAAGGTTTTTTAACAGTTCAATTTAATAAAAAATCAAACAACAAATTGTGTACAATATAATAATATATTAACTATATCATAGTATATTTACTATTTCATAACATATCTGGCCGTCAGGGTATCTTAGATGAACTTAACAGAGACCACTGTAAATCTATGTATTGCTTGTTTAAAGCAATGTATCGCGTGGGTTAGGATTTAACACGTGATTTTCCAAAAAGTGAAATGCTGATAAAAAATTAGAGTCGCCTACAATTAAATCACAAAACGTATGTGATTAATGTATTGTAATGATTTACGAAAAATATATTGGTTTTCTTAAAACTACATAAAGAAATATAACTAACGAAACTATGCTCTACTTAATAATTTACTTGATACATAGTACCAAATATAATTTATACCATCACAAAATTTACATATTACCTTGCAATACATGAAATAGCTGAATTGAAATGTATTGATTATACATTTCACGCAAAAAGAAATTTTGTATGGAATACTATATAGTGTATATTAGTGGATATATAGATAACTATGATTTAAATTATTGTAATACAAAAAATAGCCTGGATAACACATTCGCCTGCAAGGCAATGATTGAATATATTATAAGACTAAGATTTCTTTTATTTTAGTATGTGAGTGTAATTATTAGAACAAAACTATATAATAACAATAATTTTACTGTAGGTTATAATTTTCATTGATCGTACATGATATTAGTCATTACATTTATAATGTGCAGGTATGATTGTCGTAAATCAATTGTTTTATAAAAGTGTGAAAATTCAGTAGTATTTGTACATCCTTATGTCTAAACTTAAATAATAATAATTAAATAAGACGCGCGCTTCTCAGAAGCGCACGTCAACGAACAATACGTGTGAATGTACAACATTAAATGCCTTTACTGGCTGTGGAAGTGACCATATTGGTAAAGAACGCGGTTGGCACAGAATAAAAATGACACGAACAAACTTCAATTATGAGGGTAGAAGTATTAAGAACGGTTTGAATGATGCGGCTAATGTCTTAGCAAAACTTTGAGGATGATAGGTTCAACACTTTTAACTACAATTAGAATATTTAAAGTTTTATCAATAGAAGATATGAATATACAAGATAAGATGTCTAAAAGGCGATCTCGCGCGAGTAGAAATGTCAAATGCCGTATACGTTTTACTCATTTAGATAGAAAGGCAGCCATTATAACAATAGCCGCCATTCATCACTCTACATAATGCATTGATCCAATGAATGTAAAACAGCAATTTCTTTGAGGAAATTGGGAATAATTCAAAGATCAACAAGTTTATATACATGAGAGAAATTAGATTGTAATTATTTGTCATTCACAATCGATATTTCTCGTTTAAGGTGACCACATACTAAACCGAGCCGAACACATCGAATGAATCGACTTCGAGGCCTCGCACAGATATCCATCTGAAGAATCGACCGCGTTGTTCAAATAAATTTTACTCGCGCATTTCTTTATTGTACGCCACTGATAGAACGCAAGCGCATTGGTCGAGCTGACTGCAAAAGCCGGCCGTCATCTGAATTCGTTTTTCTAGGGTTAAACCAGATTCGGACGATTTGAGAAGTAGTGTGCGAGTGTTTCATAAAATTCCAAATTTCGTTTCATTAGACCCGTTCGGCTCAGATATGTTGCGGTCATCTTTACTCATAAGTTTCCAACGCTCAATGCATCGGCCGCGGCAGAGTGGACTCGCTCGGTGTGTATCGGTCCAGAAGGATCGCGCACATCTTTTGCGGGTCCGTCTCATCGGGATACGTGGCCATCACTTCAGCCACTTGCGCTTCCGGGAATATTCCCGCCAAATGGTAATGCATGCGTCGTCGGGCTTCCCAATGCTGAAGTGCTCCTTCAGAAGCGCAAGGCGAGAGAGAAATTCCCGCCATACGCGGAGCTATCGAGCCTGCCGCTCCGACTGGGGCCGAAGAGACACGAGCGGCTGCCGAATGGAGCCTCGGGTCGCAGTTCGGGTTGAGAGTGAGTTGCCGCGCGAGTTTTCGATGTGGATTAGGATCCGGGGCAGGTTGCGATGGTCCAGGGATTTGAGCGCGGTCGAAATGCGATACTAAACTCGCGTCGGCAAGCCGCGGCGTCGCGGAGTGAGCTCGCGCTAGGGGCTTCTTGGTGTCGACGGGCCTTCCGCCCGGAGGGAGGCTCAAAGTATGCAAGTCGCGTGCTTTACGCGCAGCGCGTTCCGATAGTTTCTCTGCGACCGATTTGTGCGGGCGACCCGCTCGTTCCGGATGGTGGAATTTGCACTTGTTCCCGTAAGTACATTTCCGGCCGTAAGGGCAGGCGGGCGGCGGGTCACTGCGCGAGGGCGGCGCTCGCAGGAAAGCGTCCAGCGTAGGACCCGACCGACCGAGAGGATCGTCCGGGGGCATAAATCTGTCGTTGACGAACGAAAACATCAACAGCCGTTCCTCGACGACTTTTCGGAATTCAGGGCTTTCCGCTGCGAGATCCCTGTAATTGTCGTTGGAGACGACGATTCCGTCTGTTTCGGCCGCGAGTCGTACGATGTATCGGTCGTCGTAGCAGATGAGTCGTTTGCCACCCAAAAGGCGGCTCGGTGTATAAACGAGGACGCGATTTTTTTCCAGTCGTTCGAGAGCGTCGCGGTCGGCTACTGGGTTGTCGGGTCGGGAGGCTTCCTTCCGCCATTTTGGGACGAACACCGTGATCTCCTTGTGCCCTCTCGCTCGGAACCAGTCTACACATATCTCAATACCTCTGCACGAGAATACCTCCTTGTTTCCGTGGCTGAAAAAAAATACACTAATTAGCAAGAAAAGTTGGATATAGATATTCTAAGACCGTCAAGGGGCGCATCATGAGTTCCACACTTTAAAAAAACATTATAAGCATCGCATGCTGCATTAAAATGAAGATAACTTTAATTGTGAGTATCATTAATTGCCGTTTTGGTTCATTTGCTAGCTTTAATGTTGATGAGCAGAGCATGAGTTCCTGAGTTCGACCGCTGGTCTGAAATATTTTTTTATTATATCTATTACAATGGCAGCGGACTTCTCTGCATTTGAGTAAAATAGACTCAAAATGATAATGACAAAAGTTCCTGATATAATTTTTTAGTTACCTCATAGCAACATTGCTGCCATCTATAACAATGGGTCTGAGCGGGGCCCTGTCTGGCAACAGCTCCGGTTCGGCGGGCGGCGGTGGAGAGGGCACTCGCGGCGGCCTCTTGGAGGCGAGGTTGATGAGCTCGGCCAGCAGCTCATTGCAAGGAGGATCAGGCCCTAGCCGCTGTAGTGCCGTCCTGGCTAGTCGTTCGGAGTAACCTAGTTTCACTGCGAATTCTATTTTGGCCTGGAAAATAAATATTACTTTATATTATTTTTAATACCACAATTTACGAGTTAGTGCTCATTCCCACTTGTCGGTTGTAGGCATGGTGTCGAGCCCGGATTTTAATTGGTAGAGCAATTAAAATCCGGGCTCGACACCCGACAAGTGGGTACAAACTTTTACTTTGCAATTTATAGCATTATTCACTAGGTCTAAGTATATAGAGTCCGTTGTGCGGCGAAACCTATAATTGGAAAGCGACGGGGAATACTGTTCATTTATGATACAAAATTGGTGAAAATTCTTTTATAGAAAATATATAAGTTTTTTGTTCGTCCTATTTTATATTTGGATAGACACTACTTCTTGCGCAATGTCACTTGCTTAGATACAGTTCTCGTGAGTTTTGTTATAGGTATAGATTTTCCCACAAGTTCCCAAAAGTCTGAACGTGGAAAAAAATAATCAATACACGAGATCACCTTTACTTGAATATATTTATAAAAAATATCTCGTTCTGCTGATAAGTAAAATTAATTAGGAAATAACTACATCGCAGTGGTCTGACTAAGAGGGTATTTTGTGATAATTTAAATAATTAAGTATTATGCAACATAAAACATTTATTGCAACTTAAAGATGTTATCTCGGTACTTAATTACGTTTATTTTTATCAACACATTCTATTTTAAAGTAAAGTAGGTATCTTACGAAGAATCATAAATGTATTAGAAGTTCCAGATTCAGCAATAACTTACACTTACAGACTTCGCCAAATTATTACCGCCAAACGTATTTCAGCTATTTAGCACAATTACAGAGCAATTACTGGCACATGACGGTTAACACCTCTCCGGTTGTTGAATACAGGCTGTCATAAGACGTGTATATTATCCTGCGAAGTGTTACAGAGGATTTACAGTAACCCTAACGTGGCCTGTTTGTTTTGACAAGTACTGTACCTGGTTGGGCTGCGGCGGCGCGAGGGTGACGTACTCCGCGAACTCCGCCGCGAGAGTGTCGGAGGGGGTGCGCGACGCGGCGCGGTGTCCGCCGTCGTCGTCGCACTCCGAGTCGTAGCTCGAATCTTCGCCGCGTTCGCCAGCCCAGCCCAACGACGACTCCACATATTTCTGTGAACAACAAATTATACTATTATTGTTGAAATTTCGGTCCTAGTAGACTAAATATGTCATCAACCGCTGTTAGATTTGGGGGTCTACAAGACTCCCTAAATAATTTTATCGCACAAATAGGTAGATATTGCAGTAGTGCATGAAAATGTACCTAACTTAAGATACCATTGCATTCAGCTCTTGATAGTTACTTGGTAAATAAATAAGATCAATATTTTTTAAGCTATTATATAAAGTGCAATTGATGTGATGACAAGAACGGTGTTACACTGCACGCATCGCTTATCAGTTCGTCTGGAAACACCGATTAACACATTTAGTTCCCACAGCGATCAATAAGTAACATTTACTTCTGTGCCGGCGCCAGCTCAGCACAGGGTCACGAGGGCGTCGAGGCGGATCTACGGATGATCATTGACCTTTACCGCGCGCGCAAATCTTCAACGTACCGGTTATAATTCATTATTCACTATTAAGGTGCCAATACACCGCGAGTTTACACACGAACGTATGCTTCAATGGAATTGATTGCGCCGGATGTATGCAAGTGATGTGACGCGATTGGCCCAAATTTCAAGATCGAAGCACATTTTCAAGTAATCAAGTTTCAGATGTACTCGAGCTTAAACCCTGAGGCAGCAGACGTGGGTAAAATATATACGTCGACGAGGTGCGTCTCGAATTCTGACAAATAATGTCTTCTGCTAATTGTTACATCATGTAAACGGTTTGGTTGGATGATTGGGATCTAATGTTTGTTGCTTGATTACGCTATAACGACTAAAGAATTGGGTAAGTTCACTTTGGAATAGGAAATGGAGTTCTCTGAAACTAAAGAGTTCCCGCGGAATAGTAAAAAGTACTAACTTCTAACTTCGCTTATGCTTAAGGTTGACCGTTACTATGTAGACCATTAACCCATTTGCATCTTGTCCGTCCGTCAAATATTGTTCTAAAACTAATTAAAACCCAACATAACCACAACATGCCATTTTAAAATCGTTGAGTTAATATCCCAAACCATTATGTTATAATAACTGTCACGCTTTTCCGACACCTATAAAACCAGTTAGCATTAAACTAAAAGGAAACTCAATTGGCTTCTTAGTCACGGCTACATCCGTGTTGGGGTTCGCTTACCACTCGGCCAAGTTTTGAGATCTAAATTCTGATTGTAGATTGCGTTACTTTTGCCAAGTTAGCGACTTGTGGCGAAATAAACTTGTTGCATTAAAATGCAGCCAACGTCCGCAATTTTGTCCACATAAAATTGCACTATTGCTTAAGTTCAAAAATGATACCGAGTAGACAACTACCTGATACCTAAACTGCCTTATCATCGACATGACTGTTGGTATTTTATCTGGATAAAATAAAAAAACTGGCAAAGTGCGAGTCGTCAAATCTAGAGTTCCGTACAAATAAAACGTAATCAAACAGGACTTTACTGAAAATTCATTAACTATGAAAGCACCCATCATTATTCTAAAGTAAGTAATTTTGTTAAGTTATGGAGCTGATTAACAGGGAAGTGAGATACTCTCCTCATACGCAGAAAAAAAAAGAAGGAGGCGTCAATATGCGCACCTACACCCATCGTACATTTGCGGTAATAAATGCGAGGTGCATCAGAGTGAAAAAGGGGTTTTTATAGGCCGAAAGTTCAACAATAAAGCAATCCTGTACATAGCTAATAACTATGATTTCTCTTTTAATGTATCGTACATTAAAAGAAAAATCATAGTTATTAGCTACTGTAACTTTATGTAACTTTATCAAAACTATATCTGTTTATAATATAGCTTTACTATTACTTAATACTAACTTCAAAATATTTAACACCTGTTTCATCAGATATTAAGCAGAGCAAAAGATAATTATTATGACTTAGTTCCGCAATAATCAGTTTTTGTTAGTATGTATTCAATTGGTACTTTATGGTATAATTTTCAAATACAAGTTTACACGGTGTACCTACTACATTCCTAAAGTATACAAGAGAGCAGGTAAACCGGTAGACCTCAATATTAACAAAATATCATATTATTTATTAAAGCAATATAAATATTTATTTAGTTGTTACATAAATCATAATTGATAGCTATTAAAATTACGTTTGGTAAAACGTTCAATGAATTACTAAATTGTACAAAAGACCGAACAAAAAAAAATGAAAAATTATTTATTAATCCATTAACAATAATAATGAAGAGCAAATGAATTAATGTATAGAAAACATCTGGAAATATTGGTCATGGTCATCTTTTCCAAAATTCTAAATTAAAATAACAAGGAACCATGATTAAACGCAAGATTTATAATAAAGTAATATAATATTTTTAAAAGAATACAGAAAAGAATAATAACTAAGAAAATACAAAACAAAAATTAAGTAATCGCATCAAATAAAAATTAAGTAAGTAAGTGTATATCTTCTCTCGATATCTTCGATAATTTTTTTTTCATAATAACAAGTATAAGAACTATCTACACAAGTGGAGCTATAGAAAAAGATATTGTTCAATCGTCATCCAATGAATTGCTGTTGTATTATCTACAAGGCAGGTTCTGTAACTGGTTGCATTTGCATAAGTTCTCATGGAATCGGATTGTTGACAACGTTCGTTTGTCTTCGAGTAGATATTTAAACGGTTTGCATCAACGAAGAAATGTTATGGCGTCATCGACTGAAGTACCCACTTTAGTTAATTTAATTAAGTACGTGCAATTTTATCGACACTTTCTAAGATATGTAGATTCAAAAATGTATTCTGCATGTAGCTAGATACTTCTTGTGAGTTTCGTGCCGACTCTTCTCAGTAGAATATGCTTTCCTAATCGCTGGTTAGAGTCGCTACAAATAGTCAATCTTAACGTTTTCTGTTTGTGAACGAATCCTGCTTAAAACATAGAACTATTACTATTTAAACTTTCCTATACAAAAGAAGTAAGAAACCAATTGGTTAAATTCAATATCACGAAAGTTATATCATCCATCAACTTGCGTGTTGCCTAACCTGCAGTACGAGTACCTACTTGTAAGCAGTCTGTCGCAACTAGACAAAGGCTCATTGACACAATTAAGGTGACAGTTAAAGCTGAAGAAACGGATGACTATTTATTTTAAAAATACTAGTTGATTACATTCTTCATCAGAGGAGGTCCTTTAATAGGTACTTCCAAACATAATAGCCCTAACTGACGATGAATCTATCGGATGATCCACTAACACTGTGCTTTAGTAATTGGTAAATATTTTTTTAAAGTTAAGTTTATTATTACAATTTTTTTACTTCTGTACGCATGACAGAATCAATCAAGCAATCTAATAAGGTAAGAAACTATTCCCGAATCTAAAATCATCCTCTAGATTTGCATTGTAGTAAGTTCTGATGACAAATTATTTAAATACCTTAAATAATTACTGCAGCCAGGATTGTTTCCGAAGATTTATTTTAAAATTGCACATATATCAAAAACATATACAGCCAAAAATAGTGTACCTTCTTCTATTTGAAAATCGGTTTAAAACTAATCTACAATAAAATCAAGCGTGTCTCTTGTACGGCGCAGCCCACATCCAAACAGCGTACACGGAAGCGCTCCGACTAGCGCGAACGCGAAGCCGGATGCGACTTTCTAAAAAAATATGGTGCGCGAGATTCACCGCAACGCGCCGAGATATCGATACCTCAGCATTGAAATATATAACGTAGCAAAAATATAAATAGACCTTTTAGTTCCGGCACTGAGGTATGTGTCACATGAATTCAGACGAAATTTCAAATTGGTCCTTCGAAATCAGTGTTGTACTGGACCAAGATGATGATAACATTTTAACTCGGTTGTGGCAATTATTGGTATTGAAAGTTATTTTTTTAGCTTACTAGCTGATGCTCGCAACATCGTCCGCATACATGACTATTCCCCAGGAAATTTTTTCTTTTTCTAAAGTGAAAATAGTCAATGTGCATATATGTAAATATAAGATTATTATTTAATTATTTAGCTGAATTCATTTTAATTCAGCCATTTGCAATAGAATAAAAACATTTTATACACCGTTCCAAACTTTTGCACCCAAAACCCAAACAGTATCGATATTACTTTGTTTAGTTTAGCGTCCAGACCATGATAATATTAATATTGCATTACAATTATCTATTTAAGTATTCCATATTGAACGTCAGGTTTTAAAGCTTAAAAGATTTAAATAATTTATTTTAAATGAAAGCAATATTACATTATACATTACGTTAGAAACATAATCTTATTAGTTAAATTAAATCGTGAAATGTTCTTGCAAGATTTTGCCTTTCGTAAATCAATCCGGTTAGTTTTTGCCACCAGTTATATCACGTTGCGCGATAACATCTGTCGTATGTTTACTTTTACGGAGTACGTGTAAGGACAAAACTCAATCGATGCGTATCTTCATTCTTCAATCGCTTATAAGGAAATACAAAAAACTAACGAGAACGGGCGAAGGCAAAAAACCCATTCCACGGCAAATGAGAACAGTCTATAAAGCTCGACACCAAAACAAAGACAGCTGACAATTACATTACGTCTGACTACACGATGAAATTGTTACAGAGAAAAAAAATAAAAAACCCAATGGTTTTCCCATCGTTTTGTTTTACATCCTTTTTTTCCTGTGCGAACGTTGCACTGAGCTTAAGTGTAACTCTACGAAGGGGAGTTATAGAGCTTAGTATAAAAACATTATGCAGTATGAAATCTTGGAAAACATCAAGGTCAGATATGTAATAGTTTAGCACAAACTATTCAAATGACATACTACTGCTTGCTTATACGCATTGTTGTTTTATTGATTATCTTTCAATACGCAGCAGGCGGCATGAGATATTTATCTGTAAATACTTCACAAGTTTTCTCACCCGAGCGAAACCGCACGTCATTAACAATGAACATTTATTAATATCTTCATTTCAATAACATATAAATAATGCTGATTTTTAACAAAAAAGCCATTACATTACTAAGGTTTAGTTTCATTTAATAGTCATTTTAAGATAGATCTTTACAATAACGTAGATCAACAAACTTCTGAATCTTAAATTTTTTAGCTTTAATAAACTCAATAAGCAACAAATATGAACCTCTTATCGTTTTTAGACAACAGTCAGTGGAAGGTCCGTTTGTCTATCTATATTTTTTGTTATCCCACGAGCATTTCAATTTAATACTTTATCTTGTATAACATCAATAATAATAGGAGGACAAAACGAACGGATTGAACCTTGATAAAGAAATATGACAAAAAAAATTTTAACAAAAAATAAAAACGCCTTCAAAACGCACTAAAAAGTAAAAAATAACTACGTCATTTACTTACTTTAATTTACTTAACCACATCTATGAAGTCGGTGCCATCCAAGTTTAGGTAAAGACTTTAAAGTAGAAAGCTCGGGTGGCACCGACTTCATAGATGTGATTAAGTAAATTAAAGTAAGTAAATGACGTAGTTATTTTTTACTTTTTAGTGCGTTTTGAAGGCGTTTTTATTTTTTGTTAAAATTTTTTTATTTCATACTTTTTAGTGCTTTATCAACAACGAACATGCTAATAAACCTACTCGAACTAAACCATAAGTACCAATATTCACTACCTACTTATAACATTCCGACGTCCCTGCAAAAGTGAATATAAAGTTTGAAGAGTTTCCTCGAGTTTTCGTAGATCTCATCATTGGATCATGACATAGTAAACATTAAACTCACTGGAAACTATAACCTTTCAAACTTCTTATTGAGACATAAATTAATCGAGCCCAATCACAAAGTAGCTACTGTAAACCGTTAAATAGCTCCCTCAACTGTCCTTCTTCTTCATCGCCAGACCCTCAATGACAGTCACAGCCCATCTAAATATAAAGTTCTCATTGACACGAATTAATCGAGCCCAAACACAAGGTAGCTACTGTAAACCGTTAAAGAGCTCCCTCAGCTGTCCCTCGTCTTCATCGCCAGACCCTAATTGACAGTCACAGCCCATCTAAATGTAAAGTTCTCATTGAAATAAATTAATCGAGCCCAAACACAAGGTAGCTACTGTAAAACGTTACGGAGCTCCCTCAACTGTCCTTCGTTTTCATCTGCAGACCTTCAATGACAGTCACAGTCCATCTAAATGTAAATTTCTCATCGAGACAAATTAACCAAGCCCAAACACACGGTAGCTACTGTAAGCCGTTACGGAGCACCCTTAACTGTACTTCGTCTTCATCACCAGACCCTCAATGACAGTCACAGTCCATCTAAATGTAAATTTCTCATCGAGACAAATTAATCAAGCCCAAACACAAGGTAGCTACGGTAAGCTGTTACGGAGCTCCCTTAACTGTACTTTGTCTTCATCACCAGACCCTCAATGACAGTCACAGCCCATCTAAATGTAAAGTTCTCATTGAAACAAATTAATCGAGCCCAAACACAAGGTAGCTACTGTAAAACGTTACGGAGCTCCCTTAACTGTACTTTGTCTTCATCACCAGACCCTCAATGACAGTCACAGCCCATCTAAATGTAAAGTTCTCATTGAGACAAATTAATCGAGCCCAAACACAAGGTAGCTACTGTAAAACGTTACGGAGTTCTCTTATATATAGATCGGCTCCATCATCAGATCGACTCCAGACCTTCATCAAATTGTAGTGCTTTTAAATACTTACCGGAAAAATTAACAAACGTACTTGTTGTCCCTACAATTTTTGAAAGTTCCCCTCGTTTTCTCCAGGATCCCATCATCAGATCCTGGTTTCCTTGTCATGGTACCACCACCGGACTATCTTCTTTCAAAAAAAAAAGAATTATCAAAATCGGTTCATAAACGACGAAGTTATGCGCGAACACACATAAAAAAAAAAAAAAAAAAAAAAATATATACGGTCGAATTGAGAAACGCCTTTTTTTTTGAAGTCGTTTAAAAAATCCGCATTGACAAAACAGTTAATTGCCTTGATTTCTTTGCGACCCAGTTTAATTGTGGAGGCCGCCTAATCGTTTGTGTACAAGTGGTGTAACTTTACATATACGTTTCGACATTGATGCTTATACTGCCCACATCTTATTGTAAATCAAATAAAGATAGCTCTTCGGTATTTTTTTTGTTCTAGGATCATTTTCTATAGGTAGGTAAGCCAGGTGATTTATGTGCATGGTTGTCTTACTTTAGCAAAAGGCAGATTGAATGTCTCTGTATTTGGACCCATCAGAAGCTGGGTCTAACAAGTTGTTTAAGCTTTTAACGTACTGAAAGTTTCCAGCTCTGATTTGGCTGCCTTATGGAATATCTGTTGCCAATCCAATTCTACAAGCGTCATCCTATTAGAAACACGTCAAAATCAACATCAAATAATCAATAACATGACCACAAGATCTTTAGAACTTTGATGAACATATGACGGTCGAGTGGCGCAGTGGGTAGTGACACTGCTTCTACGTCCTAGGATGTGGGTTCGATTCCCACATATGGAAAAAGTTTGTGTGATGAGCATCAATGTTTTCCAGTGTCTGGGTGTTTATCTATATATTATAAGTATTTATGTGTAATATATAAAAAATATTCATCATTTATCATAGCACCCATAACACAAGCTACTTACGAGTACGCTTACTTTGGAGCTATATAGCGATGTGTGTCCCATAATATTTATTATTATTTATATATATTTATTATAACAAACCTGGAGTTTTCTGAATCAAACAGAGAACAAGTTAGTAAATACTAAAATCATTTAGAAAACGTCTTCCTAATTTCTTATCCAATATCTGTAAATATTAATTAACGAAACAATCAACGTTCTATTGACATACAAAGTGTTTACAAGTCCGCAGAAACAGAGGTTATCGAATATACGTCACCACATCTCACTGACGTCTATTGTAATCTATTTTGATTTGCGCGTTGTCTATTACGTTTGAATAGGGACACTGCCTACGTTTATTATTAGATAAAATGGTGGAGAATTTAATTTAAAGCTACTCTTATCTTAATTAATTGCAGATACTGTTAATTAACTGTTTAAAGCTTGAGACTTCATCGAAGCATAAATAAAACAAATGTATAAGTTATAGGCACTTGAATTGTTGGATTAAGAGAATTTGTACTGAGCTGGTGACGTCATAGGGAGGTGAGGCCGTCATTATCTAATTAGAATTTCTTTTTTTATGGTAGGTAGATGATCCAGTGATGAGGTCTAAGTTGGAACGCACTTGCCTATTCACTCTTGCTTTGAAGATGTTCAGATTGTATGTGGTAGGAAACGCCTGATGATACACAGTTTTGCTGTATTTATATATATTATAAATAACTTTTTTATTCTTTAAGAAATTTTATTAGTTTTGCCATAATTTATTTATGTTATCGAACCAAGTTTCAAAAAAGTGTTTAAAAAACTAATATTTTGATATGAGTGAAAAAGCGGGCTGCAAAATCATGACCATAAGCTAAGGTTCACTAACGCACGCCGCATAAACAATACAGTCGATACGAGTTTATCCTTATGAAATTAGATACACTTAAGTTTTCTGAATGAAATAAAATGTATACTTATCATCATTAACAGTCTATTTTTTTTTAGACTACAAGTTGGCCCTTAACTGCTATCACACCTGATGTTAAGTGATGATGCAGTCTAAGATGGAAGCGGGCTAAGTTATTAAAAGTGTGACGGAAGTCCACACCCCTTTCGGTTTCTACACGACATCGTACCGGATCGCTAAATCGCTTGGCGATACGTCTTTGTCGGTAGGGTGGTAACTAGCCACGGTGAAAGCCTGCCATTTGCCCGCTAAGACAAATTAAAAAAAATCTCAAAATCTGACCAGCTGGGCAATAGCGCACCCAGAAACCTACGTTTCTTATAAATCACCGCGCATACACTGTCGCCACGAAGTATACGTATCATCATTATCAGTCTATTTAAAGATTCCCCTCCTATAGGAAATGGTATTAGGAGCCCACCACGTTGCTCCAATGCTGTTTGACGAGCTTAGGATTACTCATATTTTCACTTCACGCAACACAGATGTGCGAGACAACCAAGTTCAGAACTCCAGGATAAGAAGAAAAGTTTGAGTAATTCATAGCCCCATAACTCCAAAACATTATTTAATTGAAAGAATTTACAATTCGAATATATAGGTCTATAGAAGGGAATATTAAAATAAACTGTTAAAATAGCTTTACATTAGCGTTGCTACATCGCAGACAGACTCATAGTTGATATAAACTTTCATATATTTTCAATATAAACTAAAATCATAACATTACTATCGCGACAATGTCTAGACATGAAAGTAGGCAAGAGTAGTTATAGGCGGGTAGTTTTAGCTACCTAGACGTGTCATCAGAATTTGCAGAAGTGCTTTATCTATTGTAACGTGTTAGTTATATACTGGAATACCACTTAACTAATTTCAGATTATTTTTTAATTGTTGTGAAGACGATATTTTATTTTTCATTTTAAACAAGATTTATACGAGTAAATCTCTACTTTGTTCATTTCTACATATTGATGAAATAGCTAATTATTATTAGTGACACTTTTTTGTTTCAAATCTGACGTGATCAAGATGGTTCTTGGCTATGAAGATCTGATAAATCAATCAGAAAATATCGCAGATTTTTCATTACGAGGGAAAGGATTTCTGGCCGAAAAGGCTTATTCTAGCCAAATTCATGTTTGCGACTGTCGGGGAAATTACAAAATTTTAAATAACGTGTAAAAATGCATCTCCCATTATTTCAGTTACAAAGAATAATGAATATTCCTACCACAGACGAGTGAACGCAATCGTTTGTAATTAATTGTCTAGTATATCTACATAGAAGACGTAATGCAAATAAAAACTATCGGTAGCCAAAGAAGCCGGATGCCGCATCGCTTAAGGCAACGCTCACTTTGCTTTGACAAAACAAAGCCATAAATCCGTACATCGCATCGATTACATATCGGATACAAATAGTTCCGTTCACCCTTGGAGAAATTCTACCGCGCGATTGTCGTGGTGATAACAACGACCAATGGCATATGAGTATATAGGCGACGTCGGCTCGTGCGATATTTCGTCAGAGACCAACAGGATGCGAGCGTACTCTACACACTGACAGGGTTGTCAGTTGACACACATTCTTTGACCATATCCATCCATAGTTTAACTAATATACATTCTATAAATATACTTATACATGCCCGTATCCTAGCATGTCTCCTAAAGTATTTCTATGTTTAGGCGATGGTTTTTCAGTCAATTATTAAGTAAGTACTATAAAAGGGTAGGGGTAGGCACAGACTACGTCATTCTTTCTTGCCACGATCCTTTCGCATATTTCCCTCGCTTCGTCCATTCTCATCGATACATGTACCTACAAGTGGGTCGGTTTAGGGTACTTCTGATCTATTTTTTACTTAGAATGTCCTGGATTTTTTCTGGAAACGTTTTCCATGGCGTTCCCCGTCCAACATTTCCATACATCGCCTTAAAAATCCCTTTTGCTAGTCCTTTCATTAATCCTCTCTATCTGTCCTAACTATGTGAGCATACTTTTCTCGTTTTTGTCACTATATCTGCTTATATAACAAGTAACAACATTAGCTATTTGATGTAATAAATATATTATTTTTAAGACTATTATTAATTTTTTTTTTACTAACGTTTTCTGAGCGAAAAGCTGTTGCTAAGAATATATACGGTAATAACTGTTGAGCGATGAGGATTCGTTGTATTTTATAGTTTAAAAAAATTAAGGACAACCCTACTCACTAAGTGTTTGTCTTTTGTTTTGATATGTTTAATCATCATATTTACTGAATGATGTTACTGATAGGTGACAACAAATAGGCACCCACAATAAATAGGCCATATTCTATTTTAGTTAAGGTAACGGTTAACATAGTTCGCAGACCAAAATGAGGTCAGATTTGATATTTTTCATTAATTCAGAAGCCCGTATCCATCCACTGCTGGATACGCGATTTCGAGAGCCACCACAAACGACCCCCTGCCTTCCTAATCTTGCCACTTCCTTTTTATACAATTAATTATTATTATTCGAACAGCCATTCGCCTGCGATTTAGTATAGAAAACAATACAATAACTATACGACTAGACCTTTCTCTCAAATCAATCTATTTATGAAATGCTCATTAAACGGTAGCTCCTGACAGATTTTCTTGCACTGCATTTTACTTTTGCTTTATATTCAAAACTCGTACAAGATAACAGCACCCTACTTTATTTTAGAAAATTAGTCAAAATGACAGTGGTCAACAATAATGTACACAGATTATAATAATATCTTAGATAACCAATATTATTGTCAAGGCAGTGTTATAACGACCATCATGATAACACCCAATAAAGAAGTTCCGGGATTGCTTATGTAACATTTGAAAATAAATGGTCGTGCTTTAAAACTCGAAAATGCCATAACTGATTCGAATATATTTTTTTATTTTGTGAAAATTAGGAAAATACACGCAGGAAAAAACGAAACATCGAAAAAAATGTGTGGGATTGGCCATTTCATCTATCTAATGAAATTACTATAACACTACAGTTTTAAATTAAATTTTATATTTGAATATGATATTACATTAAAACAATTAGATACATTTTATGTACCTATTCGAATAATTTCCAAATACGATGATAAATACTGAAAATCAAAGTAAAATAGTTGTTTTGAATAGTGAGTTTCGAAGTCAGTTAAAAAGAAGAGAAAAAGAGCTTTGGAAATGTTGAATTTTTAAATGAACTAACAATTAACCATAATTACAGATAAAGGTAATAAGGTATTCAAGGATAGTCGAGCAATTTCTACATAAAATTAAATTTGGCTAGGTAGAGAAGCATTCTTTTAGGAATCTATTGGAATATTCCAAACTTTTTTAGGGTTGTTTAAAGTTTCACAGCCCCGAGGGGTCCCCTGGCAACCGTCAGGCAAATAATGACAGCTGTCATTATAGCTCCGTCGCTACCCGGGTAGCCGCGGGCCTCAAAGAAGGTTTGAATGTCAGGCCCACAGGGGTTAAACGTTACTACTACGAGTATAAATCCAGAAATTCAAATTATTCTCCGAGGTATTAAAAACAGCGACTTGCGCTAGAAGTCTTAGTAGTAGGGCCTCGTTTTACCATTTAGATACGGAACCTTAAAAAGAAGAATAAAGAAAGCATAAAAAATTTAAAGCCTCAAGATACTTAGCTAAACATAAGCAGGACATTACTTAAGATTATTTTAACTGGCATAACACACGTTTATCAAATGAACACTTAAAAATAAATTGTTAATCATATTATATCATAAACGCAAAGTTGTATGAGGGCCACAAACTCATGAATAATGTATAGAAATGATATCTGGTGACGTCATATCATCTATTGGGTGGCCTTCTCTCTCTCGTGCAAATATCAATGAGATATATTAGGATTATTATAAATGTAATGGTTTAAATGATCCTACTGCTCGATAGTGTAGGTATCTGATTTTTCGATAAAACTAATTTTTAATGAATTTTGAGTATGCAATGGATTAACCTATTAGGTTACCTATCAAAAACTTGCCGCAGCTACTTAGAATTAAGTCCTAAAAAAATAATTAACAGATATTAATTGCAATATGTTTTTTAAATCAATTTTATATAATTTAAGGTTGCCTGTCAAAAAATAGTTTTTAATCATTTTAAAGATGATGTAAATAATTCAAGTGGCCAGTGCCAGGTTTGACCATGTTATTATTAATTACTTCGTTTGCTAACCATTGATTTTTTCAATTCTGTAGACGCATATCTTAGCATTCCCTGGATTCGCCGTGCGGGTGCCGGGTCCATCGTGTGACAGAGAGAAAAGCGCCGCGCATGTTAAGGGTCTTGAGACTGGTCAACGCTCGCCTACTCTGCTCGAAGTATTCTCCCTGCCATCAAATCTAATTTGATAGGATCATGCTTGGGCTGTTGGACACTAGTTTTACAATGAACTCTATCTATCATTTCCTTTAAAACAATGTAAACAGTATTAAAACGAATATTTTTAACCTGTCACTAATGCATTGCATACTCCGTCAAAATTTCATTAAATTTTTTTTTATTAAAAAAAACAGATATCTGCAGAATCTAACAGTAGAATCTCGGGATATGTATAATGTGTCAATTTTATAATTCATTGCTTTAAGAGAATGGATGCGTCCCATATACTGGCAAATAAGAATAACAATGAGAATTTCAATATGTAAATGAATGAATTCTGATTTATCGAATTTGAAAAGCGGATACGAGTATCTTGTTTTGAATGATAAGCCTTAGCAATTTAGATTAGATGATTGCTAGATAAGTACAAAAGGTTAAAATACCATGGTTACGTTACTGAACTAGAGGATGTCCGCGGTTTCGCCTGCGTAGTTGTAGTTCCCATGGGAATTTTGGTTTAAAATGTGGCCTAAGTGATATTCTGATGTGTAAGCTATGATTGTGAAGTTTCATCAAAATCCATTCAGTCGTTTTTGTGTGAAAGAGTACCTAACAAACATCCATCCGTACATAGTACATACAAACATTCGCCTTCATATTCATAGAACGAGACATTTAATATTGGTGCTATCTTCGAGCAATGCCCTAAGCCGTTGAAAACTATTCGTCATGGAAAATATAACCCCGGAAAAAATAGACCTGTAAAACTATGCTTCGATTCATCCTCTGGCCCCAAACAATTATTACGAAATAAATCAAAATTGCCCAACAACTTTCGTATGTGTGCTGACCAAACTCCATCTCAAAAAACCTTTATGAAGCAACTTTCATCTGATATTAGTAAGTTAGACGTACATTTGTTTTAAAAAACTGATACACATTCCGACTACTTTCTTTCGTCTTCCTCTCGTTGCAAAATTTCTATATTTATATTCTAAGAAAATTTATTTAAATCTTTGAAATGTAGCACCTCTGTACCAAATCACCAACCGAACAGACATTCATTAGATCAAAGTTAACAATCGTACCGGATACACCTTATACGTTCCAACAAATATTAGAAGGTTACCGCGCGGCACTTTATCGCAACGATCATTTTGTTCTTTTCGTCACTAACTGTTGCTATCTGACATCCGCTTTTGAAATGTTAACGAGTTATTCAATCTTCCTTCAAGACAAACTAAATAATCGTAATTCTTTTGTCGAACGTAAAACGTGTCATTCAATACTAGTATAAAGGCGAAAGTTTGTGAGTGTGATGTTTGTTACTTCACGGCTAAACGGCTGGGGCGATTTTAATAAAATTTAGTATAGAGTTAGCTGACACCCTGGATTAACACATAGGCTACATTTTAATCGTAAATTCTCATAGGGTCAAACTACGCAGGTGTACCGCGGGCATGCTCTACTTTGAATATAATTTTATTCTTAAAAAGTATTCATTAGAAAATTCGAATCCATAAAGCCTTGTTGATAATCTGACAAACAAAACTACCCATAACTTGACTACTAGTAATTTAGTTTTAAGAATCTTTAACAAAAAACATCGGGTTAGTTAAAACATTATAACTTCAGAACGGCTTACCAGATCTTGATGAAAATTAGCACAGCTACAGATTATAGTTTGGAATATAATATATACCTTTTATTCCAATATTCCTATAGGATAAATAAATACGCAAGTGAAACGTGGGGCATAGTTTAAAATAAAGAAAGAATTTATCGCTGAAAATTAAAAACTGAAAGTAGGTAGACACACTCTTCATTTTTCTTCAGTCTTTGTAGTATCTTATTGTAACCCATGAAAGCAAGTGAAGTGGTTCATTAATTAAACTAACCATAGAGCTTCAAAACGTCAAATTTACATATTCATGAGCCAGTTTTCAAACGGCAATTGCCACTCGGCCGGAGAAAATGACGTATCCGGCTATATTGGGCACTTGATATTTCTAAACAGTTTAAAAGCGCGGTAACTTTCTAGGTGTAAACAACTTAGAACTGCATTATCTTAATCACTCTAATTGTGAGATAAAGTTATCCTGTTAAGATAATTGTATTCAGCATTATTTTTAACTTATTCTATAATTTGTTATTTTATATTTGTGTACCTATATTTATTTTTTTATTTTGCACATCCTTCTCTTGATCGATATACCCTTCTTCTTCTTTTAATCACAAATCTACCTGTTGTGCGTATATTATAATATAATAAGGAATTATATTATAATATACGCACAAAATTAGTAAAACTTGTGTGATTTATAGTTTTTTACCAATTCTGAGATAAATAAATATATAATATTATGTCAGATTCTTTTTCAGTCTGATGTACAATACATTTGCACACCATATTAAAAAACTAAAACTAATTAAGTGAAGAAATATAACAAAAAAATTCAAACATTTTATCGAAGATTTTACTTTTAAATGAATGAAAAAATTGTTTGTGTATGTCCTGTGATAAAGAAAATTTTACACAAATGATTGTTTTTAATAATTTTCAATGCTTAACATAGTTTCAAAATTATATTTTACGCCATAGAATACAGTAAGATTTGAAATAAGATCGCATATCGCACAGCATTGATAAATCATGCATTAATATCGTAGAAAAATAAAAGTACACTACATTTTATGTTAAATGAATACATTAGATTCAAATCCGTGATCGGATGCGGTGGATAAAGAGTGAATATAAATTACTGGAGCTCGCTGCGGCCAAGTGAAAGTCCACAATGATATCCAACTTCTGACCAACTGTCGCACTCGCAACTACGAGTACGTGCACGCGCAACAGATTACGATGGATAACTATTTATTTAAGCCTTTTTTAATTGTTTTAATATGTGTGCACCTGTATTAAAAGCTTCATTAAATTCCTTGGAATTTTCAGTTTTAAATAAATTCTAGCATCAATACAAATCTTTTTTTGTTTCAAGTAAGCATTTCGATTAAGTTAATATGTGTGGCCCTTTTAAAGGCCTCTTAATTTATTTTCAATTTTCAGTCCCATTTAAATTATATGTCACCGGAAAATAACAAGAACCGTAAATTTATAAATTTCCTAGAAAATTTATAAACTTTCGTATGATTCTAAACGAGAGATAAATTGTATAATCTTACGCGCAAAATCAATTTGCGACGTCTCGTGGTAAATGTATAAATTAACGGATATCCATTCGTAATTAAAAGTGGTATGTCCTTTTTCAGAAGAGCTTTTAACTTTACGCTTCTTTAAAATACGGCAAATAACACATTGTTCTCTGATTGGTTGACAATCAGACAATACAATCAGACTTGCCAACTATTTATAATAACTAACAACTACCTATATAAAATTTCCTAGGAAATTTATAAACTTGCGGATCTTATTATCTTCCGGTGACATATACACAAACATATTTCTTTCAAGTGAGCTTTTATGAAAAGCCAAGTCTGATAGTGAGTAGTGACTACCAGAGTTTCGGAAAGTAGATTCCGTCGACTCTACCTCAGATTTTACTTTTTGGTATTTTAGTCTGCTAACCCTTTCTGCTTTATCCTCACCCTACGTTTTTATTTGAAACTATATCAATATGTAAACATTTGTAATTGATGAAAGTAAAATAACATGAAATAAAAGGTTGATAATTATGTGTATATGCTTATTGAGTATGATCATATCAATAAGTCTTTATCAGAACACAGTTCTGGTTAAGTACTAAGCTTAAGCTTATTAAATCTCTTGTAAATCTCTATTGTCTCTATTGTCCTACAAAAAACAGGACAGTATTTTAAGACTTTCGTGACTGTTTCAACATTAACAATCGCCGTAACTTAATTCATAACTGCTTGTAATTAATTATTTGTAACACATATAGGTGATAGAAGCATTACTCGAAACTTTAAATTTATTCAAAGTTCACGAATGCTATAAAAGACTGAGTTTTTAACAATTTTGTTGCTAGATTTTTTTGTATAATTCAGAACAGAGTTAGGTGGCTAAGCAAGACATACATTGTAAATCAAATTTTAGTTCACTCGAATTGATTAATTGAGGCAATAAAAACGTACAAATTAAACGTTCTTGACAGAACCATATAATAATATGTATTCGCCTATAGCGAAAATACATAAAAAACAAAGGCGATTTTCAACAACTAATATCCTGATAGATTCTCCTGAAAAGTATGATTTATCTTCCTCCAACTCCCTATTGCTTTCCCTGGACACAATACCTATGCACACCCATACTCGTATATTGCTACTTTAAAATATTATCGAGTACATAAAGTATCTAGGGCCTACATCCTGTAGATTACTTAAGTTCCGAAAATCACTTCGGGCTATGGAGGATTTAGATAAATAGGTATAAGTTTCCGCAGTTTCCAATGAATTACCTAAGTACCTATATACTTTACGTGAAAGGAACGTGCGGATCTAGGACCTACATCCTGAAGTTGACTTAAGTTCCGAAAATCATTCAAGTAATAGGACAATGGAGGATTTAGATAAATAGGTATAATTTTGCGCAGTTTCCACGTAGGTACCTACTTTACGTGAACGGAACGTGCGGATCTTTGGCATTAAATAACAATTAAATAATTAAAATAACAATGAAATAGGTTGCACTGGTCGAGTGGCTGATGACAAACAAAAGACCGGTATTATGGTGGGATCAGGATGACAAGCGAATAATTGTTTTGCGACTAAACACTATTGTTTCAAAACCTACAGTATTATAAGTAGGAGTAGCTATATTATGTACGCTTGATTTTGTCGTATTATTGTTTTTTTTGTTAATAGTTAAGTTATAAACTATTTAAAACTTAAGTTCATTAGGTGCTATTGACTTTATAATATACAAAGTAATACTTTAGTTAGTAGCTAGGAACAGAATGCAATATCACGGTTAGTGATAAATCGAGGATGACATAACTTTACTATAACTAAGACAAACTGTTACGTGATGGTTAAGTGGAGACTACATTACACTTTCGAGTTTCTAATGCACTTAGCAACGTTGTTTTAGAGGCTTGTATTTTAATGCTTAGTTTAAAAACAACACAACTTAGTCCCGACCTACTTTTAATTAGATCACTCACTTACCGAAACATGTGTCATGTCCGATACGTTGTACGAATATATAGTATCATACATAATGTGTGCACCATACATAGTTATTTATCAATATTTGAACAATGTCGATGTTAATTAGCATACCTAGATGACGTTAACGAACCGGCTCTACTTCCGGGATCGGTATATCGTATCGTCGTGAATGAACATCATTACAATGCGACGTTGCGTACATACATATCTGTGAAACTCGTGTGTTGCACACAATACCCGTGTCGAACTACGCTAGTCCCTAGTAAAGCAGACGCGCTCACCTGGGAGTTTTCAATCGCGTACATAATAAATGCGAGTTAGAATGCGCGCTCGTATGGGACGCATGGCATCACGCGCGACTACGGCGTGCGTCGCGGCGAGACTAGCGAGCGAACTACGAAGTAGCGAGCGAGGCGGCGCGGGCGCATGCCTCATACGCACACCTCCACGCACGGGCCCGTTGAGTGAAGGGGAAGCGGGGCACGCGAGATCCGGGTTGCGCGCCCACAGTGCAGCGGGCGGCCCCCAAACGGGCGGCAAGCGCACCGCTGACCTCTGTCACTCGCGGCACAGCTGGCGACACGCATCCGACTTCATACACGGTCATCATCACTATCAAACTTCTTAAAGGCCCACTATAGGGTATGGCCTCTCTCCTTAAAAGGCCAAGCCCTCCTCTTTACAAAGACATACCACCCTCCCACTTTCCTACCTGTATGCAGGATATTCACTATTTAAGCCTCAATAGCTCTATAGTTAGTGGCCGGAGTCTACATTGAGATGTCATGTCTATTATTGGTGTGGGACAATTGCAGTAGGTACCCAACTACCCCATAACACAATATTTGCAATTTATTGAAGGCAAAATGGAATATTGTGCAAAAAATGTCTAAAATTTTGTGCATTTTTTCAAATTATAGACATACGTACATCTGAATCAGATTGACATCAACTAACAAAAAAGTGGCTGTGACAGACAGACAGACACAGTGAATCCATAAGGGTGCAGTTTTTTGCCATTTGGCTATGGAACCCAAAAAATCATATCTCTACAAACAAACAAGTTTATATAATCTGATATTACAATTAATTATTTAATTTATTTTAACCTGCTTCAATGAAGAAAAAACTTTATTGCCCTCAAACTGATACAAATATTAGTAAATACAAAGAAAGAGTTTCTCAATTATTCAGATGAATCTTTTATTCACATTACTGTATGTTGCAACAAAATTGTGTTGTCTTATTCAAAATAGATAAAATTGATGAAACTATACTAAAGCCAAAATCAATGTTGAAAGCATATCAACAAACAAATTTAAAATGAAGGTAGAAAATGCAACATATTTTATACCTAATAAATATAAAATCATGTTTTGTTTTTTAATAAAATCTTATTTAAAAGATATTGAATATATTAAACAGTTTTAAGCTTACTAATCGAATTTATTGTCATGAATTCCTCATTAACAAGATACTTAAAAAAATTAGGTGTAAAATGACTAGTGATTTCTACCTTCTTTTTAAATTTGTTTGTTGATGTTTGTTTATAAGCATTTTACATCGAGTTTTGCTTTAGTACAGTTCTACTTCTATAACAGTTTTAATAATATTTATTTACAGACATCAACATTCATAACATAAATAAGTTAATGGGATTATAATGGCTTTTTCAATAAATTTTCCTATGAAATTTAATGTCTTCTTAATGTTTAGTTCCTAGTAAGGTGCATATTACTTACTTTTATTAAAATATAGAGCTGACTATACAGTGAAAGTCAATAATAGTAAATATTTCTTATTATATGAAAATTGAAGGTTTGCACTGCATCAGCTTAGAATAGATAAGTATGGGCGGCAACTATGGAACTCAGTTTTTGATAGTTTTGAGGGTTAAATCTAATAGTCCAAGTATAATAGTGTATTATAATCTTTGAGATGATACGAGAAGTATCATCAATTGACAAACCTTTACAACTTAATGATGTTGCAAAATAAAACATAATAACACAAAACTCAATTAATTTTATCCACCAAAATACAAACAGTTATTTAAAAGTCCATCTGATTACACCCTTAAGTGGAAAATTAAGATCATGTAAATTCTTAGCTTACTTATTTTGGGAAAATATCATACAAAAACTTATGACAGATTTCACTTAGAATAAACAACAAACTAAAACTGCAAGGGCAAACTGTCTAATGTCATCATATTATAATCATTACATCATTTTAAAAAAAGTAAGTAAGTTTGAAAGTAAGAAAGGTCCATGGAAGAGTTTCATTCTGGGAAGTATTATTGCTGAACCAGCAAAAAGCATTACTGTGTTCCAGTCTGAAGCATATAATTGTTGATAAAATTGACACAATCCTTCAGATGTGGGTGAAATGTATCTAAAAATATCACCCTGATGCTTTGCAAGTTCTCACTCACTACTGCATAAAGTAATATAGCTTACTTAGCTTTAAGTAACCTACATTACTTAATATGTCTCAGCTCGACAGCCAGAGGTGAAATTATTGTAACATTTTTCTTTACATGAACTGTGAATAGTTGTCTGCTTATTTTGTCACCTATTATCAATTAGTAAGCAAGAAATTGAGAGGCACCGAGGTGACATTATCAGCACCATTTCACTACTCTACTACTGCTCCAGAAATTATTGAGGTTACCAATCTTTAATATGATTTTATAGAAAGAGTATTTGGTCAATGCAGGCATTAACCAGTAAATTCACTAGTTTCTTCAAAATATTTAGTGGAATAGTGCTTAACAATCCATACATTATTATTAAGCATACGCTTATGCTTTCATGCTTAAAATATTAATTAAATGATTGGAAATTGTATTAATATGAATAAAAGTAAATGTAACAAATATTTTTTAAAAATGATATTATATAATTTCAAGTGGGCCAACAATGATCAGTGTCGATCAGTTAACTTATATTTGTTTCTTATATTGAGATAAACAATTACATTATAATATAATATTTATTTTTAGTAGCTTACCTGTATCCTGTCAACAAGCTCCCTAGGATTGAAGTTATTGTCTGCCGGATTTAAGTTAAATATAACGTTGAAATACACAAACTCGGGTTTTTCACTTGTGTCCCCACTTTTGTTTTCAGAAAGCGTAACATAGTAAAAAGTTTCCACCAAGTTGAGATATTTACTATAAAATTCTGTAAGGCACGACCGAGGAACTGTTATGAACAACTGCGGTTCTTTTGACATATTTCGATAGGTGCCGCGATAAAAAACACGCACAGTAATCCCTATATTATTTTATTGCATTATTTTTATCAAAGTTTGACATAATTATATTTTTTTAACACAACACGATCTCTGCACCCATTTTTATTTTCTAGTTTTACTCTTTTTTTGATGTTTTTGACATTGATTGCGTTGATTGACGACATTGACATTTTGTTGTCAAATGTCAATGTTAATTCACAGATAGCAAAAGAAGTTCTCATATCCATAGATGATTAACTCTGGAAATATATATCGGTGACCAACTCAACCAAGCAAAACAACCTATAATATAGTCTATGGTTAAAAATAAAGGCTTAGATAAAACAAATAAAGGCCATTTTAATTTTTTCTGCTGTCGATTGGAATATATAAAAGACCATTTTGATTTAGTTTTTTAATTATAAAACAATTAAAATTTAATAAGTTTATTTATTTATTAACCCCTGGGGGCCTGACAGTTGACAATTGCTGTCAGTGTCAGTTACGGGCGTAGTGCCCTCCCGCTCGCGCGCTGTTTTCTATTTCGGACTGATACGTTACTCTACAAAAAAATAATAAATAATCTTCTTTTAAGCCATATTTTGCCATTCTGTAAAATGTAATGACTTGATTGATATATTTCCTAACTTTTATCTATCAAAATGTTGATATAATCAAAGCTTTATATATTTATTTTACGGGTACAACATTTTGGAACTATGTTGTGCGTTGGATTACGAAAAATAAATGAAAATACAAACAAAGTCTAAAGAACTGGTGTCTATGCTATCTATTTATTGTAAACAACATAACAAAAACAATTGGTATGATCACCATAAAAACACTTGAAACACGATCCACCCGACACTTCGAAATATAAAAACAGCTAGGGATGTGTTCTTTTACTTTTGGTAATTTTATCGACAGTTATCCTTTTTGTAAGGTATTATTATATAATGTAAATAAAAATAAAATGATTCTAATTTTTATTAATTTTTACTTTTAACTACCTAAAGTATTTTCGAAATGTTAGTGTAGAACTCATTTCTCTTGTTATTTAATTTTACATTTTTTTAATACACCGTCATGACGGAGCAGGTCTTCGTCGGCGCTAATCTCAGCCTCATCGTCATAAATGAGGATGCGGATATCGGCCGGCGGGTTTTTGTCCTCTCGCCAGTTTTCTGCCATACTGTAAAATAAATAAATGAAAAGTTATTGTCATCATGTGAGCACACGGATCTTTTGATTTTTTTTTTTGTTAAAAAAACTCTAAACATAAATTTTCAAGTAGCTTGTATTTGCTTTTTATAGTTAATTTATACAAAATACAAATATAAATTGAACCAAATTTGTCGACATCTTTTACACACGGCGATGTATCGATACATCATTATGTCCTTACTTTACAAACAAACGGATTCTTATTGGTTACCGGTAAACCGTCCTTAGCGCTTCACAAATAAAGACCAAAATAGCTCGTTTTACCAATACCAAACGAAACTGTTTTGTTTGGTATTGACAGACCAAAACGGTCGCTTTGAACTCAAGAAACGTCAAATTTTAGTTACACAATAATAAATAATTTTCTAATATTTTACAATAATATGTTAGTAAATACTTATGTAAACTACTTCCAAGTAAATTTTATACATTTTTAGTAATATTTACTATCATTCACATGCGTAAATAAGTCGTAATTCGGGAAGATACGTATCAGATGTTTTCATGATTTATTTAAAATTTTCGATGTATTTCTTAAAACAAATAACGTGAAAACAATCACTGTATGCAAAATAATGAGTTTTGTAATAAAAATTGTACTTACATTCAATAAATTTGCACAAATCACGAAAAAACACTCTTATAATTTCACTTTCGAGCACTGTCCAATAAGATTAAAAATAAACACAGAATAATACCAATTTCAATGTCAATGTCTTGGAAATTTATCACAGAATATGAAACAATTCTTTTTTTAAACTAAAACTTAGTTTTTAGCGCCTAATAAAATTAAACCTTCGTTGAGGCCCGCGGCAGCCCGCGGCTACCCGGGTAGCGACGGAGCTATAATGACAGCTGTCATTATTTGCCTGACGGTTGCCAGGGGACCTCTCGGGGCTGTGAAACTTTAATCAGAAAAAAGTTAAAATGTTAAAATGGACTAATAAAAATGGAACATGCTGTTAATAGTTTTACCTTCCATTTAATAAGTTTCCAAAAGATATGTTTAATACCAAAATAATTAAACCAGGAAAACTGTACTGAAACTATAATATAATTGTAATAATTAACTTTTGTTTCTGTAGAAAATAATGTTGTAAAAATGGTGAAAAATAAAACATTTTAATTTAATTGTAATTAGTTGCGGTTCTATTTTGCTAAAATCACATAATTATATTCTTAGAAGCGTAGTAAATTCGAAGCAGACAACTCTCCTCCTTATTCCAGGCTTGAGACTGGCGCTGGGAATGGGCCAACCAGCGGCGGAGTTACGCGGCGTTTTACGGTAATTTCGGCGTAAATCGGTGCAATTCGCGGTAATAACCATTCGAGCCATGTATCTAAAAAAAATAGAGGGACTTTTATCAATTGAAATTAAAAAATATTAATAATGGAAATGAATAGTAGAAACATGTTCTAACCGTTGAAGTTTAAATGTAAGGATTACACACTGGTTACAGTCATAAAATAAGCTTCTTACTAATTAATTGGAAGAAGTATTAGTAGCCTGACCAGATAAATAAAAAATATCGGTATGTTACTAAAAAAAAAGGAACTAATTTATTTTACCAAAACTAAACTAAATAATGGTAAGTAGTGTCCTATACAATAAAAACTATACAAATACAATAAACATATAGGTACCTTGGCAAAATCCTTCGTAGCTACGATACATTTTTTAGTTAGAAAAATATGAGTCGTCTGATTCTTCGGAGGGAGATATATTTTCTTTTTTCGCAGACTTCCGTTTTTTATTTTGTTGACGTGTTCGGAACATTTTACTTTCGTCGGCGCATTTGGTTGTTATGCTCGTTCTGAAATAAAGAGAATATTTTTTATTGCTAAGAAACCATTTTAGGGACGCAGTATCCAATAATAGAGGTTTATACAACGTAGATACAATATTTCGTTACTCAATAAACGACAATTTGAAACATATCCGACGCAATTTAAGAAAATATGAAATCCTTTGAAATTAAATTAGTTTATTTGATATATGGGCTTACTGATTCTCCGGATATTCACAAATATAATACAGGTATATTTTATGGTCTTGTCATAGACAGAACTTCATCATTTCATAAAAATGTTGAAGTTTGTCAGTGTATGGTTTAGGCCCACAAAATTGGGAATGGAAATGGGAGTCGCGTAGTGGGCTAATCTATTTTAAATAAATTATTTACACGCTTTTTATTAGCTTCACTTGTATGTCAGTTTGTCAGTATGTCAGTATGTCAGTATGTAACTCTCCGTGGGTAATGTGCGCGCCTGCGGCCTTCCTTGGTTCTGGTAGCCGTTTTTCCCCGCATTTATAATATTTATAAATAATTATTTTATACACATAATTCTCACCTCACAACATTTTCAGGGACATGACATCTTTCAACTACAGTTTGCACGATATCGTTTACGAGAACAGGATCAAGCTTCTTTTTAGCTGGTTTGTCGGGGAAAGCTGGAGATGGTTTTCCCGTCAAGGAGTGAGTTGCGAGCACCCTGTAAAATATTGTTGTTTTTTTTAACAATAAAGTGTGCAAAGAGTTTTTAATTTACACGATACGCTTCATGCAATATTTCAAATTAACTTGGATTTTTTACAAGATTATTTGCTATATTTTCGAATGCCCCGTGAGTTCACAAATTTCGTGATATAAAAAAATTATGTTATTTTTATTTCATATCGAAATCGAAAACAAAACACATACATTTTCCAAAATTTCTGTTATAAATAATAGTTATTGTCAGGTTATTTTGCTTTTTGATTCATTTAATCATGTCTCAGATACTACAATAAAAAAACTTTTACTATTAAGTATTCTGTGCGAATAAGTACAAATACAAACTTACGTTCTTGAAAATACAGCTGTCAATAATTTTCGAGTAGCATTCGTGTAAGAGCTCCAGTCCATACTTTTCATCAGCCTCGCTGGCACTTCAGCGTTACCGTCTCCAATAGGCACCTGGAAGTTCAAAAATGGGATGTAATCCAAACATCATTCATAAAAATATAGGGACAACCGTAAAGTGCAATAAAGGGATGTGATCAGGATTTCCACGCGGCAAAAGTCGCTGGCACCGTTTGCAATATAAGTAACTTAAGCAATTAAGCAGTAACTTGAGTAACTTACCAAGTCATTATTAACTTTAGCGTTATTCTTGGGTTTTAAAGTTCTCTTGTAATCTCTACAAGCTTTCACATCACGTTCAAGAGAATCCTCGCGCTCTTTGTAACTCAAGTCGTAGCCCGCTATGGAACTCTGAAAATTAAACATATAGAATTTAGTAAAATTAATTACTCAAATTAGCATAAATAATAGGTACCTATTATTTAACAAGTTTGGTCTAAAATTTTATCTAATAATAAAAGATATATACAAATCAATAAAATCGAAGTGTCTATTTGTAATTTCCAAGCTTTCATTAAAATGCGTAACTTTCACATCAAAAAAATAATTTTTAAAATTTTTTGTCAGTCTGTTCGTTTCAGCTAATCTCTGAAACTACCAGGTTGATTGTAAAAATACTTTTTATTACGTGCGTAAAGCTTGACAACTAATAAATTAATCATTTAAATTACCAAATCAGTAGTCATTGTTAAGTTTCTCTTTCTTTTATGTGATTTCCGTTTTTCTTTCACATCTGAATACTCTTCACTTGAAACATCAGACGTTTGTTCATAAGAGTTGCGTTCGTAAGATTTTCGTTCACAAGAAGATACTGTTTCATGATTTTTTGTTTTGAGTTGACTTTCTAGCCTCTCGATTTTCTTGCAGAGTTGTTCTATAATGGACTCCATTTTTTCAACTTCCGGTAGATACAAATCAAAATCCGTTTGTGTGCCTTGGTCACAGAACTGTTTCTTTGGCATATATTTCCTTTCTTTTGTTTCTTTGTTCCTTTCATATATTTCCTTCTCTTTCGATTGTTTTGGTAGATATTTGGCTTTTGGAGTACTGGTGTGCGGAGGATGATTTACCTGCACGTAATGGGTAGGGTATATTAATATAAACAATCTGGATATGATATAACTAGGTAATTAACATATAGAATGTTTAGATGTTACTCGTACAGTACGATTCATATTTACAAAAAAGTACAAAATAAGGACTTGCTCGTTGCGTTTTAAGTGAAATCATATTATAATTATCCAATGTGTCACCATTATTATAACCGACTTTAGAACCTATTGGCTCTCTCATAAGGTTTTTAACATAAAAATTAAGTTAGTGCGGAGAGGTCAACCCTCCTTGTAGTACACCTTACGTACACGCAAGTATACTCTATGGTCCAGTCTAGACACTTGACTATGTGTCATCTTACCTCATGTATACAGTTTCTTTCAGCACTTCTAAGGGGCGTTTAAACATACTTTACTTAAACTTCGAGTAGGCACTAGGTAGGTACGTACTAGAGGTAGATTAAGTACTTCTAGATATTCTCACCTTAGTTGCAATAAGACTGTTTAATATTTTTGCAATCGCCGACGTCGAAGATTCCATATTTTCTACATTACGTGGACGTCTATCAACTAGAAATAGAATTGAACATATAAGTTATTAATTAAATTAATACCTACTTACTTATTTTGAAAATTTTTAATTCCTTTTTTCAAAATTCCCTTTTAAGTGCCACACACATAGATATTTTATTTACTCTTTCGTTGCGTCTTCTTAAATTTCCAGAACTGATATAACATAATTTAGCAAAAAACGAGAAATTACATTTTTAATGGCAAGAAAAGTGGCAAGTGTTCACCATTTTGAGATCTTGACCATGGTCACCTTTTGAGGTTACTCGTTGTGTTTTGGGACATCCTGTATATGTATGCAGTGCTAGAATTAACACTGATAAAAGTTATTCAGTCTACTGGGCCTGTAAGCGGCCTCGGGAAGAACTAGGGTCCGCTAATGCCCTTAGGAGGGTAGAGGTGGTTCGCAAAAAGGCCTGTCTTGTAGTGTCACTAAAATAGACTGCTGATGATAATTAAAATTTTTGAAATTACCTTGAACATAATGATTTTCGCGATGATCACTTTGTAGGTCCAATAAGGCATGCGCGGCATCCAAATCAGACTTCACGGCGAAGGTGGTCATTTTGTCTACAAGAATAAAAAGTTTTATTAATTAAGGACACCCGCGACGTGTGTGGTTGGTGTTAAAATTAAAATAAATAAAATTACTAATTCTGTATTTACTCTTAATAATATTCGCCATCTACAAATGCTTTTACTTAAGTCCCATTAAAACGGTTGAGCCGTTTAGGGATTAACCGGAATAAACAGACAAACAGATTTTTTTAAATTGAGTGTTTGATTTATCTACTGTACATACTTTCAAATGCATTTAGTGAAAAGCTGTTAATATGAAATTATACAAAGATATTTTTATTTTTATAGATTAGTTACATAAGAAAAGATTGAACTGGTACTGTACTAAGAAAATTTAAAACTACCACGTGTTTTCAATTGTCGTGCAGGTATAAATGTTAAATAGGGTCCACTAATACACTTGTAAGCTCGGTGCGTTCGGGCAAAATTCCTTTTGTATTCCCGTAGGCATCAATGGCCAATATAACCATTGTTTGTTCTAGGTATCCTATTGGATCCCGATAAAGGCTTTGTGTTTTAACACCAAACTTTTAACCGACTGCTAAAGAAGAAGAAAGGTGAATATTTAGCTGTACTCAGTTATTTCCGGTGGTTCCTTCAAAAAAAGACGAAAATTAAAACGCCACGGGTCGGAAAAAGGTCTTGCACCTTCTTCCTCCAAAATAATCATCAATAACATATTAGACGGATGATCTTCGTCTGCCGTCGTTTTAAGAAAACAGAAAGTTTCTCAGATCATGCTCCTAGCATAAGTAAGTACGGTAGGTAAATAAATAGTAGTTTACTCAGGATTCGTGATGAATTTGGGAGGAGGTAGTGTTTAGAGGTCCTATTTAACTACTCAATATATTTTTGTACTAGACAAAATCTTATAATAATAGATAAACACTCAGGCACGGAAAAACATACCATGCTCATTACCTAGCTTTTTCCATGTAAGGCTTGAAGCGCAAGCGAGAGCCGAGGACAAAGAAGCAGGTCAATCCCTTTGCGCTACGCAGCGTCACCTACTCTATTAAAAATAATTAAAAAATACTAATTTTATTAAAATTATATATTAAAATATAAATGTTAAAATAAAATCCATTAATTATAATTTAAACTAAGATTTATAAAAATTACTTTTGATTCCAGATTTCAATAGCCAATTAAATGCCAATTCCATCAGTATTTTCTTAAGACTTTGTAGTTTTACAACAAACTTTAAACCGACTTTAAAGAAAACAAGATAATATTTTGTACTCAGTTATTTCCGGTGGTTTTTGAAAAAAAGAGTATAGTAATACGCACGGTTAAAAATTATTGCATATAAAATAATCATCATTAACATAGTAGACAGATTAACTTCACTCCATTTACCACGGTTATTAAAAACCGGGGAATTAATTAATTAAATTATTTTAAGCCGGGGGCGTGATTTCTTATTTATTTAGCTCATTATATCCCGAGGTAAACATGAAATTAAAATATTTCCTAAAATTATTTTTTAATAATTCTATAGCAAATGTCGACTCATTCGGATACTGGATATTATAATTCGTATATTTTTTCTTTATATTTATATATACTATTCTTTATAACAATTGAAAAAATTAAAATATTATCGATTTTTGATTTCGACCTATGCGCTTCAAACAGAATAAGGACGATAAATAACATAAAAATACATAAAAAATTTCATGACTGACTTACTTGAAAAATATTCTCACTTTCTAAAATAAATAAATTCACAAATTAAGAGCAAACAAGTAAATGGGAACTTGATGTAACTTCAACAATCACTGAAAGTGTACTGACCGTATTTGCAAGGGGGTTGGCTAAGTGGATTTGTTGCGGGGTTGGTCAAAACCACCTCCTATTGTTTCCTTATCAGGTAAACAAGATGGTTTTATAGTTCCAAACGCTTCACTATTGTCTTGTGCTCAATGAAAGTTAAGCTTACCTGGAAATCATATACAGAAAATATTGTTTATTGTCCCAATTAGCCTGTTTTCAACTTACATTCTTATAGGGATTAAAAAGTGGGTAATGCATTGTATAGGTTTTAGTGAAGGACTTAAAATATGGCAGTAACTAGGCACTTAGGTATTACGTAGGTAAATATTTTATCCGACTTTTCAAAATGAGGTTTTATATTATGCCCGTATTTTATATAATAACTAGCAGACGCCCTCGACTTCACCCGCGGGGAAAATAATGTCTTCCTTCCAAGTACACCAAAAAATAAATAACTGCCGTGAGCTTTTTCTTTAAACAAAAATATGGGTATAGCATGCTATCCTTAAAAGATAGATGTATGCCATTACGGACATTTTTGTAGTTCTAATAAAGAGCAACAATCATTCATACATGTTTTGTTGTATCTCAAAGGGTTAAGGCAGCGTTTCAAAGAAAACTCCTAGGCGGCCAGCCACTTCTAAAAATTATGATCATATTAAACCTTAACAAATTATATTCTAAAATCAATCCATCTATTGGTGAAAAGAGGATGAAATTCCGTTCAGTGGTCTTTGAGTTCCAACATACAAACAGACAGACAGACAGACGCGACGGGGAAATTATTTTATTATATGTGCCTACTGATAGCGGGCGCCCGCGACTATGTTAACCTGTTGAAATACTTAAACCAACAAATACTTATATTGATAAATATTTTTTTAAATATAATATAGAACTAGGACTCTTAGGCAAAAGGAATCGTAACTATTGGACCATCAAAGCAGCTATTTCCAATTTTAAATGATATCAGGATTAGTTACATAAGTTTTATACATTCAAAGCGATCTGTGATCAACAATTGTTGTTCGAAGAAAGTGTTGTAAACACTGAGTTTCTCATATATGTACACGTAGTTCATCTATTAAATTCATGTAATAAACAGACAGACAGACAGACGCGACGGGGAATTTATTTTATTATATGTGCCTACTGATAGCGGGCGCCCGCGACTGTGAACAACAAATTGATAAATATTTTTTGAAATATAACTAGGACTCGAACCTAAGGACTCTAAGGCAAAAGTAGTCGTAACTATCAAAGCAGCTATTCCCAATTTTAAATGATATCAGGATATATGCACGTAGTTCATCTATTAAATTGTACAATAAACGCAAAAATATATGTAAGTATGTATTTCTGTCTTATAAAAGAATCTAAGTAAAAGTACGAGTACATACCTTCTAACGAATACGTTAAGATCCACTTTTGAATTTGTTCTTCTTTATTAAGTTTTAATTTTCATCTGTAGATACATTGTACTTCCCGACTTGGTAAGGTTCCCAATTTGTGAATTACTATTTAATTTCAATTGGTCACGTTAAATTAATCTATTTTTGTCTATTACATGTGCAATACAATTTAAACGAACAATATTACAGAACTATCCGCCATTCCAATAAGAAAATAATGTTAATTGTAACCGTCAATTAAACTTTTTAAAATAAAACTACTACCCGCCGAATCATACTTATTGGTAACTACTTCGGAATGAAGACAAGCTTAAGGAATAAATGTTGGCAACACTAATATTATTTATTACTTAGTTATTTAGTTTTAATATCTAAATTGGTTTATTAATGTAACCTTATTTGCGTTGAAGTCTTTTATATAAAATTGCGTTGATATAAAAATAATTCACTAAAAGACATAGGCAGTAAGCGATAAGTTCTTCCTTTCTTCATTCTCAAATGACACGAGGGTAAGACATTTTTTGCGGAAAGAATCGATTGAACGATTCAATTTGCAGCTGCAGTTACGATTTTAACGAATTTAGGCACGTGATGCGAGATTCATCCTCTTTTTGATTTCTCTTTTCTTTTTTTAGTGGGTAGGTATCCACAATAAGTAATCTCTAACTTTTCTTTACAGACAAAAATTCAAGACTATGCGACTCTAGGTACGAAGTACTGTGTAATAGCCGGGGTTGTAATATATTTTGAAGTAACAAATCCTATTGTCTAAAATTACTTAGGGGACGTCGGGTATTGCAAGTCCCTGTATCTATTGTAGTTTTTCTACCTGCGTGTACCCAAGTAGGTACATCAAATAAAACTGTTCAGTTAGTTATTACACACCGTGATAGGAAGATAGTTTACACTGTAGCTCAAAAATAAGTTTTGGCGATGGATCAAAGGTTGTGGCTTCTTGTAGAGTGGGTGGACGAACAGAATGTATTCTCAAACTATGGTGTGGTTAATACTAATGCACTGATCAACTATGAACCCGATTTGCACACGGGTAAGGTGGTATTCGTTCGCGATAAACATAATAACGGAGCACGGAAAGGACAGATTCTTAGGGTTTCTGGTAAGTGATTTAATTTTTTATTTTTGAGCTTTTTATGGTAGGGCAAATCGCTTTCTTGCTTAACGCTGTACGGCGCCAGTCTGTCTGGGTTAATGTTTTCGCGCATACGCTGAAGAAGTCTCCTCTTTCACTCTAACCTGTATTTAAGTTATCACTTCTGTCGGGCGTCAACGCACAGGTTTTTTTTATTTCATTTTATAAATACTGAATTAGGTATAAGTATAGTATCCACAGTTAGCCTTCTGGGGTAAGAACTATTCCTATTCTTCGGGAACAGTAAGTGAAAGGTATATATATTTATATATATATATATGTATATATATATCTATACCTACATATATATATTTTTTATATATATATATATATATTATGACGCGAAAATAACAAAATTACGCGGCTATAATATTGCTATAAATTATTCATAAAAATACATTAAAAATATAAACACGTATGTAAAAAAATGTGATTTTTAAATATTTTCAGGAATTAAATTAAATCGGTCTAAATTCTTTCATTCAATGAGGCTTGTGATAATACTTAACTTACATAGTCAAAGTTAGTTTAACTTGATAAACTTACTTTGTACTTTTTATTTTCCAGATAACAAGCATTACGTCAAAGAATTAAAGCTGATGTTGGAGAGGCAGGACAATCAAGTGAAAAACGTACTGTCGCTGTGTATGAACACCATCAAGGAAATGAAAACTGGATCTATGGTGAGTGACTTCCTTATCATAGAAATATAAGTGTAGTAGTAAGCAGGTAAGCATAACCCAAGAAAAAAGTATTTTCTGATCATCATCATCAGGTGCCTTCGTGAAAGTGAAGTTGGGCAGTCAGGTGGAGAAAATTCTTCCGGTCCTGCGAAACAGCTTTAAGCTTCGTGTTGCTAAGCTTGGTCTACTCTTTTACATCATCAAACCACTTTCTTCGCTGTCTCCCAGGAGCGCGTTTTCCGGATATCTTGCCTTCTAGAATCAACCTTGGAAATTCGTAGAGGGATCCTCTTTGTAGATGCCCGATGCGAAAAACGCAACTTTTCTTTTCATTCTAGCTGTCATTAGCTTGCACTTGGCTCGTTCGAGAACTTCCGCATTTGAGACGAAGTCCCTCCAAGGAATTTTGAGTCAACAAAGACAAACTTCTAGTCCGCTCTGACCACGGGACGAATGTCTATGTACAATTAAACCGAGATTTGGAATCTTATACAAGATAGAGACTTATACTCTATACTCTTCTACATTCTTCTAGTCCTCGGAATCTTTGGCAAAGTATTTGCGAACCAGTCAGAATGATGAGAACCCCTCGGAATGCTTGAGATCCCCATTATGGACCCTGCAACAATCATTGAATATCTTTGGTAAAACATGTAAAACATAAGTAAAGGAAAAGGTGTTAATTATTTAATCGTTTACTTAGTGGTAAAAGCATCTGCTAAATGGCGTTAAAAGGTCACCATCATGAGAAAAGGATATGATTTAACGAAAAGAGGAGACATTTTAGTAGATTAATATGATTAAATAGTTGGTAGGTACTCAACGCATAACAATCTAAGATAATTGAATTTATCGTTGACACATTAGTACGGTACAATCGATTGCATGACCGCAGTTACTCGATTGATGTATCGCGGCATGTTACCGGACAATTATCTTATCAGAGATATCGATGACTAATCTGAAAGGGAATGAGATCATGTTCACAGAACTTGTCCAACTTATATTAAAAAATAACAAATAGGTACAACATATCGAACAAACTATAGCCGTCGTCACGAATTCAGAGTAGTTCTAGGTACCTACTAGAAGGCAGTGCCTTTTCTACGATTATTTAACAGGTTGTAAGGTTTACTGAGAAATGGTAATAGCAAAAAGTTAAGACCTTTAGGGCAGTGCATATCTGTTGTTGTTACTGTTATAATGTAATATCGTAATATCTATATACAAAAATGCAACAAGAGACAACAACAACAATAAACAATTTCATTTCATTGTAACGCTCATAAGTATAAAATGTCTGTAATTAGTGAATGCCATTCCTTCAAGTATTTTAAGAAATGAAAAATATTTCGTAGGTATTAGTATCAGGTAGGTACTGTACTTTGGAGATCACAAGCATTATTTTCTTGCAGTTATTCAATCCAAACCAAACGCAGTCACTGTCAGGTCCGGGCGGGGTGAATAGTCTGCATCATCAAGCACCTGAGGCGAGCACCACTGATAGTGATACTGACGAAGAGGTACTTGCTTACTACATTTAAAAATTAAAATAATTAAATTACCATTTACTAATCACAGTGTAAACTCACAGGTTTTACCTCCGTGGGTACTATTCCTGTGGGAATACCAAAATAAAAAGGAAATAAATCATATTTGGCATTCTAAGCTGATGATGTAACTAATTTTTTATTCACTATATGTTGGCCCTTGACTGATATCGCACCTGATGGTAAGTGAGGATGCAATTTAAAATGGAAGCCAGCCAATTTGTTGGAGTGAAATCCACACCTCTTTCGGTTATACACGACATAACGTAACCTAACCTAACCAAACACTAAATCAGCAGACAGGATGGTTATTAGGTACGGCCGAAGCGGCCCACCAACCAGAGCCGAACTTATTATGAAAATCGTAATCCAATATATTTATGAATAAAGCTTATTATATTTTTACTTTTCAGGTGAAATCCGAACTTAACATGACAAAAAATACACTAAAATACAATAATTTCCAACCAAGACGTTCCGAAACGAATACAAGTGGACACATCAGTAGGCTACTACTCGATAATACAATGTTCAACAATCGTAGACACTTAGTAAGCAGCACTCCTCTACCCGAAAGACTAACAGCATCCGTGCAAAAGAAACTGCTTTACGATCAAAGCACCCAGACGGATCCACCAAGCGACACATCTACGGAGAAAATTGAACAACTCGAAACAGTATTGCATCGTCTTTATACGCAATTCCTAACACTTTTATCTGATCTGCATATCAGTGAAGATCAATCGCTGGCTTTAGAGAAAATGTCCGTAAGGTCTGACCATAACACAGATGAGGTAAGAGAGGAATCTGTTAGCGAACGGCAAAATACACCAAGTGTTGAACTAGATGCGGATAAGAGGAGCTGTAAAGGTCTCCAAGTTAGAAGGGCTTCAGCGCAGACAACTAATGTTGGATTGAATACAGTTGAAAATATGGATGATATGGTAAGTTTATGGTGAAAGGGTATGCTCGTAAAGACCCCTTGAAACTGAAGTTCAAGTGTTCCTGTAAGACCCTCCTTCAGAGGCTTTCCCTTGACCCACGTCTTTCTAACGCCCGAGCTCTTTCCTGCAACAGCTGGTCACACCGAAGCATTGGAGACGTTGCTAAGTTGTTAGGGAACATAGAGCAATTATGTAAATTAATGCCTTCATATCTATGAAGGCATGATAGAGGATTTAAGCAATGTTTTTTGGGAGCACCTAGTTTGATAGATATACATACAAATAGATAATTACAGATTATTTTGTTATTTTCTAGGTATCACTTGGAAGCGGTAATGTTACCGTCCCGGCTAGGTTAATGACTGAAATTGATTGGACCTCTTACACCTCTGCGACTAGACAATTGCTACAAGCAGTTTTTCCGAGAAAGTACGTAATAAAGTTATTTATAATTTATATATTTATTTTTTTATATTTTACTTTACCAAAAAACGTAAGAGCTAAGTGAGATGAAGTTTTGAGTTACGACTATAAAATATTGTTTTTTGCTTTTTAACTAACGAAAAAACGGAGGAGGTTCTGAATTCGAATGCCACAGCCTGTAGTTACGAAGTTTTTGGTGAAACAACCCCGTGTCTCTGCGATCACGTTAAGCCGTCGGTCCCTTTAATTATTATTATTAACCACAAAATACGAGCTAAAGATCGTTACAGAGTCAACTAAGGTTAACCTAACCTTAAGCCCACAAACTCGCATTGTAACGACGTAGTGGGTACTTATAAGCTACAAGCTGACGTGAGAAAACTATTTAAACTTTTGGCTAAACTTAACGTACCTAGTATTTTATTTCGACTTCTCGTATAATTAATTGCAGAGTACTAGCAACACATTCGCTAACTGGAAAGCAGTCGCCGGCTTTCAAAAACAAACCACCAAAGAAACTTCTGGAACCGCAGCTGGTAGATGACATCGTTTGTACTGTATCGAAAAGATGTGGCGTTGCAAAAAGAATTGTAAGGTAGGAGATCCTAGACTGACCTTAGAGCTGTTTATTTTTATACCGATGAAAGTTTACGGCTGGGCAGTGGCATACTTAGATGCGAAAATGCCCTGACTGACTCACATAAATTTATTTTTCAATACAAACCTGTTTTGGAAAATAAATTTTCTACTTTATATACCCTTGTGCACGCCATTGTTGCTGGGTATAGTATTTTTTAAAGTTTCTTTGAAATCCTTAAGTAAAAGGATAATAATAATTTTTCAAATTTAAATATATATTTTTTAAATTTCAGATCCTGTATTACAACCAAATGCACCGATGAAGCGAAACTATACCGTAATCGGCAGAATTACAAAAAGTTAAAAGATGGACAGAATCGGGAGAACATATCGCCGTCGCCCCCATCTTCGAACGAGTCGTCCAACCCTAGAGATTAGATTAATTTTGTAATACTTAATTGAATTTTAATAATTAACAATAAACACTAATAAATTCTTTTAATTCTTAAAACGTTTTTATTTAACATTGAGCCTCTATATCTGTCGTGTGTCGTGTCCTACAATAATTTATTATAGGTCTCTATGTAAAAAAAATAGAGTAGAAAAAAAAGGAGTAAAAAAAGTTAGCGGTAAACATTAAAAATTTTATTTTCTTACCAAAAATACGCAATGTTACGTAAAGATATAAATAACAATGTACTGAATGGATTAAAAATAATTTTGAATGATAACTTATAAGAGAATAAACAGCTTCGTTACGTAATCCGTTACGGCGGCAATCTGCCTGGCTTCCGTTTTCTCATGCACAGGAGAAGCCCCCCTTCCTTTTTTCACGCAACAGTAGGCAGGCTCCTTCTCTCATTTTAACCTACAGCGCTAGCGGTATTTATGGTTCTAAACATAGATCAAGTAAATAAAACTATAACTGCATCTAGGTTATAAAAGTCCATGATCTAGAGCCGTAAAATAAATTTGAAAAGAAAAAAAATATGACTGCTTGACTTTTTGGCAGTGACAGAACAAATGACACTGACAAGATAAAAAGCATTGATTTGTTTTCATTGGATTTTGGTTCTTTTTGAGGTTATTTCATTTATTAATTACCCTTGTGGGTGACATCAATGTTTATCGTCATTTATTTTTAACTTGAATTACTTTTTATTATTATAAAAGTGACCTTACTTCTTAAGGATGGAAGACAATGAAGAAGCAGAGTTCGTAGCATCCGAACACGACCGTCTTGTTAGTGCAATAACCAAACTTGATAAAACTCAACATATTAGCGAGCCCACAAGAAACGAACCAACCAACCAAAATTCCGAGTTCAATTTAATCAAACGATCGAGCAAATTGAAACTAGATAATGTAGTCAAAGTTTTGGAAGACACTGCCCACAGTGTGAAAATTGGTAAGAAGTTGAAGAAAAGTCAGAACGCTAAGGTCTTAGCAAAGCCGCTAGAAAAACCTCAGGCTGAACGCATAAAGAGAGCAACTGGTTATGAAGCTGCAAAAAAGAAAGTTGGAAGGTGGGATCCCGTTGTGGCTAGAAACAGGGCTGTAGATTTTGTTACATTTCCTATAAAAAAAGTTTCGGCCAAACTTCAGCCGACAAAAGATTTTCTCTCAAAACTTAAACTCAAATCTCCACTAGAAAAGGAGTTAGAAGAGATAGATCCTCTTCCAGATTCAACAGAAGTAGAAGAAGAGGAACCAATATACCCCATGAGTTATGAAGAGATGTTGGAGCACAGACAGAGTGCTGCAAAATTGAGAGCTCAACAGTCATACAAAGCTGCCAAAGAAAAGAGGCAAAGTAAAATAAAAAGCAAAAAATATCATCGGTATGTATTTCATGCATTCTTATGATCAGTATATTTTATCAATCTGCTGTAGGATCCTATTCGTATAAGTATAGTCAATTTTGTATTAAGTAGAAAGTATAAGGTGGGTTTGGTTATGTATATAGTAACAAATTAGAATTAGTAAATAGTATAGTAATAAATTATAAAAGATTATTGAATTTGGCTAAATCTACATTATATAATGTTGATTCTAAATAATATTTTTATTTCAGTATTCTCAAAAAAGAAAGACTTAAGCAACAGTTGAAGGAGTTTGAAGAATTACAAACTAAAAATCCAGAGGAAGCTCTCAAAAAGTTGGAAGAACTAGAAAAATCTAGAGCTTTGGAAAGGCACACTTTAAGACACAAAAACACAGGAAAGTGGGCTAAGAGCAAATTGGTTCGAGCTAAATATGATAAAGAGGTAACATGAGGAACAAATTAATTATCATTTCAGCTTAATTTCAAATATCTGTTCTTTCTTTCTGGATCTTTTCTGCACTTAGCCAGTAAGTTGATCGTTGTGAGTGGAGTTCCCTGGGCTTAGGCTCCCGCTGACTCCAGCCAGCCGAGCTCACTCCAGAAGTTTAGCAGGCCACCCAGGTTGCTGATTGCCTCTTGGAGTGTTGCTTTGAAGTTAATATATGCTTCAAGTTGTTCCGATACTCCTGTCTCTGTAATTTTTAAATTATATTATGTTCTATGTTTTTATAGGTACGACAACAACTAGCAGAACAATTGTCTGTGAGTAGAAGTTTAACACATAAAACACAAGATACACAGAGCACTGATGATGAAGCAGATGACACAGTGAATATTCCAGATTTAACTCTAGCGCAGGACCCCATGAATCCTTGGATGATGAAAAGTTCAGACAAAAGCAATGTTGATGCAGAATTTAACTTTGGATATAAAAAATATCTAAAAGATAAAATGTATAAAAGAAAAGAGATTGACTCTGATTCTGAAGAAGAACATTCTGAGAAAACTAACATGGAAGATGTTTCCTCATCACTTGGACTTCTTAAGAGCAGCACGAAAAAATTATGTGACACAAATAGTCCTGAGGATTCATATAGTAAAGAAGCAAGCATTGTTGCTGATAATTATGATCCAGGTGATGATGATGATCAAACAAAAAGTATAAAAATGGAGACACAAAAACTTGCCCAGAGGTACAAAAGCAACCTATCTGAAACAAAGTCTAAGCGGAAGTTTACTAAGATTGTGGCAACTTCTGGTTGGATTGTCGAGGAAATAGCATCCCCACCAATCAAACGTAAAAATAATGAAGATGCATCAGAAGATATTTCAGAGGTGTTTGATAAATTTGAAAACAAAGTTGTTGGGAAAGTAGAGACAAAATTGAAAAAATTAAGAAAACAAATCAGCAAATTAGACAAACAATCACTTAAGCAAAATAAAATGGAATCTGAAAAGGATGACGATCATGATAACCTTGAATACTTAAAACTGAATAAACAGAATACCAAGTCATATATTGATGAGGAGTTATTAGAAACATATAAAGGTGTTGGCCATGCAAATGAAAAAGAACAATTGTTGTCAAACATACTAACATCAACAGAAAAATCTACACAAGGGAATACTAATGTTGACATAGATCCTAACAGATTTATTGAAGTCAAGCCCAAGTATTTAAATACAACTATTTCAAGGGGAGAAAATAATATTGATGACTTAGATGATGATGAACAAGTTGTTCCAAAAGTTGATATTGAAGAAGTTTTTGAAGAAGATGATGTTGTTGATAGTTTCAGACAAGAAAAAGAGGATGAAAAGAATCAAGATGAATCCAAAGAAATTAATCTTACCTTGCCAGGTTGGGGAACCTGGGGTGGTAAAGGAGTCAAGGTAACAAAGCGCCGAAAGAATAGATTTATTGGTAAACCAATACCTAAACAACCTAGGCGTGATGAAAATAAAGGTGATATTATTATAAACGAGTTCAAAAACCCTCAACTTGCTGCACATAGAGTGACAAACTTGCCATTTCCTTTTACCAGTGTAAAGGACTATGAAGCATCAATTAGAACACCCCTCGGTAATACATTTATACCAGAAACCGCTCATAAGAGACTTATCCGGCCAAGTGTTATTACTAAAGCAGGAGCTATAATAGAACCTATGGATGAAGATGAATTGCTTGTCAAAAAGAATCTTAGCTTTAAAAATGACTCTGTAATAAAATTGTTGGCCAAACATTAAAAAACAACATGTTTGCTAAAAATAATTTTATTTATTTTTCTTAAACCTATACACCAACTCTCACTGGTGGAGATACCAGTATAACGCCATCACCTCTCACAAATAACATTGGGATGTTCCTTTTAGTTGATCTGTATACTTCTTCATATGTTTCTTCATCAATTTCAACTGTTGTTATTGTTTCCTCTGCATCACCTAATACCATGTTTAAGTGTTGATCATAAGCCTGAAATAAGATTAGAATTAATAGCTTAGTCAAGTTTGGAATTGTGCATCTTTGAACATAGAAAATATTTGGACAGACAAGGTGGCCACAATTATTTTCAAAAGTTCTGTTGAATACTATAAAACATTTAGAATATAATGAGGTAAAAATGATTTCCACAAAAGCTTTCAAACTCATATCTACTCATTACTCAATTTCTTAGGTAATTTTGAAGGCAGCACTTGAGTGAAAATTTAATTAAGCACTACCTTACACAGATACTAACAGATTTATAAGAAAAGTAGTTTATAACCAATAATTATGAACGAAATTTTGTCATTTATAAATAAAATTATATAGCTATGTAAAGTTTTCTTACATGAAGTTTTCCACGTAATTCGCGTTCATTTCTCATTTTTACATAAATCCTTTCATCTAAACTAAGCCTGATTAAATCTAAAGGCTCCTTCACCGTCATTACAGCTACCTGTAAAGAAAATAAGCATAATTTAATATTTACCAAAGTTTAATATAAATAAATATTTATAAAATAAAGTTAAATAATTTGAAATTACAGCATCGGCGTCGTCTGCCATGGTTTTAAATTATGATTTAGTTTATGTTTCACAGAACGAATAAATAATGAATTCAATTTAATTTCAGTAAATTCCTGTTTTAAATTAAAATATTTCTGAAGAATAAAATACAATGCAGAACAATTAATGTTTGTTGTAATTGATCCATAGACAATAAATCCCAATTTCCTAACCTATATACAAAATTGACATTGACATTTTTATTGGCATTCTTTTTATTTTCATTAGTCGTCTGGCACAGTGTCTGTTTGATATGAAATAGTGACTTCAGGGGACGCATGTTACATTTTCATAAATATTGCTGTTTTCAAGTACAGTTTATTAATGCTAGTATTGCTAATATATAGTAATCTGTTTTGTACTACTTATAATCTGTACCAAGTAATAAACAAAAATGCTTCATAAAAAAATTGACATTGACGTATAATTGACAATCGGAATGTGAAAGAATTGTGTGCTTCATGTTTTTAAACTTCCTTATTAATTTGTAAATCGTAACTATTCGCCAAAATGTACATGAATATTCTCTATATTTGACGTTAAATAAATATTATTATAAACATATTCTAATTTATTCTTAATTTACTCTTTTCTGTATATTGAATATAACAGTGTAAATATGGTTAGGAGTGGGTACGTTAAACGTTGCTTTTATGTGTTTTGGTTCTTGAAATTTTGGTGTTCAGGTTTTTTATTGATTATATTTGTTATAGACGAGACCGGGATAGGGACCGCGACCGCAGACGCTCACACAGCCGCTCGCCAACTCCGGAACGTAAACGTAGACGTTCTCGTTCTAGGAGTAGAGACAGAAGTTCAAAATTGTCGAAGAGAAAGCGTAGTCGCAGCAGAGAGAGGGATTCGAAGCGCGACCGAAGCAGAGATCGCGACAGGGATCGTAAAAGGTAAATTTAAGCTCCATTTTCAGCGCTCAAGCTCCTACTGTATTCTCAACATGGTAGCGAGCAAACTGTATTCGCCAATCCAACAGAAATTTATATCTGTTTGAAATTATAAATGGAATCTATATATACTAACATAGTTTTAAGTAATTTTGTTACTAAACTAACAATTGACCCTAAGTTGCTCCTGAAACAAAGAATTGGTGGTTATGTTGTAAGTTTTTCACATGATCATATAATATCTCTTGTAGAATTTTGAGGCAACATATTGTATATCTTTACAATATCCAATCCTACCTATAAATGATAATATGAGAGTTACAACAAAATCTCCCTTTCAAGTTACAGCCGAATCGGTTCAAAAGTTACAGCATGAAGAAGAAGCAAAAACAGTAATAAATTCATGCTTTATAATATTATTGTTATTAGTGTGATTAGAGTCCAGTTTTTAATATGTGATGCTAATTAAAATCAGTGCTTCATGTTCATGCAATTAGGTAATTAAGAATATTACATTTATAGTGATAAAAGAGATGACAAAAGGAATGGATCAAGCAGCAAGTCTCGAAAGAAAACACCAGATAGAGACAGGGATAGGGAGAAAGAAAAAGATAGATCCAAATCCAAGGAGAAATCTCTGAAGTCTGAAGATTATAATCCAGGCACTGTAGACAAGGTAATTAATAAATATTTCACTGTTTTTCTTGGGGCCTCACTTGGGTTCTTGGCTTGGCTTTCATCTGCATAGAGGTTATTTCTAGCGAGCAGGATTACTCTAGAAACAGTACTAGACAGTCACTGTGTTAAGTGTTAACTGTCACTTGGTTAACTGTCCATATGTTGTCATGCAACATTAAGTACATTTAGTAAGTACATTTGAAACATTAAGTACTCAAAAATTTTGTAATAACAGTAAATTTAAGTCAAATAATATTAAAATCTTATAGACTTTTTGTAATGTAGCACAAACAATGTTATTTATTTGTTTTTGTCAGTAAAATCGTGGGTCATTAAACCTTATTGCTTTAGTTTACAGTGTAAACCTTAAATTATTACCATGACTTTTTTATATAATTTAAGAATTCTTGATTAATTAAATTGTTATATATTTTACTGAATAGTATATTTCTGATTTGATTTGCTCCTAATTCCCTCCCCAAAGTTGAGATAGGCTTAATCCTGTCTGTGGCTGTTGTAATATGCAAAATGAATGAATGAAATTGTTGAAATGATGATATTTATTTTAGCCTCAATAGCTTCATTGTTTTTTTGGCTTTTGCACAAGTATTGAGTTTACTTGGAAGGGAAACTTTAAACAATTCAGGCTTTTTGTTTTTTAATATATTATAACAATATTAATTATAGGAAGAAGAGCAAAGCAGATTAGAAGCAGAAATGCAAAAAAGGCGTGACCGCATTGAGCGGTGGAGAGCAGAGCGAAAACGTAAGGAGATTGAGTCAGCAAAGAAAGAGGTGCAAAAGGGCAGTATTGTTACTAACATTCAAGTACCGGCAGCAAAGAAGTGGTCCTTAGAGGATGATTCTGGTGATGAAGGTAAAATAATTTCCTCTTTAATCCTATGCGGGCAATATAAAACTATCCTAATTAATTAGTTACACTGATATTATATCAAAATAGTCGCTAAAATAGGGAAGAAGATATGGGAGTACAGGTATTTTATATTCATTTTTAATTAAGTTATGAAAAATCTAATTAAGCTATCTTTAAGAGATAAATATATTCCATTGAGGACTTTTTAAAGTCCTAATAATGCTACTAATGTATATAGTCATGGTTGTATTTTTAGGTGAAGATGGTGAAGGTAAGGAAAAGGATAAAGTTGAAGAAAAGAAAGAGGAAGAAGATGAAATAGATCCATTGGATGCATACATGCAAGAAGTACAACAAGTAAGTTTAGAATACTGTCATGATAAATTAACCATTGGAACAAATACATAATTTAACAATATGAATCTGCACATTAAAAGTTATATTTCTTTTTAACCGATGAGAAAAACGGAGAAGGTTCTCAATTCGACACATATACTGATTTCATAGATATGCTTAAGTAAATTAAAGCAACTGAATAGCACAAAAAATAGCTTTTTTTACTTTGTGTAGTGGAATTAGAGTCGTTCAAATTTTTTATTGTGAAATATTGCATTTGGACAAGGTGTGTAAGTCAAGACATATCTCGGAAAAATATATCGCCAAATCTAAATTATATCTTTTGGTCGCCAGGGCACAATGAAAGGAATAGGAATATTTTCGATTGCGCACTATCCACCAAAAGTTACTGCTTTTTACTGCCGTCACTCTTGGTGATAAGAGTTGATGCAATTTAAGACTTGTGAAAAGTGGCATGAAACCCACACCCTTTTTTCTAAACAACATCATACTGGAACGCTAAATCACTTAGCGGTACATCTTAGTCTACGGGGTGGTAACTAACCACGAACTAAGCCTTCCACCAGACAGACCTAGGCCAATTGTGAAAATCTCAAATTAGGAAGCCTTCAGAAAACAACAGCAATTTTGAATGTCATGTTGCAAATATAATGATTTTTTCGTGATAAGTTTGGCTTGTATCGGCAGCCGTTTTTACGTACGTTTCAATCGCGCCTGATCTGTGACTGATTAATGTTTGGGTTAATTTCGTAGGAGGTCAGAAAAGTAAATGAATTAGACCAAGCTAGAGGCATCATAAGCGTGCCGTCTACAGGCGGCGGCACCGGCGTTGTGATACTCACTGGAACTGCAAAGAAGAAAGTTACCGAACAAAAGAATAAAGGTAAGGTTTTGAGTTTACAAAATTGCATTTTATCTTTTTTACTAGAAAAATATATAATGTTATTATCACATATTTATCTGTTTGCTTTCTTTTTATTGACCAAAGATTCATTATGAATAGGAACTTGATAATTGAACATTGTAGCATTAATATCTCCTGCGATACTCTGGTTTTGGAGTTTTTCTCTCTCTACATATCTACAGAAGTTTTTCAGCAGGTCTGGGTGGCATTGCTACTTGATAGGTTTTCACGGAAACTAAATCATTTTACAGATCACAATGAAATTGCATTTAAATAACATTGATTAATTGTTGTAATTGTTCACCAATAAAAAGCTATAATGTTAATATTCATATTACAGGTGAACTAATAGAACAAAACCAGGATGGACTGGAGTATTCATCTGAAGAAGAAACCGAAGACATCAAGGACGCAGCAGCAAACCTCGCTTCAAAACAGAGAAAAGAACTTGCTAAAGTGGACCACGCTAGTTTAACTTACATGCCATTTAGAAAAGCTTTCTACACAGAGGTATAAAGAATATTGAAATTACTGATAGTTCAATTCATTAAGACGCGCCCCACTATTTCTCGCGAGGGGAAACCGAAGGGTGCGGGGAGTACAGTTCGAACATCAGTCTCGAGTCGACCACGGCTCGGTGTACACGGGCTATTGTAGGTTGTATCGCTGCGTGTCATGATCGAACGGAATGATGCTCTACTTAATTTTTTTACCAATATTATATTTATAATGTCAAAAAAACGTATCGTATGATGATAAACTACACATTTAAATGTGACTTAGCCATCCAGCCTGCAGCAGCCAGAATCGTTCCGTTGCCCATTCCTTCAGGTTGACCGACTCGACTTTAATTTTTCTACAAAGGTCACTTGATTGGTTTGTTACTGCCAATATAGATTTTCCAAATTAGCTTTGGTATTTGTACTATATATACATTAGTACTATCCTACTAAAAAGACGTACCGTCAAGCGATTTAGCGTTCCGGTACGGTATCGTGTAGAAACTAAAGGAATGTAGATTTCATGCTACTCCTAACAAGTTAGCCCGCTTCCATCTTATTTTACATAAACTAACTTGTAATGAATCAAAATAATAATAGATATCATGGGTTCACGCTTTACAAAAACGCTAGGGGTATGGTAGACAAGACAGCGTGGAGTTGAGCTCAATCATTAAACTGTTTAAACAAAAGAAAAATAGATATACTAGGTACCTATCTGAGATGATTGTGGGTATGTGTGTTTTTAAGATATTTTTAAATGGGTTAATATATATTTCGAAGGAATTAGACTAGAGACTTAGAATAGATTGTTGTAATATTGTAATAGACGTCATTATTTATGGAAATGTTACTGTCTGTGGATGTAATTATTTTTGGTATGTCACGAGTTTTTTTATGAAAGTAATCGAAATAGAACTAATTGTTAATCATTTAATGAGAGATATGAGATAGGTGCTTACTTAAAACTTTAACACAAAGTTAAATTCAATTTGATTTGATAAATGAATGAATGATTGATTTGTTTTAATACTCCAACCAATAAAAGAGTCGGGCGCCAAAGTCCTAGTAGAGTATTTACACCATCTTGAGGGGAATAAAGGAGTTAGGTAGTTAGTTTGTGTCTGGAGTGCGGTGAGGATATTTGGTCGAGTTGGACCAGTGTAAAAGTGTTCTTAAGAAGTAAATTAAATTAGGGAGTAAAGTAAGATGGGTGTAAATAAACTACTGTTCTGAATCTTTATAATACGTCAGGAATTATAAAAATCTATTTCATGTATCAAAACATTGTGAACTTGCAATATATCTGTTTGTGAAGACAAAGTCTTTGTAACCTTAGAAAACGCCCAAAAGATTAAGAACCACTAAAGATGATGTCAAGGAGAATTTTTATACTCCGATATATATATTAACCTATATCACAATATAATTTTGCTGTGCAGGACCAACATGACATATTCATTTTAAAAAAATGAGTTAAAATGAAGTAGAGCATACTGCTAGTCAAACGTGACATTCTTGTTGACATAACTAACTTGACACTTTGTGTGAGTGTGCACACATTGCTACTCGTTACGTAGTAATAGAACTCACATTCTTGCAGTTTTTATTGCACACATGCACTGTAAGCGTTTGAAAAACAAAACACTACGAGCCATCGTGGATTGACCAAGCTATACTTGCCCTATTTCCTGATAAAAGGGTCTTGATAGACAGATGGACTGATATTAAAATACATATAATAATAATGCTTAGCTCTTCAATTTAAAAATGATATATTTTATATTTTTATTGTATTGAATAATGTTACCCACACTCCAGGACACTTTATAATTGAAAATACACATAATCTCAAAAATCTTTAATTTGGCTACATTGTAATATAAGCGTTCAATAGTACTGTAACTTGCTAAAGTTCATACTATACTAAAGCCAAACTCGATTGAGAATGCTCGTCAACAAATAAATTTAAAATGAAGGTAGAAAATGCAACTCATTTTATGCCTAATAAATTCAAAATTATGTTTTGTTTGTTTATAAAATCTTATTTAAAAGATATTGAATATATTAATTAGTTTTAAGCTTACTAATCTAATTTATTGTCATGAATTCGTCATTAACAAGTTAAATTAAAAAAATAGATGTAAAATGACTAGTGATTTCTACCTTCATTTTTAATTTGTTTGTTGGCAAGCATTCTCAATGGAGTATGGCTTTAGTATAGATGGTATTACAGGCCTTATTCCTGGATATTAAAATCAAACATAGTATCGTGCCTAATCTCGACGCCAGTCGGACACAGTAGCCTAGCGGTAAGGCGTCCTGGCCGCGAAAGGCAAAGAAAGTGGTCGAATCCCGTTGGTTCCACAATTTTTGATATTGTTTATTTTCAAATACTTTGTTTTTGTCTTCTAGGTAAGCGAGCTAGCACGTATGACGCCAGAAGAGGTGGAAGCATACAGGACCGAGCTAGAAGGCATTCGCGTGAAAGGCAAGGGGTGTCCGAAGCCCATCAAATCATGGGCTCACTGCGGGATCAGTAAGAAAGAGCTCGAGATACTAAAGAAGCTTGGTTTCGAAAAACCGACGCCCATTCAGGCTCAAGCCATCCCCGCTATAATGTCTGGAAGGTGAGTACATATGCTCAACATTTATATTCTCTAAAGCCTATGGATACAATTAAATACGAGTACCAACACCAAAGTCAAAGTCAAAGTAAAAAACCAGCAAAACATCTTGTTTCAACTCAATGTTAAAACTGTGTTCAATAAAAATAAATAAATTATTTATTGTTCATACTGAACTTACTGTGTAATACTTACTAAGGTAAAGAAATAAAGCATATATTTTTATTTCCAGCAACAACTAATTTTTGTTTTCTATCAGTTGGTATTATTTTTATTTGGTTTGTATTGTTCATACATCTTAGATATAATATATTATGTGCTGGTATTTGATATTGTTACATTTGAACAGAAATGATTTGCATACAAAGTAAATTACTCAATTTTCTATCCTGAAAGCTCAGAATTCCAATAGCATGGTCTTAGCAATAAATATTAAAGCATAACTTTAATACAAGTGGATAATTTTAATATACAAGCATTAACTTCTTTCCAGAGATCTAATTGGTATAGCTAAAACTGGTTCAGGCAAGACCCTGGCCTTCATACTGCCAATGTTCCGCCATGTGCTGGACCAACAGCCTCTTGAGGACACAGATGGACCCATATCTCTTATAATGACACCGACGAGAGAGCTTTGTATGCAAATTGGAAAGGACATCAAGAAGTTTGCCAAATCGCTTGGCTTGCGAGTGGTTTGCGTTTACGGAGGCACTGGGATATCAGAACAGGTTGGTCTAATGTCAAATTGATTGCAATTATGAAAGCACCCACAAAAATTATTGTAAGTTAAAAAATACACTTCTGACTTGCCGGGACTGACAACTGTATTCTTGCACGGGCACATGAGTAGAGACAACAGAGACAAAGCCTGTGCCCGAATCGGTTGCACTACTTCAAGCACGCGGGGCATGTGTGAGTGACCACCAGCCGCTTGTCGCGAAAGCGACGAGACTGGAAAAAACCGGTTTACACTGGCACAAGTAGTTGACAAACTGTTGTTGTCGTGGCGCGGTGCGCGGTGGATTCATGTCAGTGCGAATTCATGAATTGGATTAATTTGTTTGGTATGGCTAGTGGGGGCTTAACAAGTGTATCGTGACAACCCGTTCCAAGATAGGTAACATTAAAATTACATGTAGAATAAATAGCTGTAATGTTACAAATGCATATTTAAATTATGTTATAGATAGCTGAACTGAAGCGCGGCGCCGAGATGATAGTGTGTACTCCTGGGCGGATGATCGACATGCTGGCCGCCAACTCCGGTCGCGTCACCAACCTGCGCCGCGTCATCTCTGCTGGACGACTGCCATGTTCGACATGGCTTTACTGATTGCTCCCTTTTTTTTTGGAAGAAGGAAATCTCTCAAAGATAACCCAACCTTTGAGGGAAAAGTCAGGTTGCACTTTAACCCAAGACCCCCTGGATTCCGTACAATGAACCTCATCTCTAACCAACGAATATTCCCTGCACACTGCCTGTAAAGGCTCTATAGATGTAAACCCTCTAGTTCGCCATCATAATCATTTCATAAGAACTTCTATCTATAAGGCAACGGTTCAATACAGGGCCAGGCCTTGCTGCTTCACACCTGATGTTAAGTGATGATGCAATCTAAGATGGAAGCGGGCTAACTTGTTAGGAGTAAGATGAAATCCACACCCCTATCGGTTTCTACACAACATCATACCAGAACGCTAACGTATCGCTTAGCGGTACGTCTTTGTCGGTAGGGTGGTAACTAGCCACGACGAAAGTCTCCCAAGCACGATCAGATGTTGAAGAACAATCTGCCCGCCGGGAATCGAACCCAGGACCTCCGTCTTATAACTCCACCGTGCATACCACTGCGCCACGGAGGTGCTCAAAAACTGACTTATTATTTTGACATAAGAAATGTCCCTGCAGAAGGGGTCTTGAACTGCAGGTAAATGAGTCGTATATGCATGGTCGTTATACAAAGAGTCACAGTGAAAAACAATTTCAGAATAAGTAGATCAGACTATTTAAAAAAAAATCCTGGAAACATTCTGCATTTTTATACTTCCATATGAACAGACGTAAAGATTTCACACACATCTCTTACAAGTTTACGTGTTTATTTATTCAGGTGATGAAGATAATCGATAGCTGAACGGTGATGTTCGCGGCGCCGCGAGATAGGGTGTACTCCTGGGAAACCCATGAAGTTCAGATACATGCTGGCCGCCAACTCCGGTATATATATATATTTTTTTTATGTGTGTTCGCGCATAACTGCGCCGCTTTGATCATTCTTTTTTTGTGCTGGACGAGGCTGACCGGATGTTCCGACAGGGGCTTTATGATCCGCAATAAAAACATTTGTTGATTTTTCCGATAATAATTAAAAGCACTACAATTTGATGAAGGTCTTCGATCGGTGATAGCCGATCTACATATAAGGAAATCCTAGATTTCCTGAACCATTCTTTTTAAAGCTGACTTGATTATTTTTACACTAGAGGAATGTGACTTCAGTGAGGTCTGCAGTGAACGAAGGACAGTTAATGGAGCTCGTATAATACAGTCGGTACCGTGTGTTTGGGCTTGATTAATTTGTCTCGTAAGAAATTTACATTTAGATGGGCTGTGACTGTCACAGTCGGGAAAACCAATGTCTAGAATTCTTTAAGGTTTACAGTAGCTACCTATTTGGAATTAAATCCTGGAAACAAGGTTCTAGATTCCAGTTGTTTATTTAACTGTCATATGAACTAGACGTAAACCTTCAAATTTCACACACATTGGGATCTCTTACAACTTTACGTGAATTTGGTACTTATGGTTTAGTTCGAGAGTTCTTTAGTATTTTCGTTGTTGATAAATCACTAAAAAGATGAAGATAAAATTAACAAAGTGCGCCTTCAAAACGCACTAAAAAGTAAAAAATAACGACGGCAGACGGTGATGTTCAGCGCCACGTTCCCGCGCCAGATGGAGGCGCTCGCCAGGCGCATCCTGCAGAAACCCATCGAAGTTCAGGTATACCATACTCTTTTTTTCTTCTTTTTTTATCTACTACAAGAGGGAGAATAACTTGAACAGAGGAGGTGAAACCTACACCCGTGTCACAAGTCTCGGGTTCTGTTCGGAGTTTTTCTCTCAGTCTGCCCCGCCGGGAATCGAACCCAGGACCTCCGTCTTATAAATTCAGTGCGCATACCTCTGCGCCACAGAGGCCGTCGAAACTCACATTAAGTAGTAACTAGCTTTTACCGCACTTTCATTCTTATTAATATTTTTCTCCTAGGTGGGCGGCCGCAGCGTGGTGTGCAAGGAAGTAGAACAACACGTGGCCATATTAGAAGATGACGCGAAGTTCTTCAAACTTCTAGAACTGTTGGGGCTGTACAGTCAGATGGGCAGCATCATTGTGTTTGTTGACAAACAGGAGAACGCCGACAGCCTCCTCAAGGATCTGATGAAAGCTTCGTATTCTTGCATGAGTTTGCATGGGGGTAAGTCAAAGAATGCATTAAACTTATTTGTTTTACCCAAATTATTAATGTTGTGGGATTCTGATGTTGACGTAACGTTTCTAAAACCCGATCTTTTTAAAAAACCTCTCACGTGGCTTATTCCAACTAAGCTGCTAGTGTGCAAACAGAATAGAGGAGCAAAACATCAAGGTAGGTCAGGAATGGAACCCTAAACTTTTAATTCTCATTTGTGTCTAACCATTTACTTGTGGAGCTATTGAGGCTTCGAGAAACATCTTCTCTGTTCAAGGTAAGAGAGCTGTTAATGTGTCTTTATACAAAACAGTCCCCACAAAAAGATTTAAAAAATTCAAACGTCAAAATACGTAAAATCAGATGAACGTCAAAATTCCACGTAATTAATAATTCGGGTATAATTATAACATTTTAGTTTATCCATAATCTATTTTGCTTGTCAATTTCTGATCGAAACACTATATCTTCTACGAGACTAGGTATTCAAAACACTACATTACATTTTCAAATATGCAGACAGACACACAATGTTTCTCACTGTAATGAATCCAGTGGAGAGGGCTGGTTATCCTTAACACAGATCTATAAAATCTAGCTAGGATAACCAGTTCTTGAACTTAAAAAAAATTGTTAACCCTTTTTTTGTGTGCTAAATAAATAAATAAAAAATAAATAGATTTACTTCTATTTTTAGCAGACTATATTTTGAACGAATTAAATAACACTTTACTAAAACTTATCAATTTTTATTTCAGCTTGTGTTCCCGATATATCTGTTCAGAAGAGACATATTTGCGTGGCATTTATAAAGTTTATAACAATGTGTACTGCCTCCATTAAAATTAGTCATTTTTTTAATTCTTAGTCACTTCACGAAACGTAATTTTTGTTAACAATTTGTATGAATAAACTTCAAACAATTTTAAGAAGTTTATTTAAATTAATTTAGGCTGAGGTACATATTAAGTTTAATCACCAGCAATGTTTATGATATGGTTTTAATTTTCTTAGTATATTTAGAGTACAAATATTTGATATCCATAACTAATCATGACTTGGCAATAAAGGGCTTTGAACTCTCAAAAATCGCTAAGAGAGCAAAGGAGTAGACAAACTGCTATATATATCTCTCTTTTACATATGAATATATATTCGAGGGGTCAACGCCCTTTATTGCCAATCAATATGATACGAAGTATTATAAGTTTGCTCATTATATATCTTATATTTAACTCATTTATTCAAATTACTCTACCTCTTGCGCCAATTTATTAGAGTGATCTTAATTTATTTTTAATATTTCTACTGATAAAATGGGGCAGTACACTTAATCAATACTGTTTTAAAAGAGACGAATATATTAATAGTGGCCTGTTACAGGTATTGATCAATTCGACAGGGACTCGACGATCGTTGACTTCAAGTCTGGCAAGGTGAAGCTGTTGGTCGCCACCAGCGTCGCGGCGCGTGGTCTCGACGTCAAGCAGTTGGTGCTGGTCGTCAACTACGACTGTCCCAATCACTACGAAGATTACGTGCATAGGTTAGTGTGATAGCACCGAATAGACAACAATGATAGTTAACTCCAAGTCTGGCAAGGTGAAGCTGTTGGTCGCCACCAGCGTCGCGGCGCGTGGTCTCGACGTCAAGCAGTTGGTGCTGGTCGTCAACTACGACTGTCCCAATCACTACGAAGATTACGTGCATAGGTTAGTGTGATAGCACCGAATAGACAACAATGATAGTTAACTCCAAGTCTGGCAAGGTGAAGCTGTTGGTCGCCACCAGCGTCGCGGCGCGTGGTCTCGACGTCAAACAGTTGGTGCTGGTCGTCAACTACGACTGTCCCAATCACTACGAATATTACGTGCATAGGTTAGTGTGATAGCACCGAATAGACAACAATGATAGTTAACTCCAAGTCTGGCAAGGTGAAGCTGTTGGTCGCCACCAGCGTCGCGGCGCGTGGTCTCGACGTCAAGCAGTTGGTGCTGGTCGTCAACTACGACTGTCCCAATCACTACGAAGATTACGTGCATAGGTTAGTGTGATAGCACCGAATAGACAACAATGATAGTTAACTCCAAGTCTGGCAAGGTGAAGCTGTTGGTCGCCACCAGCGTCGCGGCGCGTGGTCTCGACGTCAAACAGTTGGTGCTGGTCGTCAACTACGACTGTCCCAATCACTACGAAGATTACGTGCATAGGTTAGTGTGATAGCACCGAATAGACAACAATGATAGTTAACTCCAAGTCTGGCAAGGTGAAGCTGTTGGTCGCCACCAGCGTCGCGGCGCGTGGTCTCGACGTCAAACAGTTGGTGCTGGTCGTCAACTACGACTGTCCCAATCACTACGAAGATTACGTGCATAGGTTAGTGTGATAGCACCGAATAGACAACAATGATAGTTAACTCCAAGTCTGGCAAGGTGAAGCTGTTGGTCGCCACCAGCGTCGCGGCGCGTGGTCTCGACGTCAAGCAGTTGGTGCTGGTCGTCAACTACGACTGTCCCAATCACTACGAAGATCACGTGCATAGGTTAGTGTGATAGCACCGAATAGACAACAATGATAGTTAACTCCAAGTCTGGCAAGGTGAAGCTGTTGGTCGCCACCAGCGTCGCGGCGCGTGGTCTCGACGTCAAACAGTTGGTGCTGGTCGTCAACTACGACTGTCCCAATCACTACGAAGATTACGTGCATAGGTTAGTGTGATAGCACCGAATAGACAACAATGATAGTTAACTCCAAGTCTGGCAAGGTGAAGCTGTTGGTCGCCACCAGCGTCGCGGCGCGTGGTCTCGACGTCAAACAGTTGGTGCTGGTCGTCAACTACGACTGTCCCAATCACTACGAAGATTACGTGCATAGGTTAGTGTGATAGCACCGAATAGACAACAATGATAGTTAACTCCAAGTCTGGCAAGGTGAAGCTGTTGGTCGCCACCAGCGTCGCGGCGCGTGGTCTCGACGTCAAACAGTTGGTGCTGGTCGTCAACTACGACTGTCCCAATCACTACGAAGATTACGTGCATAGGTTAGTGTGATAGCACCGAATAGACAACAATGATAGTTAACTCCAAGTCTGGCAAGGTGAAGCTGTTGGTCGCCACCAGCGTCGCGGCGCGTGGTCTCGACGTCAAACAGTTGGTGCTGGTCGTCAACTACGACTGTCCCAATCACTACGAAGATTACGTGCATAGGTTAGTGTGATAGCACCGAATAGACAACAATGATAGTTAACTCCAAGTCTGGCAAGGTGAAGCTGTTGGTCGCCACCAGCGTCGCGGCGCGTGGTCTCGACGTCAAACAGTTGGTGCTGGTCGTCAACTACGACTGTCCCAATCACTACGAAGATTACGTGCATAGGTTAGTGTGGTAGCGAGTAGGCAAGAATCAAGTCTGGCTAAAAGATTCTTCTTGCCAGACTTTATTCTTGCCTGACTGTAGGACTGTCGCAATTATTACAAAGACTTAGTGCACAGGAGACATTGATCAAAGGGTAAAAAGGGATCAAATACCCTTTGAGCAACTATAGTTCGTTGGCGATAAGAATGCAGTGAGCGCTGACTAACTCCGCTCCCGGGGGCTCCGCTGACTAATCAATCAAATCTTTTCAAATTACAAGGTCAAGTTCACAGTGACCAATGAAGGCATAGCTTCGAATGCGACGTGCGATTTGATTGGTTAGGGAGAGGGGTTGGTGGGCGAACTAAGATGACTCACTGCATTCTTAACGCGAACTTACTATATAACGTAGCACAGAGTAGTGGAGAGCGTGGGTCTTCTCCGCTCGATCCCTAGTGGTATTAGTTGGGGGTATGGGCTTTGAGATCCATCTCTTTTGACGTGAAAACGTCTTATAATTCGATAGAGCCGGCTGCACGCACGAAAAAACATGACTCATGCGGCGTTACCTCGCTTTGAGGCGTTCCATGTAAGGCTTGAAGTGCAAGCGAGAGCGCGGAATGAACGACAAAGAAGCACAATCGGCGTTTGCGTTCGACATCCGTCTATTAAATATAATTATTAAATATATTAATTTTAAATTGAAAATTAATATATTTATTATAAATTTAAAATATAAATTTATAAAATCAAAATCAATTATTTTATTAATTTAAATTAATATTTATTATTTTTATAAATATTACTTAAATTAAAGATTTTAATAACCAATTAAATGCTACCATTTCATCAGTATTTTCTTCAGACGTTGTTACGTTCAACTATCGTCAGTAAACCGACTTTACAGACAACCAATTTTTTTTTTGGTAAGGCGCGGGGAACGTCCGTCCGTTCGTCCGTCCATCTCGTCGCATTCCATGCCGTGCACCGGTAGGCTCGGCTTTTCTGAGGAACTCACGAAGTAAAGGATCTAGAGTTAGCGTTAGCTTAAATTGTTCAGCACACATCGCGCCAGCAGTACTTAAATTGCTTTATTAAAAACTAGGTGAGACCCGCGACAACGCCCGCGATTAAAATAGTGCATTTCAAGCAAAAGAGTAAAAAGGAAAATACCAAAAAGTAAAAAATATGTGACCCTGTTTTTAAGAAGAGATTATAAAAAGCTATCCTTAAAAGATAGTTATATGCTGTCACTCATTTTTGCAGTACTAATAAAGAGGAACAATATATCCATATATTGTTTTGTTACATCTCAAATGATTAGGCAGCGTTTTCAATTAAAGCTCCGAGGCGGAGCGACCCTTCCAATAATTATACAAAACCTAAACGACTTATATACTAAAACCTTGCTCAGGAACCACTCTATCTCTAGGTGTAAACCGCATGACAGTATGTTCAGTAAGTAGCCTTTGACAGTAGTATATAAAGATTAACTTACTTGTTTGTCCACAGGTGCGGTAGAACAGGGCGCGCCGGCAACAAGGGCTACGCGTGGACGTTCCTCACACCGGAGCAGGGCCGGTACGCGGGCGACGTGCTGCGCGCGTTCGAGCTGGCGGGCGCGCCGCCGCCGCCCGAGTTGCGCCAGCTGTGGGACACGTACAAGGAGGCGCAGGAGAAGGACGGCAAGAAGGTGCACACGGGCGGCGGCTTCAGCGGGAAAGGTGAGTCGATGAACACCAACTCAACAAGGGCTACGCGTGGACGTTCCTCACGCCGGAGCAGGGCCGGTACGCGGGCGACGTGCTGCGCGCGTTCGAGCTGGCGGGCGCGCCGCCGCCGCCCGAGCTGCGCCAGCTGTGGGACACGTACAAGGAGGCGCAGGAGAAGGACGGCAAGAAGGTGCACACGGGCGGCGGCTTCAGCGGGAAAGGTGAGTCGATGAACACCAACTCAACAAGGGCTACGCGTGGACGTTCCTCACGCCGGAGCAGGGCCGGTACGCGGGCGACGTGCTGCGCGCGTTCGAGCTGGCGGGCGCGCCGCCGCCGCCCGAGCTGCGCCAGCTGTGGGACACGTACAAGGAGGCGCAGGAGAAGGACGGCAAGAAGGTGCACACGGGCGGCGGCTTCAGCGGGAAAGGTGAGTCGATGAACACCAACTCAACAAGGGCTACGCGTGGACGTTCCTCACGCCGGAGCAGGGCCGGTACGCGGGCGACGTGCTGCGCGCGTTCGAGCTGGCGGGCGCGCCGCCGCCGCCCGAGCTGCGCCAGCTGTGGGACACGTACAAGGAGGCGCAGGAGAAGGACGGCAAGAAGGTGCACACGGGCGGCGGCTTCAGCGGGAAAGGTGAGTCGATGAACACCAACTCAACAAGGGCTACGCGTGGACGTTCCTCACGCCGGAGCAGGGCCGGTACGCGGGCGACGTGCTGCGCGCGTTCGAGCTGGCGGGCGCGCCGCCGCCGCCCGAGCTGCGCCAGCTGTGGGACACGTACAAGGAGGCGCAGGAGAAGGACGGCAAGAAGGTGCACACGGGCGGCGGCTTCAGCGGGAAAGGTGAGTCGATGAACACCAACTCAACAAGGGCTACGCGTGGACGTTCCTCACGCCGGAGCAGGGCCGGTACGCGGGCGACGTGCTGCGCGCGTTCGAGCTGGCGGGCGCGCCGCCGCCGCCCGAGCTGCGCCAGCTGTGGGACACGTACAAGGAGGCGCAGGAGAAGGACGGCAAGAAGGTGCACACGGGCGGCGGCTTCAGCGGGAAAGGTGAGTCGATGAACACCAACTCAACAAGGGCTACGCGTGGACGTTCCTCACGCCGGAGCAGGGCCGGTACGCGGGCGACGTGCTGCGCGCGTTCGAGCTGGCGGGCGCGCCGCCGCCGCCCGAGCTGCGCCAGCTGTGGGACACGTACAAGGAGGCGCAGGAGAAGGACGGCAAGAAGGTGCACACGGGCGGCGGCTTCAGCGGGAAAGGTGAGTCGATGAACACCAACTCAACAAGGGCTACGCGTGGTGCACACGGGCGGCGGCTTCAGCGGGAAAGGTGAGTCGATGAACACCAACTCAACAAGGGCTACGCGTGGACGTTCCTCACGCCGGAGCAGGGCCGGTACGCGGGCGACGTGCTGCGCGCGTTCGAGCTGGCGGGCGCGCCGCCGCCGCCCGAGCTGCGCCAGCTGTGGGACACGTACAAGGAGGCGCAGGAGAAGGACGGCAAGAAGGTGCACACGGGCGGCGGCTTCAGCGGGAAAGGTGAGTCGATGAACACCAACTCAACAAGGGCTACGCGTGGACGTTCCTCACGCCGGAGCAGGGCCGGTACGCGGGCGACGTGCTGCGCGCGTTCGAGCTGGCGGGCGCGCCGCCGCCGCCCGAGCTGCGCCAGCTGTGGGACACGTACAAGGAGGCGCAGGAGAAGGACGGCAAGAAGGTGCACACGGGCGGCGGCTTCAGCGGGAAAGGTGAGTCGATGAACACCAACTCAACAAGGGCTACGCGTGGACGTTCCTCACGCCGGAGCAGGGCCGGTACGCGGGCGACGTGCTGCGCGCGTTCGAGCTGGCGGGCGCGCCGCCGCCGCCCGAGCTGCGCCAGCTGTGGGACACGTACAAGGAGGCGCAGGAGAAGGACGGCAAGAAGGTGCACACGGGCGGCGGCTTCAGCGGGAAAGGTGAGTCGATGAACACCAACTCAACAAGGGCTACGCGTGGAAGGACGGCAAGAAGGTGCACACGGGCGGCGGCTTCAGCGGGAAAGGTGAGTCGATGAACACCAACTCAACAAGGGCTACGCGTGGACGTTCCTCACGCCGGAGCAGGGCCGGTACGCGGGCGACGTGCTGCGCGCGTTCGAGCTGGCGGGCGCGCCGCCGCCGCCCGAGCTGCGCCAGCTGTGGGACACGTACAAGGAGGCGCAGGAGAAGGACGGCAAGAAGGTGCACACGGGCGGCGGCTTCAGCGGGAAAGGTGAGTCGATGAACACCAACTCAACAAGGGCTCCGCGTGGACGTTCCTCACGCCGGAGCAGGGCCGGTACGCGGGCGACGTGCTGCGCGCGTTCGAGCTGGCGGGCGCGCCGCCGCCGCCCGAGCTGCGCCAGCTGTGGGACACGTACAAGGAGGCGCAGGAGAAGGACGGCAAGAAGGTGCACACGGGCGGCGGCTTCAGCGGGAAAGGTGAGCATCCTTCTAAGTAAATGTTAATTATTCTATTATGAGTAAAGCAGCAGACGATCGCGACTTTACCCGCTAGGAAATTAATTTATTGCATTTTTATAGACCTAATAAAGAAAACCAATCATTCCATAAATGGTTTTGTTATTTTAAAGGGTTTAGACAGCGTTTTCAATTAAAGATTCCAAGCAGTGACATCCTTCATTTACACAATTTACACATAACTTTAATAAATTATATGCTTACTAAAATCTTTTTCCGTAGGCTTTGAGTTTATCGCAAACAGACAAACACACACAGAGTTCATCATACGTAGTGTTTAATAATGTCGGGTAATGTTATTATGGCAGTGTAAAGGACCGCTTTAATAGCGTAAGACTAACAGTAGTAACAGTTTTTTTATTTATAACAAGTTAGCCCTTGACTGCAATCACACCTGATGGTAAGTGACGCAATCTAAAGTGGAAGTGGACTAACTTGTTAGGAATGGGATGCAATACCCTCTCGGTTTCGGTATCGTATCGGAACGCTAAATCGCTTACTGGCACGTCTTTGACGGTAGGATGGTAACATACCACGGCTGAATCTTAATCTCTTGAATCTAAGACCTCCGTCGTATAAATCCACCGCGCATACCACTGCGACATGGAGGTCGTGATATTAATAGAAACTGGTTTTTGGTTCTCTTAACCAAAAAATATTTTTCTATTATTTTGTTCAATGTATAGGCACGTTTTATTAACTATTGTCTATGGTTTATGGTATTGTTCTTTGCCTAAGGTTTCAAGTTCGACGAGTCAGAAGCGCAGGCGGCCACGGAACGCAAGAAGTACCAAAAAGCGGCGCTGGGGCTGCAGGACTCCGACGATGAAGACGTGGAGGGCGACCTCGACCAGCAGATCGAAACTATGCTCGCCGCTAAGAAGATCGTCAAGGAGATTAAGGTACCTTGGACATAACTAAATGGAATACGTGTAATTTTAATTAAGGCGAACCGTATATTAGACCATCTTTGTATTACTTATTGGTATAAAATTTTTCTTAGCTTATGTTCAATTATGAATTTAAGTAATTTTAAAATTCATTCATTCTTACATATTATAAAGTTATAGAACATAGTTCCCCGCCGCTTTTGTCTGTATGTCTGTATTCGGTAAACTGAAATACTACTAAGCGGACTATCATGCGGTTTTCATCAATAGATAGAGTGTATATAATTTGTTAAGGATTTATGTAAATTGGATGAAATATGACAAATAATTGATGAAAAAGAAAAAAAAGAAAAGATTTTTAAGACGCCTGGGAGGTTTCATCGAAAGCGCTGCTTTACCTATTTGGGATATAACAAAACAATGTGTGGAAGAATTGTTTCTTTTTATTTTGACTACTAAAAAGTCCCCGGTGGCATATATCTATCGTTTGAGATGCTAATTCATTGTATACTTGCTATACCAATTTTTATTAAAAAAAAAGGGTTACGCACACTATTTACCACGCGGACGAAATCGCAGGCTAGTCATAAAATAAAAAACCGCTACTGGTCCATTCAAAAAAATAACTTTCAGTACGTAATATAAATATAGAAAGTTGTCAAAAGTTCTTTTTCGTCTGATTACAACAGCCTGGTGTGGCTAACACCGCCCCGCCGGCGGGCGCGGGCGCGGCGGGCACGGACGGCAAGCTGGAGCTGGCGAAGAGGCTCGCGTCGCGCATCAACCTGGCCAAGGGACTGGGCGTCGAGCAGAAGGGCGCCACGCAGCAGGCCGCCGAAGCCATCCTCAAGGGGGCGCCCTCCGCGCATACTCTTATTACGGTGAGTCCAATCTATTTTTTTACAGCCTTCAAAAAGGAGTTTGTTCCATAACAAGTTTTGTACCAGAATAGATCTGATTTCGATGTAGTTTTTTCGTTTAAACGCATTTGACTTTTGTTCCTTGAGACAAAAAAAATATACAACTCTAGCTCATTAGCTAACAGTCGAGTCCAAAAAATATGTATGTTTCAATAGCATACAAATCCACAATCACTTGTTTCGGAGAAAACCGCGACATGCAGATGGGGACAACCTCAGATAAGTCTTATTGGTAGGATACAAGGTGCTCCTAGACAGGGTGCTTTATTAATGTCGTCATGAAAGAGAAATCATACGTGAAGCTAAGCTATTTTCTATAGCTAAAACTCAAAAAGGATTGACTATAAATAAAAGACAAACTAACTTCGTTAAAGCAGGTTCGAGGACAAAATCCAAAAGCAAGCTCTACTCCATCTTAAGCACTGCACCTGATTGAACTATATTAATGGAAATGTATGACTATATTAATGTATACACAGGGTTTTCCTTCGATTTTGTGGTAGAGTTACTAAGTACTGACAGACTTGATGTTACAAAAATGCCCGCAAAACGTTTCAAAAGTAGGCTAGTACTTGAAATAATTAATTTTGGGTTTTTTTTTTAAACATTTTAATCATGTTTTGGATATGGATCTATACATGACGATGTGTAAATACAAAGGACATTGCCAAAAATTGTATGGAAGTGTACCCCAGACTGCCCAGTAATGATGTATATGTCATTAAATAGTGTAGATTTTCTATTTACGGAAAAACAAAGTTGTATGTAGCTATGCAGTCGCAGGAAAAGTTATGAAGGAAAGACTTTTCATACTACAAGAAATCGATTGAAATTTTTATTTTTTTGATATATTTTTAAGTGATTGCTATGAAACGTGGGTAGTTGTTTAAAATTTATTGTGTATTTAAGTAAAACAGTTAAATATGAGCATAAGTTCGGACAGCCTGGGGCAAATTTTGGCAATGTCCTTTAGAAGTATTAGTAAGTACGAAGGCAGTTAATTTTTCGTTAAAAAAAAATCGAGTGAACTCCACGGCTAAGCACCTTGATTCAAATATGTGCGTTTCAATAACATACAAAACGATATGTTTCTGATAATAGCGCGAACATACATACATAATGTAATAAAGAACCTCCATTAGACCTCCATTAGGGTTGTGTTAATCTCGACGATTCACTAACGTACGTATTAGGTATCGTAAATTTCACATTTATGTACTAAAGTCACGAGCTCCTCTGTAGACACAACGTCACATGATGTTTAACGAATACAATACGAGTTAGCGTCGAAATTGTGAACATTGTAAACCGTAACACAATACATGCGGCAATGTGCCTTGTGACTGTTCGACCGCACTAATTGTTACTGCACATAAGGTTTTGTTAACATCTCATTGTATGCTGGTAAAATGTTTATTTGTATGTACTTATATACATTTTTAAAATACACAAGTATAAAGTGACTGTAATTGGGTAGATGACTGATATCAAAATAGTGGTGTTTTTAAATCCTCTTAACTTGATTTGATAACACATAAAGTTATGATATAACTAATTAAATTGATTAAATAATAAAAAAAAATAATGCTTATAACATTGTATAACTTAGTCGGATTTTACTTTTTCCCTCTTCGTGTTTTTATGTTTAAATCGATGAATTCACGGCAACGTTTTTTTATTTGATGAATGGTTAATTAGCGATTCACCTTATGTTCTGTGACGTAAATAGCCAAAGTTCAGTGAGTCTAGGATGTGCACTAAGACGTATCTCGTGTAAAAGAAGACATATTGCCTAATATTGAAAAAATCGTAAAATGCGCTCTTTCGTTACTAAAGAAAGAAAGTTATATTTCGACACAGTGGACGTCTTTTCTCTACACGAGATATATCATGGTGCACATTCTAAGCTTACTGTACTCTGACTATATACATCACATTACCTAAGCCTGCCCACTGGCCAGAGTCTACACCTGACTTCATTTTAAAAGAAAGGAGAAGGCCGATTTTTGTATGACACATTTAAGTACACCTAAACCATTGCACAGAATCTTCTGAGGAAAAAAATTCATGATTCCTTTTATTATTACAGGCTAAAACAGTAGCGGAACAGTTGGCAGCGAAACTGAATACGCGTCTCAACTACCAGCCGCGCGACGAGAGCGCGTCCGAACCGGCCGAGGAGGTGTTCCGCAAGTACGAGACCGAGCTGGAGATCAACGACTTCCCGCAGCAGGCGCGCTGGCGGGTCACCAGCAAGGTCAGTAGAACGATCCTACTGTCTGTCATAGAGAGAGCCGTTGTAATGTCAGCGTCTGGATCGTAAAGGATCGGATCATTGGGCGTCTTTTGACAAAATTTTCTTTTTTTTTATCGACTACAAGTTGACCCTGGACTGCTATCACACCTGATGTTAAGTGATGATGCAATCTAAGATGGAAGCCGGCTAACTTGTTAGGAGTAGGATGAAATCCACACCCCTATCGGTTTCTACACGACATCGTACCGGAACCCTTAGTCGCTTGGCGGTACGTTTTTGTCGGTAGCGTGGTAACTAGCCACGGTGAAAGCCTCTCATCAGCCAGGCCAAGACAAATTAAGAAAAATCTCAATATGCCCCAACGGGAATCGAACCCAGGATCTCTGTGTTATAAATCCACCGCGCATACATACCACTGCGCCACGGAGGTCGCCAAAATAAAAAAAAAATACTGTAAAGTGGAAGTGTACTGTAGCATTTATATTAATACTAATAATATTAATCTTTATTGCATAGATATACAGAGTGATTTTTTTTTAGTACGGATACTCATTCGCTTCATATTCATTTCGCATTTTTTACAAAATATCAAATAAATTGTACTAAAAATGTCTTTCTGTATAAGCTTGTATTCTGTAAAAATGTCTTTCCTAAAACTATTCACACGATTGACATTGTTAAGCATAGCGCTACAAATGTCGCAATGTAGATGCTCAATAAGATTGGATTATGTAAATACTCCCGCGGGAACGGAACCAGCGCGTGTGAACCCGCCGGGCACTGCTAGTAGAAATATAATGATTAAGAACTGCATGTGCTGATATTTTGTGATTCACTTTGACGCATTTGAAGTGTTGTGCAACTATTGTCGGTGTTTATCTCGATATTTTCGGCAAGTGTCTGTCTAATCCAATCTCACTTACAGCGTCACTTATACTCAACCAGAAGTTGAGATAAATCGTTTCCGAGAGCTGATAACGTACATAACGTGATCTGTTTAAAGTGCGACGTTATAAATATAGTAATCTTCAACATCTTTGGCGGCATCTTTTTGTACAGGCTATCAGGAAAAAGGAAGAGATTCTTTGTAAAGGGTTAAAGTAGAGCTTATTTGCAGCCAATTTGGTTATATAATGCCGTGACTAAATTGGCTGCAAATAAGCTGTGTCTTAACCCTCAGCAAGGAATGTATTTTGTTTCTAAACAGCCTGTAGAATGAATCTCATGACATGAAACTGGACCTCTGGTTAGTTAGTTCGGTAATGAAAAGTGTGGTCCAGGTCTTGAAACATGGTACACGTTAAAAAGAATAGATTTCAAGAAAAATCTCAAAGTCTGCGTTTTCCGATGCGGGGTCGACAACAATATGGGACCAGAATGGCCATTGGCTCTTCGAACTATGTGCCCTGTGCCCGTCCATTGACACTGACTTTGCGCCTCATTGAGTCGATCAGCAAGACAATAATTTTAATTCTTCTGCAAATATATTTTTAAATCGATGAAGTAATTCGAATCTTTTTAATGCATAACTATATACGATATCTTTTTAATCACGTCTTCGATGAGATGTGTTTTTAGCTTTTAGTTTTGCCCACAATGAAAGAACGTATTTAAAAATATTTAACTAAAGAAACTTTATTTAATCAGTAGCATGCTAAGGTGGTCTTTTCGCTAAAGCGATCTCTGCCAAAGAACCTCGTAAGATAGGAAAATATGTATTTAATTATAAATATGTACCTTTCGAGGCTTTTAATTTTTTAATTAGTTTTTACTTTTGATTGCAACATAATTTAAGAATACATACAACTGTAAAGTCACAATTGATAAGTGTTTGTAATCTTACCAGAAATATTTTCATATTTCAACTGACAATCTATTTTAAACATTATCTTGAAGACCCGTTTGAGAAATCTAATAATACACTCGTATGATCGCTTGGATATATCTTATCTTGAGTGTTTTTGATCTACGTGTGAGAGACAATGTCTTTTATAAATAGCTATACAAGTCTTGATAGTAGTGTGCTTGTTCACAGAAAATTCATATTTTGATTGTATTTTAATAAAAGCAAAATATATTCGATATGATTTCATTATATGTTTAAAATGTAGGGGAAGTATCACAGCTTATTTCTAATTAATGCATAAATAAGTATAATCATTTAGCGTCCTAGCCGTATATCGCCAAACCTTAAAATATTACCGTCATTACACAAGTTTAAAGTCTTTAACGGTGACGACGAAACCCATCATAAAACCAAGAACATAATTATATAAACTACGATATATACATACACAGTTAAGTTAAACATAAGGCTTATCTTTCAAAACCATTGCCTACTATACTAATATGGTAGGAAAAGGGTTATCAAACCACTCATGTAGCCAGTATTGGCTTTATTTTCAAGAAAAAATAATTTACAAAGAACTTACTGCTTCTTAGTTTAATGTACTATTAACTGTGGATTCAAATTATATGAAAGGTTTCGAAGAATCAATTTGCAGTTAATTTACAAAGTCATAGATCTGCCACATCAGTAAACAACTTTGGAAATTGTAAACAAAACACTTTATAAGTGTGAATAACAATATAATTTTTATCGTCATGCACTTTGTTTTTATTTTAATTGAATTTCATAAGATATTTTGTTTATTTTAACAGTTGGCAGAAAATTTACAAACAAATCAACAATTTGCCCTTGCCGATAACTTCTGCTTGTTATAATCAACGGTTGAAAGATTGCAACTAATTTAATTCAAAAAATATTACAAATGGAAATAAAAAGTAAACAAAATGAGTAAGAATGTACTAAGATCGGCGATCTATTTTATTTGTAAGTTACTTAGGAAACTGTCGATCCACGCAGGTACCTAATAATCATTGCAGGCTTTATCTCGAGAGGTAACCGCGGTTGACGTCAGTTCATGTAGGTTTTTCGCCTAGTCCGTGGTTTGTAGTGCATCGCTTGTACCGTAGTTTAGTATGGCTGTTAGTAACTGTAACTATATGCAGAAAGAAAGATTATCAACTTATTCATACTGCTCCGTAAATAAAGGATCAAACTTAGATATGAGATACATCACCTAATTATCTAAAAATAATTTAAATTTTTTTAACAAACCATATCATATTTTCTAAAATGATTTCAAATTACATTGATTATCTACCAATGTAATAATTATCAATAATCAGATCTTAAAAATCTTATTTAGAGCGGCTTTGGCTATGCAAAACTTATTCAAGACAGAAGAAGATTGAAAAATCCGAAAAAAATATACCTTTGTTACCTTACAGTTTTAAAATACTCAAGTTAGTTAGTAAAATAACTAACTGATTTGAGTTTGATCTATTTTTACAAGATACCTTTAAAAGATGACTATCAGAATCATATATTTTTTGCGATATCAACATTAAATTCATGTTGGCAGATACATTTGACTTTTAAAAAAAATTCAAAACATTTTATTTCTAATAATGCAGTTGGCATGCAATTTTATTTACAAACAATTTTATTGCATCTTCCAAGTCCACGACCTCGTTGGCTGCGTATATTAACTTTGGCCTGTGATCGACCTCCGTTAACGATAACCCCTTGCAATACATATGCAACCCTCACAATTTCATCACCTCAGTGCATGATCGGCTCTCATACGGAACAGTCAAAATGTTGCTCAAACTGGCATTAATTGGTGCTTTCGTATTTTTCTGTGTCAAGCTTTTGAATCGACGGAGGTGTTGGTACTGTAATTAATTGTCAGGTAATTGTCAAAATAAAAAGCTTTTTACCTTTTTCCTAGTCATGATCCGTATATCTTCCTTTTTAGAAGGTTTTAAAACTTGATAGTTATATCTATTATGCGATATTAAATTACTTTAGTAGTCTTTAATTGTTTCGATCGATCACAAATTCTTTCAAATCTTTTCGGATCTTTCAATACGAGGATTGATTTCAGAAAAAATAAACTAATATGACAGACACCTTGTAAAAAGACGCTTTCTAATTATTATTTTTACTGTCTTTCATTATAAAATGCGTGCCTCTATAAAGTGTACAGTTATCTATTTTGGTGCTACACTTCGTATGTTCTATTTAGGTTCGTTTTGTTTAATTAAAGACCGAGTGAATTATGGGATATTGTCAGGATTACAACCTGATTATAATTATGGTGTAAAATGGTTCTTTGTCGTTGTATTTATAACAAATATATCATTCATTACCTCGCAATATCACACTCAAAAACATACTGTTTGTCCTAAGACCTCTTATATGACCTAATAATTTTACCACGTTTTAACATTACATTATTTCCAATCCATTACAACATCAAAAACCATGATTTAGATGACTTCGTTTCTTTTGCAGGAAGCGCTAGCGTTGATCAGCGAATATTCTGAAGCGGGCATCACAGTGCGTGGAACCTACGTCCCTCCAGGCAAAGCTCCTCCCGAGGGCGAGAGGAAGTTGTACTTAGCCATTGAGAGCTCCCAAGAGCTGGCCGTCGCCAAAGCAAAGTCGGAAATAACGCGACTCATCAAGGAGGAACTCCTCAAATTGCAGACCTCGGCGCATCACGTGATCAACAAAGCTAGATATAAGGTCATTTAATTCTATGGGAATTATAGTACGTGTCTTCTATTTTGTTTGTTTCATTTTTGTTCTACCCACTGTAACTCATGAACGTTTACGAAATAAAATATCGTATTTATTGACTGTCAAGTTATTGGGATTTAGTTAAACTTAAAAACCATATTCATCCAAAAAATAAGATGATTAATCACTTGTCGCTTTTATGCGATGCTGGATTGAAGTGAGTCGGGCTAATAAAGATTTTTTTATATTATAAGCTAGCGCTTGACTGCAATCACGCCTGGTAAGCGAAGATGCAGCCTAGGGTGGAACGCGCTTGCCAAGAAGATGCCTGTTCACTCTCAATCCTTTATTTCTCACCACAAACCCGTTAGTCAGCTTATTACACATACATTTAATTTTAAATGAATAACTTGAAGATACCCGCATTATAGGTGGTACGGAAAACGCAAGCTATAAGGGATTCCATATCCTAGCAGTGCGTATACGGAACGAGGAACCAAACCGCTTAGTACACGTCCAAGGGATATGAACTACGTAGCGATGTACATCTCTGCGATGCCTAGCGGTTCTATGATAGAACAGAGATGGAGGAATGAGATCAAACAGTTTCTGAGCACACTCGAAATATATCTTGTAGAAAACTGACAGATAGGCAACATTTCGGCTTTGCTCCAAACTTTGTCCACAGAGTCCAATGCAACATGTTGGTATTTGGCAGAGCCATCCCATAAGTGAGAGCAGTACTCGATAGTGTACTGTGATAGTATTGACTTGGCTTAAACCACGCTGCCTCTGCCTGAGTAGATATGTTAACTTCTTACTAAAATTAAATATATACTAATATCATAAATGCGACAGTAATAGTGCACATAGTTTTCCTTGATAATATATAATCTGTATAGTACGTACATATGTCACCTACTGCCAAGAAAACGAATATTATGTCAAATTAATAAGCCTAATCAAAATTCAATACAGTGAAAATTTACAAAATTCATAAATGTTGAAAACAATTTAAAATCTTTCTTCGCGCGCTTAGTTATTCGAACACTTAAAAAATGAACTACCCTTTGTTGTGATGAAATTAATGTTAACATAATAGTAAACATAAATTCCAAAAAGAAAAATGATATTCATATACCTAGGTTATTATTTTTTTACTCCTTAAGTAAAAATCATATATGTATGTAGGCAGTAGCCTATAAATGCACTTAACCTTTTTTTTACAGCGTACATACTTTTGCCTATACGTTTGGTAAATCCTTAACACTTGTTGTAACCTTAATGATTTTCGTCGCCTCGACACAAAATTCATACTTTTAAACCGAGCAGAATGTCGATAGTTGAATTGGTATTTATTGGAGTTGTTGTATATGTCTGTATGGAGCTATGGAGTAGAAGAAAGCGTTGGTATAATCGATAACAATACAGGTATGTTTATGTTATTTTATATGATTAAAATTTAATTTTATAATAGAATTGTATAAACATTAATTAAACATTATAACTGATACAAGGCAGGCGTACGTCCGCGCACAAGAGGATTTCGTAGTACCAGATAATTGATCTTTAACTTGCAATATTTCATTACAGGCACCTGGACAGGTGAAATAAATAAAGGCTTGTAAAAAAGAAATATATTGTTGTTGTAGGAGAGGAAAGGTCAGTAAGTACTCCAAAGCTACCGCATTACAGTAGGAGTTACCTACCTGCTGTCAGGCAAAGGTTTTGACGACAAGAGAATACCTACTGTCATCGATCTATCGCCGAAATTATTATGCAACTCATCCAAAAACTTCTCTTATCTATGAACGTATATTGTCATAATAGGTCAACTGTGAAAATTATAGTGTGAGGATTTCAACTTGGTTTTATTTGTTTTTTATTTGATCCTGTCTCCAGCATCCGAAGTCGTTGGTTTCATTAACGAGTTAGAAAAATGTTTGTGTGCTGAACATCATTTGTTCAGTATTTATAAATAGCGGTTTCAATCACATAGTTCACGCTCCCGTGCGAATATCAGGATTAATTAAGCAGAAAGTAATCAATAGGTAATCTATTTCCATTCCAAATTACAGCAAGATCGGGTAAACAGTTGCGGCGTAAAGAATTAACAAACATATACCTACAAACACAAACTTTCGCTTTTTATTAATGTGATACTGCTTGTTTGTGATATATTACTTATAAGTTAGTTTAATAATTGCGTAACAACCCTATTTAGTTAACAATTTGTAGATGTTAAAGGTACTATACAAATAAATTAGCGGGTAGTTCGATAATTATTTATGGCAGTTAAGGTTTGAATGGAGAATTCCAGTCGCGTCAGATAAAACGGCGCACGTGTGCTGACATCCCGCGATAGCCTGTGTCAATAATAAAATAAACTATCATCTCAGATATAAATAGCCGCGTCTCGTGCTATTATTGATAAGGGGTTATCGCGCGGGAAGATTCCATGGCAAACAAGATGCGCTGCGACTTGGTGACGACCTTACGATAACGGATGGAGGAATATTTTGATCCCCACTTGAGTTATTCGAAAGTGAAATCGAACTGTCTATTTTGCTACTTACTATTAGGAAGATATATCATCATTAGCCTATTTCTAACTCTTTCTCCTCTGTCCTGATTGAGCATTCTGTTTTATTGTTGGTTGGCGGTTTATATCAGTCAATTCGTTTTGTCTCATTTTCATTGAATAAACATTTGTAAAAGAATATTGATTTGAAACAAAATTGATGTTTAACTATCTTTACCCTTCTTGTAAAATGTATGTATACTAAAGCCAAACTCGATTGAGAATGCTTGTCAACAAACAAATTAAAAATGAAGGTAGAAATCACTAGTCATTTTACACCTATTTTTTAAAATTAATTTGTTAATGACGAATTCATGACAATAAATTAGGTTTGTAAGCTTAAAACTAATTCATATATTCAATATATTTGAAATAAGATTTTATAAAAGAACAAAACATAACTTTTGATTTATTAGGCATAAAATGTGTTACATTTTCTACCTTCATTTTAAATTTGTTTGTTGACAAGCATTCTCAATCGAGTTTGGCTTGAGTATAGTTATGATGCGATACGTTAATTTTACAAGGTTGATCATTCACCTATGGACCATCTATAAATAGGAATAGGTAAATGTCCAAAAATAATATAGACACAAGTATACTAATACAAATAGTCAACAGAACGAAAATTTCAAACATTGACAATACAATTAGCATATCTAATTTTAAATATGATAATTATTATTGTAGGTACAGCAGGGTTACCAGCGGTAGCATACCATGGTCTCATCATACGGGGCCGGGTCTATCCACATTGTGTGGCAGAGAGAAAATCTCAGAGCAGTTACCAAGACGTGACATAGGTGTAGGTTTAAGGGGTTTTAGGCAACTGCCCTATACTTAGAGTATTGCATTCCTCGCATTTCCATAAACATAGATTCCTGAACTCATAATTTTGTGTAGGTTGTTAGGAAAAAAATCATGCGTTTGATCACCTAAACGCTGATCCAGAACGGGAGACTTGGCTTACGAGGATTTCGCTTATTGCAGTACGGATTCTATAGAATCCGAAATAATACCATAGCAATAGAAATGCTTCTAACTATACGAGGGACGACGAGGGAATATGTCTTTTTTATTTTGAAAGCAATTACTTATCTTGTATGTATATCATCTTACTTGCCTTTAAAATGTTCTATTTTTAATGAAAGAGGATGGCGAAAAACGCAACAAAGACAGGGGAATGAAAAAAGAATATAGAGAAAACAACATTTATTACAAAAACTGTGCTAAACATGAGAATGTCTTATGAATGACTGTAGCGGCTGATGCCTGAACCCTTTGGGCATGTCGAGACCAAATCCAATTATTAGAAGAATCCAAACACCACTCTTGTTATGTTTGGTACAACCTTGAACAAGGTACCAGGTCAGCATTATGCTGTCTGAGGAACATGTTGGAGAATACAGCGCTGATTTTCAACTGCCACCAGGGACACGATGACACCACGGAAAACTCGTGTGCGCCACAGGATCTTCAGTTATGAAAAATGTGATTAAGTAGCAAGAGAGTATGAGTGAGAAGAGACATTGTACTTACAGTAAAATGTCCACTTTGCTACTTACCCAGTACTTACGAGTACGTGCCTAATTACTGCGCATCACATTTTGCGTAATGTTTGATTGTTTGCCCGCTACGTCATGGCAGATAAAAGTTGTTTCTAGCGAAGTAACAAACACTTACGTACATAAGCTACTAAAATCAATGATATGCTAGTTATTGTCAATTTAAGTGATTTACAATCGCCACTCCATGTTTTGTTGTTACGTAACCTCTTGGCCTTGTATCTGCTGAATCCTAGTGAGTTTGCATTATCGGTTATCTTTGTTTAACAATAAGAAGATGGAATTAAAAACAACGATCGAATATCAGCCGATTACGGCGGCCTGTAGAGTTCCTCAGCTCATAAAAGGGAAAGCTTATAAATAATAATAATCATGTCGGGTAAAAGGCGCTGCAAAGTGTCTAGCGATTGATGTTAAACTTTATAGTTAGATGATTGAGAGTCAGAACTTATTAAAGCCACCATGTTCCAAACTCTATTGTAGAAGCTAATGGCGGCCGCGATGTCCTTCTTCGAGTCTGTGATCGACCTGAAGATTGCTGATTAGAGGGTGAAAGTATCCAGAGTACACTCCCTGCAAATGCTGAAGAAGACCGTAGAAGGAGTGCACACCTACTTCCATCGGTAGAGCGGGCAGATAGAAAATTGTGGGTAAAATTTTTGGACGTCACGGTATCAGTAGGTAGCATATTTATCGATCCTGTGGCGTCCCATATCATAATGCAGACGTGTCCATTGCATATAGTTATAGCCCAAAACCAAAGCCTAGACTGCCTCGTGGGTCTAGTGGTTAGCTTATATGGCATTCGGTCCTGGGTTGAAATCATTAGTCGGGTCGCGGAATAATTCTGAGTTTTTCAGTCTTCTATGAAATTTATTTATTCTATATATTTTGTAGGTAGAGGTACATTTCAAGCCCAGAATCGGGAACTTTATTGTGGTGTGCCTCGAAGAGAACGTTTAGTCGTCGGTCCCGGTAACTATATTATCAACATCTGATAGTGATCATTAATGAATAAAAAAAACAATCATCGTAGGTCCGGCAACCCGCTTTGTCTCACTTCTGAAAAAAAATCTAATATATTAGATTAGTTTGCAAAGCGAATTTTAACTGCATTTCCCGGTTACACTGATGAACCAAAATGCTAAACAGTTCAGAAACAATAGTTAACCATATTGAATCACACCGAAATTGAACCTGACAACTGTTAAGTGCTACGTGCTAAGTACTTTAAAAATAAATCTAGGTTACTTACGGAACCCAAAAACCTATCAGTGAGTTACAGAGTCATACAATCAAGAGTGACCTCCTGATACGTTTCTTGCGTATAAACAAGATTTTAGATACATTTATTTACATTAAAGAACGACTTTAAGTGACGTATTTATAAAACAAATTCAATAATTACGCCTACCCTTAACCTTTCATAACAAAATAAAGTTATTTATCGTTTTTTGCAACCGTTTTCGATTAAAAAGCAGTTAATGTTGCTAGGCAGGTATTTGGTGACTCAATATCGTGTATTATTATTCTGATTGTGTATTTTTATTTGCCATCGAATTTTCAAGTTACCACAGTTTCACCACGGGGCGAGATTAGAAGTTCTAGGAGGGTCCCAGGGGCCGAATTCAAGGCTCGAACATCGGAGCAAGTTGTAGGTATAGGAAATAGAAACGTTAAATCATTGCTGACAACGGCCCTCTAATCCAACGTCTAAGCAGACCTTGATGGCGCAGGCATCTTGGAGAAACCGACAGATAGGTAGAACTTATCTGTTATTATCTATTGTGTCTGCTGTGTCGTTGCTGAAGACGAGGTCTTGATTAGTAACTACCTACTTACGTCTTGCCTAGTAGAATTTTCGAAACAGTGATTATAATTTTTTCGGTCCTCTCTCTCTCTCTCTCAAATGTCTTAAAAGACGCCCTTATATCGCCCTACATTCTTCTAGCCCTCAATTTCGACTCTGGCAGGGCTTCTGCTTTGCCGAACCTCCCGGTTACATTGACGCTGTTCTATTAAGAGTCCTACAGCTATTGCAAAAAAATACTACATGTATATGACGGCGCCTGCGCCTGCGCCTAGCAAGAAGTCTGTGAAAAGCACGTACACCAGCCATGCACTCTTGCGGCTGCGCATCGTTCGATAACCCCACTCACTCTACTACTTAAGTCATTCTAACTTGTATAAAGTGGGTCTACTGTCTACAACTGGTTGGCAGTCTTGGCTATGGCATGGCGCGGTGCACACGTTGTATTTTGCCAGTAACTTAGCCTAGACAACTCGGATAATTCATTTGTGAAAACGAATTAATTATTATTCTCCGCTTGAATCGCATTATCTTGGAGTTACATTAATTAACACGAGACGTTACCTATCATTGTAATACCCTAATTTGCCAGTAGTAATTCACTGTTTTCATTGGGTTCTGTTAATTATTATTTCAATAACCCATTTGTGGTTTTGTTATAATTAATTGGAATACAAAGGCTTATCCTATTATTTTATTCACTATGTCCAACCCACTTTCGACATATATGTATAGAATCATTGAAAAACAAGTCAAGGCATGCGTCATCAATAATTGTTTTCTCACAATAATCTTAGTCGGGGTCAATTCCGAGATGTCAGGGGAAAGGGCTGGCTGTAATTGACGCCAGTTTTAATTATGACTAATTGTTTGTTTTTTTTCTCCGCAGGTCTTACTTTAATTAATTACCCAGTATTTTTTTAACTAGAAAATGCTCTTGAAGTTAATAATGATTCCCATTTTTTAACTGTTGGTGTGCAAATTATAGAGAAATAAATGGTATTTATAATGACTACTCTCTATCTGTAACTGTCTCGTTGGTCCAGTGATTACTGATTAGTTTTTGTGGCTTTGGATCACGAGGTCCTAAGGTCCGTTGAGGTTATAATATATTGAGATTTTCATTCTTCCAACAAAGTCAAGCCCGGAGTTGCCTTGGAGAGTACGCTATATACCACATAGCAGTCTCTGTTGTTACTTATTATTAACATCTATAATATATTTATAGTAAGGTCAGGTCAGGTGTTGAAGGTCGTTAAAAATAGTTTGATATTAATGATACATAGAAATGATCTAACAAAGCGATCTGTTTTTTTTTGAAAACAGGAGAAAATAAAGTTCCCGCTTCACAAATATTATATTTCTTTACTTAATCTACATAAAATGCTTTTAAATAAAATGTTTTTATAGGCCTTGGCATATTATGTACCTACCTACCTAAATGTTGATTGGGTTTACAAGTATGTAATTAGGTATTATTCTAACTTATCCAATGACCTTTCGTACTAGGTCAAATGTGACGCACATTGTACCTAATTATTTTCACATTAGTCATGCAAACTTGCATAACATAATCAGTAATTGTGGATAAACTTAGAAAAGAAAAAAGGCATATCATATCCATTCATATCCTTCTCTTATTCACAAAAGAGATACCTATGACTGATGCCTACCCATTTTCGAGTTCAGTTGCTATTTATGCCTAGCCCTTTTTCTTTAAAAAAAGTTTACATTTTTTTGGTATTTTTTGAAGGTTGCAACACACTCGGCGGGTATAGTCGCGGTCGTCAGCTAGTATACATGCAAGTTTGTATGGTGAATATAATTATATGAAGTACATAAAAGATAATAAATAGGAAGTGTTTTATTTTTAATGAATCACTACTCATTAATTTGTAACCAAGTATAAACAATTTCATATTGTTTATACTTGGTTGATGAAAGCAACACAGTTTAACAATTTGCCTTCCGAGCCGGTGGTAGAGTCACTACAAATAGTCCAATTTGTGCTTGTAATAAGTCTACTTGAAATAAACGATTTTAAATTTTGATTTTTTTGAATTTTGATATTGGTCCCGGTTATTATCATTAACATGTAATAGAGGCAATTACAAGAGTAGGTAAACATTATTACCCTAAGGCGGCAAACCCTCATTGGATCAGTGACGCTGATGGATCTAACCGCTACATCCCTTCTCTTGTAAGCACTAATGATAATAATTAATATCAACACAACACACTACAAGATTTAGCATTATTAAACTAAGTCAGTCAACTCAGATTGAAGCTGCGTGGTGGGTTTAACTTGTGTATTCTTGTAAAAATGGAGTCTTGGCCCTGCAGTGGACCGTTAAAATATGATGATAATAATTATATGGAACAATAAAATGATGTGGAATAATATCCTAGTACTCTGCAAAAGGCAATTTGGTCGGAAGGGGAATTTTACTATTGTAAGTAGGTATAATTACACTGATAACTATGCATTTACGTCAATGTATACAATTTCACAACAATGTGTACACTTAAATGATAACTAAGTACAATTAATAACTGCACTAAAAAGTAACGAGGCACGGTTGAAAGAATAAAGATACCACCTACGACTACGTACGTCATCACGATCTAAAACGTACTTTGCTAATATTTTACTGGAGGTCACTGATAGGCAACAAAGTATCTACAAATGTGAGTTCAAAGTAATTTATTTCATTTACTTGTCATTTTTTAACGACGAAAAAAAACGGAGGAGGTTCTCAATTCGACACGTATATTTTTTTTATGTATGACCACGCATAACTTTTTACAGAGTAGTCCGATTTTGATAATTCTTTTTTTATTAGAAAGGGCACACTTCCAACATGGTCCCATTGTCATCATTTTAGGATCTGATGATAATATCCTGGGAAAATTGAAGGCACTCTTCAAATTTTATAGGCACACTTGCAGCGATTTCGGTTTTTGTGTAAGTATCTATCGGTAGCTTTTTGCCTCCTAGTGCCATATAATATAGTATGAGAGTATAGTACGAGTACGTTACGTGGCGATAAATCACTAAAAAGTAAGAAATAAAAACTTTTAACAAAAAATAGAACTGACTCGAAACGCACTAAAAAGTAAAAAATAACTGTGTCATATCTAGGAGTCGGTGCCAGCCAAGGTTTCTACTTTAAGGACATTACCTAGAACCCACAAACTGCTTTACTACGTTAAATAAATGTTCCTTAAACTTGCTGCCACCGACTTCATCGATGCGCTTAAGTAAATTAAAGCAACTAAATGATACAGTTAATTTTTACTTTTTAGTGCATTTTGAATCGGTTCTATTTTTTTTAATTATCATCATTATCAACATAATAACAAACCGGCCGGTTAATGTAAATTTTAATTCACAGGAGATTGACATTACGATCTTTACCCCATCCCTTCCCTTCCATTCCTTTCCATTTACATTGGCGGGAAATTTATTCTCTTCTTTTATCCACCGAAGATAATATTTCCAGCGGTATGCATATAAAAACGATGTAAAAACGAACGTGAGGATAAGCGTTTTCTCCTACCCCTGTGGACAAATTGTCCCTTGCCCTGCATGGCCAGGCCTTCCTAGCGAGAGCCTACCTGAGGCGTAGGTGATAATCCTGATGTCTATATCTACACCAACGAACATGCACTTCATACTTGAACTCAGTAATTCTGTTTGGCGGCAGAAATAAGCTTGGTGGTAGTTCTTCACAGGATCTTTATTATAGAAAGCAATGCCATATTATCTCTCAAGTTTTATGCTTCTTAAGGGACTTTAACATTTTTTTTTTTTATAGTATATAGGCTAGCGCCTGAGGTGGGTGAAACGCGCTTGCCTAGAAGGTGCCTATTCACTCTTGACTTGAAGATACCCATATTGTAGGTGGTAGGGAAAACGTGAGCTGGAAGGGCATTCCATATTTTCGCAGTTCGAATCAGGAACGAGGAAGCGAAACGTTTTGTACGCGTCCACGGAATATCGACTACGTATGGGTGCAGACTACTACGATGCCTAGGAACTAGATCAAAAAGTTCCTGTGCACACTCTCCAAAATATATTCTGTAGAAAACCGACAGACAGGCAACTTTTTGGCGATGATCGAGTGTTTGCAGTTTTGCATTACATAACGCCTCGTTACCAATGATTCTTCGAGCGCGGCGATCCACCGAATCCAATGCAGCAAGCTGATATTTAGCCGATCCATCCCACAAATGGGAGCAGTACTCCATGCACGAGCGAACCTGAGCTTGATATAGAATCAGAAGCTGCTCCGGTGAGAAGTACCGCTTCACCTTATTAAGGATACCGAGCTTCTTACCAGCTGTTTCTGCCTTGGACTCAATGCATTGCCCGAAGTTGAGCTTGGACGATATGGTGACTCCAAGAAGCTCAATACTGTCGGTGATCGGAACAGAAATATTCTGAAAAGTAGGAGTCAGATGGAAAGGACTCCTTTTTGCGGTGAATAGGCACGCCTGTGTTTTGGTAGCATTGAATTTAACCATGTTGGTGTCACCGCAGTCAGACACTGCGTTGAGGGTCAAATTAATGCGTTCCACTAAAGCCTCTCTTTGCTCAAGGGTCTGAGCCCCGCTAGCACGGGGACCGGACATGTATCGCTCCGTTACAGTGCTGTCATCTGCATACCCAAATAGGCCAGGCTTCAACAGATCATTTACGTGCAGCAGGAAAAGGGTAGCGGAGAGAACAGATCCCTGAGGAACTCCAGCATTTATCGCCATTGGATCAGAAGAGAAGCCATCTAGGACAACTCGAAAAGATCGTTCACTCAGGAAATCAGATATCCAGCGACAGAGACTAGGGGGTAATCCGTAGGAAGGAAGTTTGCTTAAAAGGCCCTCGTGCCAAACCCGGTCAAAAGCCTTCGAGACGTCCAGGGAGACGGCGAGCGCCTCACCGTATTTCTCTATGGCTTCGCCCCATATGTGACTGGCGTACACTAGAAGATCTCCCGCGGAACGGTTGCGACGAAAACCATACTGATGGTCCGACAAGAGATCATTTTGCTCGAGGTATGCCAGGAGCCTGGTATTCAATACACGTTCCATACTTTTACCAAGTATGGAGGTGATTGCAATTGGTCTGTAATTGGCCGGGTCGGCACGGCTTCCCTTTTTCGGTACAGGTTGTACGTTAGCAATCTTCCAAGCCTTCGGAACCTGAGCAGACTTAAGAGAGAGGCGATACAGGCGAGTTAGGACAGGAGACAACTCAGGGGCACAGGTTTTCAGTAACACTGCTGGTATTCCATCAGGACCACTGGCCTTGTTCACATCTAGGTTGTGGAGCACCTTCAACACTTCCGTTTGGCGTATATGTATCTCTGGCATAGCAGAGCCGCGATATGGTAGGGTTGGTGGTGAAGCGCATCCGACATCAAGGTGTGAATTTTCCGCAAAAAGAGTTGCCAAAAGATCTGCTTTGTCCTTTGCGGTGAAAGCCAGCTACCGGTCCGGTTTCAGCAGAGGTGGTAACGAAGGACGGCAGAAGTTCGTCTCAACCGATTTCGCCAGAGACCAAAAAGCTTTGCTACCACGTGGATAAGAAGCTAATTTGGCCCCGATGCGGTTAGTGCGAAAGAAACGAGCCTTCTTTAGAACCCTCTTATAGGACTTGGCGGCTAAGTTGAATGCTTTCTTCTTTGTTACGATGTCCGGAGCTTTGTGGGAACGGGCTTCAGCCCAAGCTGCAAATGCTGAGTTTTTGAGAACTTCAGCTTCAGCTTTAACATGTATAAGGAAAGATCTCTTGTTTACTTTGGCTGTAACAACTATAAAGCCTTTTAGTAAGAATGCAAGTCAAAGAAACTGGGGTACTTAGTTAGATCTTAATAAAAAATAATACAATGGGTGAGGGGTCATCATATGGACTGCCGGACGGAACGAATTTCATCATCGCTATCAACTATCCGTCCATCCACCAATCATCAACCCAACTGTCCAAACTGATGCTGTCGGTAAGTGCAATAAGTTACACTTTTTTCGGTCTAGCGTGCGATAAGGAGGAACTTCGTTCCAAATATCGATAATACGAGTTTACTTTAAAAACCTATCTCTGTATCTACGACGGTCGAGTGGCACAGTGGGTAGTGACCCTGCTTCTGTGTCCTAGGCTATGGGTTCGATTCCCACATCTGGAAAAATGTTTGTGTGATGAGCATGGATGTTTCCCAGTGTCTAGGTGTTAATCTATATATTATAAGTATTTGTGTATAGTATATATAAAAATATTCATCAGTTTTCATAGCACCCATAGCACAAGCTACTTACGAGTACGCTTACTTTGGGGCTATATAGCGATGTATGTAATGTCCTATGATATTTATTTATTTATTTATTATTATTACCTTGTTACTTTATTTGTTATTAAAATAAATGACATAACAGTTGACCTAGGATCTTAAATATGAATGATGATAATATTTATAATTATACATAAGCTGATAGTGATAGTCACACGGTGGGCAACACGCAAGTCCGTTAATAGATAACAGTGACGTAGACGTTCTAGAATAATATCGTAAGCGTGTTTTTCATGTAACATAGCAATGGCTCCGTCTTGATAATTCCTTGTTCCTAGTTGAAACTCTAGAACTATTAGTATCGGATCTTACAGAGTAGTTTTATCATCATTATCAGCCTATTGACAGCACACTGCAGGGCCAAGCCTCTCTTCGCGTAGGAGAGCCGATAAGTTGGCAGTTTTAGGGTGATAATGTTTAATTCATTAACGATCAGATGTTGATGATAGTGACGTGGACCGTCGGCTTAACGCGCTCTCCGAGACACGGGGCTAATACCATAAACTTCCCGACTCCAGCCTTAGAATTTGCTAAAAATTTTTTAGAAGAAAGAAAAACTCAGAATTATTCTACAACCCGACCCTGGACCTCGTAATCAAAGTCACATGGGCTAACCACGAGAACAGCGAGGTTTAATAAGTTTTTATAAAAAAAGTTGTATTGACTTGTTAATTTATTTGTAACATTTGTCATAGCATGATGTGCATTTTTAATAATACTTTGGACTTTTGCCGTGTTCAAAGTGCAAGATACCCATTTTTCCTTATAACGTTGTGACGGTTGGGTGGTCTATAAACATTAAAATTATCTTAGGCTACAACTATTTTCTTTGGTATTATGAAAATAGGCGACTAACTTACTACCTAGTTGGTCATCTGGGTAGCCTACGTGAATTCGGATCACGCCCTATAATACTTGACACCAGCACGGAGTCGAGTATTGGGTCGGGCTATGAAGTATTCAGTTTTTATTTTTTCCAGGAAAATCTAATGAAAATTCTTAGCCCGAAGTTGGGATGGAATGGGAAGTTGGTGGTGTTATACATACTCATATGTGTCTCGAAGAGCACGACACGCCGTCACTTTCCCGAATTGTCACTAACTTTTAGTGATAAGGTCGCCTTTTGCTTTTTTATCTTAGCTGTAAGTTATATTGTACCATCCTTTTGTTCTGCAATAAAGTTGTTTAAATAAATAAATAAAATAACATCTGATACTTAATGACCGTTATAAAATATTATAATCTATCTAAACTCAATGTACCCTCTCCTGTAAAGAGGGAGGCCTGTCCCTATTAAAATTGGCTTACTATAAAGATAAAAGTAGGTCGTACTTATTTGACTTCGGCAACAAATTGTCATAAAAGATTACTTTCGAAGTAATAAATTGTATAAAATAAACAGCTGATAAGATCATTTTTATTCGTAATCAACGTAATTTAGAGTCACGCCCATCGCGGGTGTCCCGTTTATCGTCCACGCGTACATTTGATGACCGAGCACGCCTGCAGGTGTGGACGTGAGGTGTGACACTGATAAAACTATAAATCATCGATTTATATTGTCTAAGAGCTAGTCATGGTCAGGCCTTCGTTATTTTATACAACTTGAAAGCTGAAAACTTGTCAGTCCATGCGCCTACAACTTGAAAGCCTAAAAATTATTAGTCCATAGCGCCTTTTTATTATATATAGCGAGAGGCTACATGGATTAGTAATTTTATCAGACTGTGTCCGGTTATGTATGACTTGCAGGCTGCGAAGCTGATAATTGTAGAATGCCTATTACACCCCGCCGAGCCACCTCCATCCTAAAGGTTTCCACAACTGTGTACAGGGGTGGCAATAAGGGCGCATATAATATATCGGCTTCTCTTATCACTTGTTTTTCTTCCACAGTCTGAAAACAATAGGAAATTACGAAGATTGCGAAGAAAAATTTATTTTACGTTTTCGTTTGCCTCGAAAACGTAAAATAATTTTTTTGTAAGCTATAGCTGCCTATCGTAGGTAACCTATTCATCTATGGTAGGGTAGAAGTATTGGCTAACTAACTTTCAGCTTTTATTTAATTACGAATATGTGACAGTAACTGGCTCTTGCTCTATTGTTTATTTGAGTAGCATGCATCGAGACCGTGTGTGGTAAATCCATAATTTTCGTTGTATACTAATCAGCTAGCGATGTCTTCATATTATTTTGATAATGAGTGTCCACGCGACGAGATAGTGAGGTCAGACTATTACACTTTGAAGCTGAGCTGATTAGAGGAAAGAATTACACCTTCTAGATCTAGTTGCTATAGTTGTTTTGTGTTGAGTACGTTACGTGGCGATAAAATTTTTGCACCGACTTCATAGATATGCTTAAATAAATTAAAGCAACTAAATGACACAGTTATTTTTTACTTTTTAGTGCGTTTTGAGTCGGTTCTATTTTTATTTAAAAAATTTTATTTCTTACTTTTTAGTGATTTATCGCCACGTAACGTACTCGTAATATACTGTCTTAGTATATTATACGGCACTAGTAGCCAAAAAGCTACCGATACCGACACATAAACCGAAATCGCGGTAAGCGTGCCTCCAAAACTTGAAGATTTCCTTCAATTTCCCCAGGATATCATCATCAGATCCTAACATGATGACCATGGGACCACCTTGGAAGTGTGCCCTTTCTAATAAAAAATGAATTATCAAAATCGGACAACTCTGTAAAAAGTTATGCGTGGTCATACCTAAAAAAAAAAAAAATATACGTGTCGAATTGTGAACCTCCTCCGTTTTTTTTCGTCGGTTAAAAATAGGCAGACTGGAATGACTTATATAACGTACAAATGTATCACAAAAGTAAACTGTTGGAACACGCATCTTTACTCAGTGTACGAGTATTTGCGTAATGACTAATAGATGCAGCATGTCAGATTGTTTTATCTTTGCAAAATTTCCGCTGTGTATAAGTTTTATTATGTTGGCTATAATAAGACGTTGATTACATGAATGTTCCATTTATAGTTTAATCACGTCGGTAGGTCGTTCCGGTGCAGTGGTTAGAGCGAACCTCGGCAAATTCTCACATTGTGCAGGTATCTTCATTAGTGGTCTTTTTTCTCACTGCAGGGTCAGGCTTTGTACCGTATAGGAGAGGGTATATGGAGTTTACTCTCAAATACTCAAACGTAAATGTTTAAAAGCTACGTCTTATACCACGTTCATTGTGTTTGGAGGTCCCTAAAAAGGCATACGTCCAACAGTGGACGTTCAACGGCAGTTAATGATTTCGGTAATGATTCAGGCATAGACTGTTTGAAGCTTTTATTGTCGGTGGGCGGGATTGGTATTAATATTAGGTAAGTCGATCAATCGAGTTAAGAGTAAACATATATTTTTTTATAAGGAAAGGATATTTATAATAGGAAAGAAATACAAGACAATACCTCCCCCAGCTTCGAAGCCGGTTATAAAAACTATAAGTAAGTAGGAACCTACAAGTAGGTATTTTGTAAGCGAATAAGTTGTTTTTATTATACCAATTTCAATGCTTTTGTATTAATTAGATAATGATATTATACATCCATAGAAGCTCAAAAAAAGTATCTGTCGGTAACTACAGATACTCTGTCACGTGAAATACTTAAATTCATATCATTTCATAACACACGCGTATTAATTTATCTCAATATTCGTGTGGGAATACGTAACATTTATCACTATAACGTTTAAAATTGAGAAACGTTTAGTAAACCAGAAACAATTAATCTTTAGAGGTCAGGATCATCTTATCAGTAGTCGCAGTCGCTTAGGGTTGCCAGGTTATAAAATTAATTATTAGGACAGACATTGGTCAAAATACGTGGAACGAAGTTCCTTATTGCTTGGGAAGGAAAAGCCACCTGCGTTGCATTGCTGCTCTGTGCTGTCGTCGTCTCGACAGCACTCCAAAACACACACCGCGGGAAGACAAACAACAAACACGTACGTCTCCCCGAACACGACCAAAATATATAACAACTTCGCTCCATCCAGGTGTCCCTTGACACCTCTCAACTTTCTAATATATATAACGTCGAGATTAATATAAAGTTAACTTCGGATTTGCTTTCTTCTGCTCACTAGGCAGGATAAAATAAATTGTATAATGTAAGAGTAACTTTTCTGACTGTAGAATCCGAAGGGATTTTAACCTCCATCGATAAAAAAGCTGGACAAAACGATTGCTTTGTCTAGCTTAGTCAGAATTTTGGGTAAACAGCTAGACCTTAATAAAGCTTCAGCAAGCTTATTGCTTATGATTCGTTTAATGTTTTAGAGATGCGGTGTTTTTTTTTCATTTGACTCTTGAAGAACTTGTTTCACGTTATAGGAATACAGTGGATTTTAATTGGACACTGTCTTAATTAAATATGAACTATGTCCGGCTTTATTTTGACGCATGGCAATACTATAGGCGCCCAGTCTACAGTGAGATAGCGTGAACAACATCGCTTATGCAGGACTCTTTCTTATTGCATCATTATATTAATGCCTATACAGCACAAGATAAGGAAATGTTATTAGAATTATAATATACAGGGTGGTACTTTTAGAATGATCAGCGGTATCTTAAAACGGAAATATTTTGAGATTTCTAAGAGTTGTTGGTAAAAAAAGAATAAATAATATGTTTCATATTTCAACTTTATTTATATAACCTATTAACAATATTTTAATAGTTGAGTTATAAAATAAATAAATACCTATTTAAAACATATAAATGTTTATCAAAATATTCGTACCCATTGTATATATGTTAGTATCTTCTTGAGATATGAATAGCCACAAATTTAATGAAAAATTATTAAGCAACAATTTTTACTTTTTTATTACTTAATGATTCATTCAATTCCAATAACTAGGTATTTCTACAAGATTTTGTTTTACAATCATAGATTGCGCTAAAAACTTCAAAGTACCGGTTACTATGTATGTACTTGCTTGAGAAAGCTCCACTAAAGCTTTACCGGAACTTCACTATCTAGTGCCGGAGCTTTACGATAGATGGCGAATTAGACAGTTAATTTTGAAAGCCTTTTTCCAGTGATGAATTCGAGTGGATATCTTAAAAATTTTAGTTTAAAGATCATAGATCATCATAGTGTTGGAGTTTTACGATAGATGGCGACATATGTGACTTACATAAATCATTTTTAAAAATTTCAGTTTTTTAAAATCAATAAATTCGAATAAGTATTCATAAGAGATTTTGTTTAAAGATCATAGATAACAATCACTTAGAGCCAGAGAGACGCGCGTTCGAATACCGTCGGTACCGCAATTTTTGATATTATGTTTATTCTTAAATATAAATAATCCCTAACGTGTGGGTAACACTTTTCAATAAAAACTAAAAAAGAATCATAGATAACGCTAAAACTATGTTATTTGTACATTTGAAAACTCCGCTAAAGCTTCACTAGCACTTCGCTACTATTATAGGAGCTTTACGTTAGATGGCGACTTACAAAGATCATTTTAAAAGATTTCGAGTCAAAATCAAGTACGCATAAGTATCAGTACCAAATTATAAAAGGTGTTTGAAACATTTTTGTTTACCAAAATTAATAAATTCATATAAGAGATTTTAATTTGAAGATAGATCAGATAGATAGATTGTAGATTGCACTAAAAACCTCAAAGTACTGGTTCCTACATGAGAAACCTTGACTAAAGCTTGATTGAAACTTTCTTTATCTAGTACTGGAGCTTTACAATAGATGGCGATTTACATAGATCATTTGTAAAGCTTTCAGTTTTCCGACGACATATTGTAGATGGCGCCATGTGTATCGTTTTAAGCAAAGTTTAAGTTTAAGCTTAAATTGTATCATGAAATAGAAGTTGAAAAATCTACAAAGATATTTTATAAGATTATAATTATGGGGAAATTTGTTGACCACGGGAATTAAAGAGTTTTAATAAAGGAGTGTGGCTGATTTTGACAAATAACGTCTTATTATTTATTTACTTCTAGATGAAGATATAAAAGTGACAACATTTATAATCTTTGTTTTACTTAAAAAGGAATGACGTTTTATGTTTAATCATTTTTGAGGGAAATACATAACATCACAAGAATTTGTTTTAATAATTACTACGTAGTCGATTGTTGCGGTTTTTTTTAAACACGTGTATAAAATTAACGATTTTCGATGTCGATGTGTGTTAATGTCGATATCAACTATTGTACTAAAATCTGTATACGTATTTAGGTATGCGATTACTGTTACTGATATAAAATTACTTTAATCACTTGTATACTAGAACTTTGCTTTATATAATTTTAACTGTCACACGAGAAATTGAGTCTATATCTACTAATCTATAGGTACTTAACATCGTTGAGTCAAATATTATAGAGCAGTAAAGTTTCTTTAAACGCGCTAATTTCTGTAACTACTAGGAAACTATAGAATAAAACAGAATGAATACAACATTCAAAAGAACAATATAATTGACTGTAAAAAAAATCTATTTAAGTGACTGTATAGTACGGTAGCAAGATTAATAAGCGAACAATCTAGAAATGTTAATTGGTTTGTCGCCGCCTTACCAAAATTGGAAAATGTAAGTAATCATCAATCTAATATAGCCATTATCGACATTCTGGTTTTTCTGTAAAAACTAATTTGTATCTAATCAATCAAATTAAATTTTGATTAGGCATGCAAATTTATTTCCCTATTAACTGACCGTTTACCTGTAGGTTACCTATAGTAAGTTCCTGATTCGCATTTTTTAGTTTTGAAAATTTGTTTTTAATATTAGCACTATATTCAAGACATGACGAATATTTTTTTCGTCTTCAATTAGTCGTAAAGCCTGGTTGCGTGTTGTTCGATGTTTTAGTGTATCAGTGGTTGGTTTTCCAAAATAAATAAATAAAAAAGATAAAAAATAAAATAAATATTGTTTTGATTGTCTAATGACTATTGAGATTGTGATTTGAAGAAAGGATCAAACTTAACTTAAAAGAATTTAACAATATAAGGAAGAAGTTTCTCCACCTGACTGTGAAACTTTATTTTTAGGAAGGTATCTGACTATATAGTGATTATTATTAAGTTGAATTCGAGAACAATACAATATTTAAATGATGCTATTAATACGTTTTACGAAAATGTAATGTATTAGGAAAACATTTTCGCAATGTTGTATCAACATTTTGTCATTACTAGATATACTTATAAAACACTTGTCTATAAGTATCGTTTCAGACTTTTTCATTTTGATTAATCTCAAAATCTTTTGCGCGCTATCTCACATTTTTACATTTATTTTTCTAATTATCACCAACTATGTATCTCCTTTTTACTTCTACCTTCTTTATAAATATGTGAGGTAAAAGTGACATCTCTATTTAATTATATTAACCTTGCGAATTATGTTCTTCCAGTATCATAGAATGAATATTACTTACCTCGCTATTTATTATGTCGAATACGCGGTTTACTGTATTGGGTAGTATAGTCGGATGTGTTGTTTGTAGTCGGTAAACAGGAAAGTTACCGCGCACGCGCAGCGGTGTCAGAGGTCCGCGCCCTTAACCTCTTTAATATTTATCATTAGTTCTACTATGTTTTGTTTTGCTATCGTATTGTCTTCAGCTCGGCGCGCGGGCACATCCGCTTGGGTCGTGTGACTTTTGTTAACTCGATGTAACAATGTAGTGAATTTTCTTTCACTCTTGATGTTTCAACTAATGTTATCTCTATGCTAAGTTAATTTTCATTAATTCTGGCACTTAAAATATAGCAGGTAATTTTAGAATTTTATTTTTTTTATAAAATGTAACTTGTTTGCTTTTATGCAATTAAGAGGTAGCAGGATTTTGGGAATAAAATGCAGAAATACGTTTCATAATAATATTTTTTATTAAATTATTCTTTTGCTTAATGGTTCACAGTGACGTGAAATCTTTTCAACGATAATATAATAACAATCCGAACCCACTCAAAGTTGGCAAGGCTCGATACATCTCTCTACATACAATAATTATTCTTTAATATCACAAATATACTTATGACCTATTTTGTTTAAAGCTTTCGTTTTAACTTACGATCTAACTTGTTTTTAAACCTACACTAATTACTTGTGAGATCTAAAGTTTTCTTCATAACACATGGTGCACTAAATGTAAGGACGGGGGCGGACACTTCGAGGGCGAGCGACTCCGAGCGGTGCTGGGAACAGATGTGACCGCGGAGCCGGGTCCGCCCGCTCCGGGTCAGCCGCTCACCACGGTCGCCACACCGACGAGGTCTTGGGGAAGCTGTTGGTGGTGCAGTCCAGAGGAACGGCGGTGTGAATTGGTGCAGGCGATGCTGGCGGCGAGGGGGTCACGTAGCCGGAGGAAGATGACACCGTGGACAGAGCGGGGCTGGGCGGGCTGGCGGGTGGCGTGTCACTGCCGGCCGCAGCGCGCTGAATGTCGTTCAGGCGGTGCCCCAGGTGGGTCATCAGCTGCGTGCCTAGCCTCACGTCCACTCCGGGGATGGAGGCCAAGCAGCGGGACACTTCGTTGGCGGCGTGAGTGAATCCGGCTCTGAAGCGATCAGTGTCCACAGTTGGGTTCAGCGACAAGCGGCGCTGGCGGCGGAGTTTGTGAAGGTGGCGAACGGTTAACTCCAAAATATCAGCTTTCTCCAACTTGGCGACGTTCTCCCCCTCCGATTGTAGGGCGCTGACCATCAGCTCCTTGAGCTCGTCGAGGCAGCGGTTGATGCGAGCGCGTCTCTTGCGCTCGAGCATCGGCTTCATCACTTTGCGATATTGATAAGTGCGCGAGACTGGCTGCGGGCCGTCGTCCGCGAGCGGATACGCGATATCGTAAGACATGGTAGACATTGTGTGTGTGTGTGAATGAGTAAGTGCGTTAGCGCTGAGCGTTGAACGCGGAATGCGGTGTGGCCGTCGGGCGGGGGCTTATATAGCGAGCGGAGGGCGCGCGATCGTGGGAACGCGCAGAGCCGTCGAGTTCCCACACGCGCCACCTGTGCGGAGCAGCTGCCGCCGGGGCGCGGGGGGACACGCGCCGCGCCGCGCGTGCGCGCTGTAAACAATCGCCGGCGCGGCGCAGGCGCACGCCGCGACGCCGCGACTTGGCGCGCGGTAATTACTGCCATGGGTGGACTTCGCGCGCTTCCTAGTCCGGCGTCACGGTGAGATGTGTCACACAGGACATTAGCGACATTCAAATGATTCCGCAATCAACTTCGTGCGATCTAGAATGGTCACACGTCTAACATTTGTTGGCTGTCTGTTGAAAGTGATATTTCCTGTTATTATTGTATTAGTAATTTTTAAATTGTCGAATGGACGCGATTAATGCGAGTGAGATATTGTATCCGCAACAAATTAAAAATTAATTCTGTTACATCTAGCGCGGTCGTTTATCTCGATTAGGCACGGTCTGTGCGTTTGCGATCGATCGGCTATTGCAGGGCTTCCATTTCAGAAGTTACGTGTCTAATTAAATCTGCATTTAATTACGCGATTTATATGAGTGAGATGTCGCAACCTGCAATACCGTATTGGTGCAGCGAGGCGATCAATCAAGCGCCGGGCGCCGCACAATGGTGGCGTCAATTATAAACGGCTACTGTTGGCGTTCATCAATCATGGATTATGCGTAGTAATAATTATTGACAGACAGAATTACAGTGATGGCGCATTACGGTCCAGTAACATCCACTAATGGATCCGGAGAACCGCCGGCAGAATTAAAAATGTAATTTGCAACGAGGTTTTGTTTTGTTGATTGCGAGTGTGCCGCGGTAGCATTCTCGGGATCACTGTCTGACCTCATAATCCGATGGCGCTCAAGCTGATTCACTAGTTTAGTGGGTGTATTGTACTTCTTGTTGTACAATGTCATTTAAATTAGGTCTATTGTCCTCTAACAGTAAGATTTATGGTGGCTGGAATTGGCGTTACTTATGTGTAGAATTAGACTCAAATCTTTAAAACGATGCATTTCAGTGTTGATGATTTGTTACAAATTTTAGCTTTTGAGATAGGTATATTTTGGACAACCGATTTTACGGGGTCGGGTATTTGAATTGGGTCGGGTATTTTGCGATATTTTTGTGACTAAAGTCTTGCGAAAGTTACGTGTTGATTTGCACAATTTGATACCTAAGTATTGGGAATGGCCAGAAGATTCCTACGACTGTTTGTAAAATTTAATAAGTACCATTCAGTAAGCATGTGGAATGGCCACAATATTCCCGTTGTGGGTCTTCGGATTTTATACGTTCTGATTAAAAGGTTGATGAGTCACAATTTTAAATATATATGTAATTGTATGCAGAGAGTATCAATTTTTGATCTTCGAATAACCTACACCAATAGTATGGGGAATGACCAAATGATTCCCGCAATTGTTAGGTAGGTCGTTTGCAAAATGTCTATACTTACCTAAATTTAGGGAATGGTTAGAGAATATAATTCTTGCCACAGTTGGGTGTTTAAGTGTTAAACATACCTACTGATATTAAGGTCGGTGAGTCACAATTTAATATTTTTGCGGAAAATGGCAATTTTCGATCTTTGAATTGGGTAGGTTTATTTGGAATTTTGATGTATAGGCTAAGTTAAGTAGCATTTAACTATGCTTAGTTTTAAAACAAACTAGAAATATATAGGTCCCGGCCTTGTCATTCTTTTTGTTGTTTGCATCATGTGCGTAATAAGTTGCGTTTGCATTTTATCGTGGTTTTACTTATTTTGCACTAAAAGCGTCGTTAGACGGTTGGTAGGTATTAATTACGTTCATCAGTTTTGCAACTGGGTTTTTTTTATCTTTTATCTGTGTCATTACTTTCGAATGAACGATTGATGATTGTTGTAACTATCGGAATATTTTATGGTTGTGTAGGTAACCACACCAATTAGGGACGTACAAATAGGTATGGTTTTTCACCCGACATCTTTATATTTATAAACATGTCGGGTTGTCAGTTATTTTAAGCATTGCTCATCACTATTATCAGCCTTTACATGTTTTATTTGCATGGCCTGTAACAGGTGTTTTTTTTATAAGAGAGAGTGTTTGAAGATAATGTAAGTACCTAAATAAAAAAATCAATACTATGATACTGATCGGACCATGCCCTCCAATACTCCTCCCGTATATTGGAGGGCAAGGTCAGGGCAGTAAACTTCCCAACATATAGCTATTGGTAATTTCTTGGAAGAAAGTAAAACTCAGTATTTAATATGACCGAGCCAGATTTCGAAAGCAGGATAAAAATATTTGAAACTTAGCTAACCACTGGACTGATGAAGCAATTTGTATGACCCCAGATTTTGATAGATTCATCTTACGTTTTACATTATTCCCAAAAGGTACAATTTCATCCTACTATTTTCCCCGTTACTCATGGCAAGGAATTTTTCTTGTTTACTGCAGTGAGGTGGACGTATTAGTGTTTGCGAGTGGGAGGCTGTGTGGGACGAACGGTGAGAAATTGTCCGTCCATCCTACGTCCGAGTCATTATCCAACACTTTCACCAAAAATACGTAATAAAAAGTTTATCGATATCATTATCGAATACGATGCTATGCACGTGCTTATTTAAGTAGGGGATATACTATTAATTTTGAATAGGCTTTACATTTGGTATTTAAGTAGGTAGCTATGTATAGGTATGTTAAAGAAATATATTTTGTTGGTGGCTGTTCATTCCATTTTCATTCGTTTGGTATTTTTTTACGAACACCTACAACTCATTAAAAAATTTTTAAGTTTCGATATTGGAAAAATAGCACGTCGCAAAAATTTACGGAAGCTCAAAAATGTGGTTTGGTAGGTACTTAGGCATAGTACATATTTGAAATTTTCTTAAAAATTTCATTATTAAAGTCAGTGACATATTTAGGGCGGTTTGCCTTTCCATAAATAAATATTTTTAAATCAATTAATTTGTAAAACATTATATAAGAAAATACCTATTAATACATAATTATAACAATGGCACGTGTCCGGAAGTTTGTCCACTATGCTCGAACATAATGGTCGGGGACCTTGCTGTTGTTTTATCAAAATCGTTATCGCCTTTGCTGGGTAGCACGCGCCGTGGCGTGGTCGTAGCGTTAAGTGATTAGCACTAAACAATAACTATCAATCCGAAGCTTAAACTATTCATAGCAAAAACACGAACAACGTCTGTATAGACAGGTATTAAAAGGAAATAATATCGAAAACACCGACGGTTCAACCAATTTCGGTTTCCATTATAATCGGGTCCGCTCTATGTTTTAGTTGTTTTTACCAGTTTATAAATCGATTTTTATCCTAAAAGTGTACCTACCTAACTGAATCTCTTTTTCCATGTTAATAAAAGATTTAAACCGAAGCAAGTACTGATACGAGTACCTACAAAACCTATATTAGAGCAAGGTTAAGTTAAGTTACATGGAACTCTTAAAAATTATGACGCATATATATGCAGAGTGGTGCAGTGGGTAGTGATCCTGCTTCTGCGTCCTAGGCCCTGGGTTCGATTCCCACATCTGGAAAATATTTGTGTGATGAGCATGGATGTTTTCTAGTATCTGAGTGTTTATCTATATGTTATAAGTATTTATGTATGATATGTATAAAATTATTAATCAGTTATCATAGTACCCATAACACGAGCTACCTAAGCTTACTTTAGGGCTATAATATAGCGATGTGTGGAATTGTCTTATAATATTTATTTATTTATTATTTATTGTTTTTCTTCATAAATAGGTACATATTGGTAAGTAGATATAGATAGATAGGTAAGGGAACCAACGCGTGCACTATTTTATCTATAATGCTTATAGCGTCAAGTTTGTGCTACCTATACTTAAGCGACTGTTTCATTGAAGTAGGTAAGTACTTCCGGGTAACAGCGAATAGTTTAATGATCATCTACTCCGATAATGACAGTGATAACAAATCATCTTATCAGTCCATCGTGTGCATAGCCGTCGAAATCCCTAACACTTGATAGGCATTAAAAATCACGCGTTGGTATAAAGGTGCTAATCTAGTGATATCTTACGATAGGTATAAACATAAAATATAAATTATCTAAGTAGGTACTATGTACTTTCATTGCACTTGCTATTTATGACAGTATTTTTCAACACAAAATTTTTAACAAAAAATAGAACCGACTTAACACGCACTAAAAAAAATAACTGTTTCCTTTAGTTGCTTTAATTTACTTTAGCGTAGCTGTGAAGTCACCAGCAAGTTTAAGGAACATTTATTTAACGTAGTAAAGCAGTTTGTGGGTTCTAGGTAATGTCCTAAAAGTAGAAACCTTGGCTGGTATCGACTCCTAGATATGCTTAAGTAAATTAAAGCAACTAAACGACACAGTTATTTTTTACTTTTTAGTGTGGTTTGAGTTGGTTCTATTTTTTGTTAAAAATGTTTATTTCTTACTTTTTAGTGATTTATCGCCACGTAACGTACTTGTATCTACTATACTGTTATAGTATATTATACGGCACTTGTAGCCAAAAAGCTACCGATACTTACACAAAAACCGAAATCGCTACAAGTTTGCCTATAAAATTTGAAGAGTTCCTTCAATTTTCCCAGGATATCATCATCAGATCGTAACATAATGACAATGGGATCACCTTGGAAGTGTGCCCTTTCTAATAAAAAAAGAATTATAAAAATCAGACAAGTCTATAAAAAGTTATGCGTGGTCATACATAAAAAAAGAAAAAAAATATACGAATTGAAAACCTCCTCCGTTTTTTTTTCGTCGGTTAAAAAATAGGCACAACATATAAAAATCACAAGTACAGAAAAATGTGAGCATATTATGACCGAAATCCTTAACTGAATTAACAAATAGACCAGCCGTTGTGCTGACGCCCTTAAATAAGAAGAGATAATGAAAACCTAGAGATCTACGTAAAAGAAGAGGATTTACATAATTATGTTTTTAATGTCTATGGTTTATGAAAGCATTAAATGATAATAATACTAGGAGTTAAGTTATGAAATGATATCAAGTGAGATCAGTAGCTTAGTTAAATATTAATCAGAATGAGATTATTTTATTTTTTTCCTCTAACCCGTAGGTACTGCTCATAAGGATTTCCGGATACTCGTGTTTCCGAATTCTTCAAATGACTAACATTAAATATTACGCACATATTTGAAATTAATTTACTATTTTCAAGGAATAGTGGACTTAATCGTTGCTGCGTCATACAAGTGTTATAGACACTACATTAATTCCATCAATAAAATGGAAAGGTTTCCTACTGCTGCTATTAAAATTTCATGGTACCTATTGGATACTCATTTTGATGAAGAAGAATGCGACGATGTTAAGTCTAATTTCATTTTAGTCAGTTTTTCGATACAACGCACTAAGGAAGTTCCGTCGCAACTGAAATGTTTTTCATATCTTCCAATAAGATAGTTTTTAACCGACGATAAAAAACGAAGGAGGTTCTCAATTCGACACGTATATATTTTTTTTTATGTATGACCATGCATAACTTTTTACAGAGTTATCTGATTTTGATAATTCTTTTATTATTAGAAAGGGGAGGATTAGTAGATTGTCATCATGTTAGCATCTGATAATGATATCCTGGAGAAATTGAAGGAACTCTTCAAATTTTGGAGGCACGCTTACAGCGATTTCGCTCGGTATCGGTAGCTGTTTGGCTACTAGTGCCATATAAGATACTATGACAGTATAGTGTTTAGTGATTTATCGCCACATAACGTACTCGTACGTTATGTGGCGATAAATCACTAAAGAAATCACTAAAGAAATCACTAAAAAGTAAGAAATAAATTTTTTTAACAAAAAATAGAACCGACTCAAAACGCACTAAAAAGTGTAAAATAACTGTGTCATTTAGTTGCTTTAATTTATTTAAGCATTTATTTTTTGTTAAAAATTTTTGATTGCGATCTCATCTGATGTTAACGGACGGTGGAAGACGGAAATGGGCTTCAATTTAGAAGAGTTGCAATATAAATCTATTGATAAGTAGGTAGGTACCTACCTCTGATGATTTCTTCTTGACTTCATATCGGAACAGTAAATCGCTTCGATTTGTTGTTGTTGTTGGTAGGACCAGTAACTAGACAGAGACTATCAATAAACCTAAGCCTGAGCTAATAGGTGTTAATTAGCTGGTAATTGAACCCAAAACTTCTAAATCGAAAACCAAATACTGTGCCAGAGAGATCGTTGAAAGTCAGTAAAAATATTTTACGACTAAGGTATTAAATTGAACATAGATATAAGATTGCAGTTAAGATAATAAATGATTTATATATCAGATGACATTGTCCTTAATGCATAGGCCATTAGAAATGTTTCGTGTTTACAAACAAGGACGTATTTAATCTTAATAATAATAATTAATAAATTTTCCACTGCTATAACTAGGTAAACATAAGTATTACGAACGGAAAAATAACGATTAGCAGTCTGAGCCATCAGACGTTTGTTTACCTATAGATTACGACAGGAAAGCTTAATACCTACTACAATTAATAATAATTAATAAATAGAGTGGATAGGTGTGATGCTATATATCTTATTTGTATAAAAAATGTCATATTGATTATAGTTTTGGATACCTTTTTTGCTATACCTACTGATGAACTTTGATGAATGGTTATCTATTCGGTAAACTTTCTTAAAAACATTATGTATTAACATCTATTATTATTTATAGCTAGATACAATAATCTACTGGTATGTTGCCTAACTACCTAATTTTAATTATTTTTAATCTGATTAAATCAAATATAAAAAATATGTAGGTATTAGGATTAAAACTATTAATAAATTATTAATCTATAACGGGTGTAATCGTTTGTTTTTTTTTATTATGTATTAATATGATAAAAGAACCAATAGATTACCATAATATATCTACCTATGAACGATGCTAATACTCGAAAATTATATATAATTTTGTAAGCTGTTTACTCCATCAAATTGCATTTTAAATAAATTATGTTAATCAGTAACGTAACCAATATTTTCACACGCGCGAGGGACGTCAACAGCCTCGTAAATTAGACGTTTCCTCGTTTCTCGAAATGTCATAAAATCCACAATGATTAACAGCACAACATAGACTAAGAGCCTGTCCAAGCCAGACTTTCCTCATTTCATAAAAGTAGAAAGCTTGCCAGCTCGAGCTCCAACCAACAACCATTCCTAAGTAAGATACCTACGCTACTTTGATGCTTGGACCCTGAGATCTAAAATGTTTTATGTTCTTGAAAGTTTTATCTTTAAAGGTAGAAGGGGTGCCACGAAGCTAAGTAACTTATGGACAACAAGTAACATCTGGAGACATGATTGCTCATGTGCATCATCATCATTATTAACAGCCGATGGGCGTCTACTGCTAGATATCTTCTTCGATCGATCTTGAGCCTCTTGTGGCCAGCGGCTTTCTGGGACAAGTATTATGTCGACAATCGCCTAGTCCATGTTATGCCGAGGAGTATCTAAAAGAATTATACGTGTATAATATATATGAAATAAATCATATATTATGTCTTTACGTGAATGGTTGATAACCTGTTAAATTCTAAACCCACCACGGTCTACATAGTTATTTAGCGAACCTACCTAATACCTATGCCTAATGGTAGGAATAGCAAACAAACTTTCAGCTTTTATGAAATGACGAATGTCTTGTTACCACAGGCTCTACATCCAATACCGGTTGTCTGGTATGCAGTGATTTTATATCTTATTTTGCATTTCATTTTATTTGCCAATTTTTGATTAGGATCGTCGTGAGAATATAATGCAGGAACGCTACCGCAAAAGCTCGTAACATAATTTACGAGCCTATTTTCCATATGAAACTTGATAATCCACAGATTAATCAGACTTGGGTGGTCAATAAAAACTATTTTAATTAAAAAGCTATGCAACTTCTTGTCCTGGCAAAATTATATTATTATACATTCTTTTATTTACTTTTGCCCATGTGCGTAAAAGGTAGTTAGATACCTTTTTTTTCCGCTGGGAAATGCATTTACGCATCCCTCCCGGAGGTACTAGGATAGGGTCGCGGTACCTCCCGGAGGGTATGTGGGACTCGCTGACCGGAAAGCGGTCACAATACCCACTAAAACCCAGCGCTGCCCTCGGCATCGTGAGTGAAGCACCAAAGGATCGAAGCGGACATTCTACCTTGGCACTTTGACGCAATCCTCGATGGTTTTAAATTCTACACGGGAGTCATTAAGTGGGCGAACCTGCGTCTCCTGCCGCCCGTCCTTCTTAGGTAGTTAGATACCTGATACTAGAATGCCTTTGACAAAGAATAGAGTTGACTTACATAGGTACCTACCAATAAAAATGTGAAACAAAATGAAGGAATTGCTCTCATTAAATAATGTTCCTAATGTTAAAAATTAAAGGTAGCGTGACACACCCGTGACTTGAAGTGTTTGTCATCGGTCTCGGTCGATAGCTACCAAATCAATCAATATCTGATTTTTTAAATCCGCCAACCCGCATTTAAGCAACATGGTGAGTCCATATTCCCTTTGCTATCAAGAATGAAGTCTGACCCTGTTAAAATAAGCCGATAATGACGATGATCTTAAACATAAAGGAAGTGACCAGCTTTATCTAGTTCGGAATATGTCAAACACAAATTTTTGCTAAATTTTCCTTTCTACCATTAGCAGTTAATGAATGAACCCATTTAAACTCTATTTGCGACACCACATTATCACTAACGCATTCGGGTTAACGACTGTCGTGTATTGTATTCACAATTGACTGCACTTGATAGTAATTGTAGGAATTTTCCTATTTATAATTAGTTGTTTTTAATGTGCCACGCGCGTAATGGCGTCAAGATATCATTAAAGTGCTGTCGCATCTGATAAGATACGCCGTTTGTAAACAACACTGTTTAGTGTGACACTATTTATAACATATTAACTCGTTGGTCTAGTGGTTACTGTATGTTGATTCGGATCATGAGGTCCAGGTTTCGAGTCTTAAGTTTTTCTTTCTGTTAAGCTTTGTATAAAAATTTAAATCCAATGTTAGGAAGTTAGCTGTGTGAGGTGAGGTACACTTCCGTGCCTCGGTGAGCATGTGAGGTCGACGGACATTATTGCGATTGCTAGAGAACATCTGATAGCGATTGCTAAAGAATCAAACATTATCAACCTCGGTCAGCGGGCTTTAACGCAGCAGTAGTTAGTGTTTAGTGTGACTCTAATAATTGTCTTATTTATCTTAGTTTCTGTTCTTAATTATTAAAGTAATTTCTCTTTTGTTTAGTGGTGGCTATGTTGTTTCAGATCATGAGATCCCGAGTTTGGTTCCTAGGTCAAGCTATCAGCATAGTACCTACCTAGTAAGAAAATTGTTGACGTTACACTCTCATACCTCGGAGAACACGTTTCTAAGCCGTCAATTCTGGTAGGTATTTATAAACATCATCAACCATGCATTATGTAAGTACTTCGACAAAACCATCCATGCCATGGCCCAGCTACTACCATTTGCTAGTATAATCATTCTAGAACACAAAGTACAACACGGATACAGTAGTACGCTAAAAAACCCGCTAAACAAAGCGGTTTTCCTTAAGCGTAGTGAGTTGTTTGCGAGTGCGATAATGCTAACTAAATACGAAGTACGTGATGGTAGGGGCATACTCGTACTGCGTGGCACGAGACCGAGGTGAGTCACGAGGCGCGTGAGACCGCAGAGCTTGCGTACGTGTTACGTGTGCTGGCGCCTCTCAGACGTATACGTCCTCAAGCTGTGCTGTGTTGAATCATGAAAATTGCACCAATCATGAAATTAAGAAACTGTAGAATAATTAACGTTAAATTAACTATCTAACTAAAAATTAACACCGAATATTTAAAAATGAAAATAATATCAACTCGAAATCAAATTCCCGTCAAAATGTAGACAAAGTTATATTGTTGTTATATTATACTTCACTAAAGCAGCGGAATCTCCAATGTGAGGTAACTATGTTTTGTTTGTTTGTTATGTTGACATTTTGACTATTGAATTCGCCTCTATGTGTCTCTGATAAACGTGATACTATAGATAAAGACAGATGGAGACAAATTCGATAGTAGTTTTAAATTAAGCCCTAGGGAATTTGAAATTAAGCCTTAGGAAGTGGCATTTAAACCTAGATCGATAAAAGTCTTTGAATACTTTGTTATCGTTACAAAACATCGACGATAACAGATTTTTACACTTATCAGCTCTAAAATCTCATCTGATCAAAACTAGCAAATAATAACTACTTTTTTATTTATAGTCTTATCTAGGCTTAGTTTACAAATGTCTTTTAATTATGCTTAGAATAACAAAAAGTTCAGATATCGTTTTTGATTTCTTTTGTAATCTATGAGTATTTTTATTTTAAAAATTTCATTCTTATATCGACAATACATTTACCTATTCGTACCTACCTATAAGTTGTGGAAATATCCACTGGAGTAAATTGTTGTACCTACTACGAGTAGTAGCAATGAGCAATAGCAAAAATGTTGCTACGAAGTAGAAGATAGATGTTCAAATTCATCAAAAGTGTGTTGCTTATTTCCCAGTGACTGCTGCCTGGATATCCAACGTTGTGCAACCAATTCGAGAAACTTATCGTTCACGGAAACGAACGGCAAAAACCCCCTAATTATATTCTTCAAATTATTTTCTAAATCCTGTTGCAAACGGCCCACCGGTATAGGTTATTTACAGGTAACAATCAAAGATAATGACTTTAGTTCCGGATCTCTCGCACAGGTATGACGTCACAAGGACCGGTTGCCTTCTAATCTGCTTGACGCAGGCGCGGTAATGCCGAGCGCGTGACGGCATCGCTGACTCACGGACTTTATACTCCTGACTAAGTTAATATGATGGACGCAACTTAATACGTCACCAACTTGGCGTCATTTTTAAATGTTGAAAATAAGAGAAACTTGAAATAAAAGTCGTCATAGAATGGTCATTGGTGATTCATTGACTAAGTTATATATTGATTATAACTTGAGAAATTCATTCAATGCATTTTTTTTACAAGTTAGCTTTTGGCTGTAATCACACCTGATGGTAAGTGATGTAAGTGACGATGCAATTGAGGATGGAAACGGGCTAACTTATTAAGAGTAGGATGAAATCTTTCTCCTTTTGATTTTTACACGACATCATACCGGAACGCTAAATCGCTTGGCGGTACGTCGTTGTCGGGTGGTAACTGGCCACGATCGAAGCCTACCCACAAGCCAAATTTTCATAAATTCGCATATTCAATGATATATCTTGCAAAATGTTAAATATACGTAAGCAAGTAGGTACCTAGGGAGATATGTATTAAGAAAGGTTGAAAGCAACATAAAATACTTATTAACCGACTTCAAAAAAAGGAGGTTATTTTATTTCTTAACTTAATGTGTTATTTATGGAAATTAAAAATCTGGATAATCTACATTTTATTCTCTTAAGTTACTCACATATTTCTAAGTAAAAATATTTTCAGAAAAAAAAATTACATGCGAATAAATGTTGAGTCATTCGAAAGTACCTATTGGAAATGAGAAGCTTCTACAATTATGAAATAACGCGAACGTGAAGTTTGCTGACGTATTTTACCAGATTTGTGTCTCGATATGAAATTTTCCATGTTTAAATTTACACCAAATATTTGTAGATCATTATTGTTATCTATTTAACTCAGTTCGCATCTATTTATTTAACCTTGTTATAAAGCCAGCCAGTAATAACTATTTGGCAATATAATAAGTTAAGGATTATTATTACGAGACAAGAAAGGCAGAAGGAGACCTGCATCTTCTACATCATCCTTATGGCCGTCATGAAGTTGATGCAATACCTATTGTTTTTCTAACCGTATTTATCCCAAGGTATAATTAGAAATTGATGTGGTCAAGGATAGACTAGCAGCCTTCAATGGATCGCTTCCATGTTGGATTTGGTAGTTTTAGAACACAAATTTTTTTCCCCACCTTATATATATTTACCTGTTTTGACGCACTTTATGTTAAACCAAATGAGTGGAATCTCCTCAGTTGCAATGTCTTGTAGCTAACAGAAGACTAACTTTCTTCATTCACTTTCGTGTTGACATTTTTTATGAGCCTTTATATAGGACTCTTTAAAAATAAATAAATAAATTATACATTAAACTGTACCAAGAAATAGATAAAACGACATGACCTTTAATGGAAAGTGAGCTGCAAACGTCATTAGTCCCTCAACCAATATGCTTATAGCTGTCGTGGCTGATTGCACAATAGAAAAATTAAAAAAAAAACTATGTCTACTTACCTAAGATTGATTCCATGCTAGAATGAATCCAACATTGAAGTTTATTTGTTTGATATGTATGTTAGTTTTTCGCGAAAAATAACGTAGTTACTAATAGGTACATTCTCCATTTCTTTTTATCTATGCTTATCTACCTACGAATACAGTATTGTATGTTCTTATTTTAGTCTGTTTTGCGAACTAAATAAACAAAACAACCTAACAGATCAGATTATGTGGTTATCCACACCGACAAACCGCGGCAGCTTAGTGGGTTACAGAAGCACAAAACGGATTCAACGGCAGCTGCTACTATTTAGCAACCCGCAACCCGTTGGCTGTTAGCTGTTAGTTTTCGATACCTAATCCTACGCTCATTTGTGTTCATTTGCCGACTCCTTCAATATTGTTTTAGCTGCCGTCCTAATGCGTCCTCAGTTGAATTCCCACTTACCGAATAGTTCTGGTTTTTTGGAGATTTGAAGTTCGTGTGGTGTCCACGTGTTGGTTAGAAGTTCGGGACAAAATCATTGTAAAAAACGTCTTGGCATGTGATTAACGTTGTAGGTGTAAGTAAAAGGATGATTCAATAAAATTTAGTTTTCTTGGCAAGTACTCTCTCATATATAACTAAATTAAATTAAAACAAATGACTGAAGCAAGTGGAAATGCATTTTCCAACCTATAATTGAGGTAATAAAGTAATTTAGTTTATTTATAACACATTTTTAAGTCATTGCCGAATAAGCAGTTTAAAGACATTTCTACGATCAATATTTTAGAACTGGATATTTTTAGACAGGCAAAGTATCGGTTTCTAATACTTACGGATGGCAATAGGCAGCAATGATCACTTAACATCTGATGACGCGTCTCGGGATTCATAAGTTGTGTAACAAAAGCGTCAGCCTTCTCGGGCTTAGGTAGACACCACTGGCTTCAGGACAGTCCCATAAGTCCAACATGAGTAGCTACCTCACAGTCGGCACACATAAAGGCAGCGGCCTTTCTGTTTTCTCAGTGGCGCCGAGATTTGCAAGCATCGCCAAATATTTGAGCACAAGATGCCGGCCCTGACTAATGATTTACACGTGAGCGACATTTTTTCGTACATTTCTTCATAATCTGCGGCGGCAAGTTTTTCGATTTCCCTCTTGAGATCTTATCAGAGCATCGAGTGTTTTTTTCCTCTTAAAAAAGGACATTTGATAATTTTAAATTCACGCGAAGGTAGCTGAGGACGTTTATATTTATATAATTATTGCATTAAATATTAATACTCTTTTATCTTTTCCTTTTCTTTCTTCTGTAGCTTTAATATGGAACTAGTAATTTTAAATTCACGCGAAGGTAGCTGAGGACGTTTATATTTATATAATTATTGCATTAAATATTAACTCTTTTATCTTTTCCTTTTCATTCTTCTGTAGCTACATACATGTTAGCTAGGTACAAACAGTAAGTGCAGAAATCTTCAGTAGGTACTTGCTGTTCGTATAGGTCGCTAGCTCGTCTAGTACCTAGGTATGAATATGTGCCTGCGGTTCATTATGGCGGTCAAGTGCAACGATGATCTACCGCAAAATACTGAAAATGGTTACATTTTTAAAATCTGTTGTTGTAGTAGTTGTATACTTAATGCTTGTAATAAAATAATTAATTAAGTCAGATTTTATATTTTTATTTATTTGTTCAACTGAATAAATAAATATTGTATTTATTAATGCTTAACGTGTAAAAGGTAGCGTTATCAGAAATTAGTGGTTTCTGCTATATTAGGAATAGGAAAACAGGAGACCGAAATGAATTTAGGATAAAGGAAATGGGAAAACGCTATGGAAATCCTTTAAATATATTGTACCTACCAACATTGGCATGCGCTTCATAAATGCAAAAACGCACTGCCTAGATATCCTAGACAAATTGCAAACCAGTGTTGGAGCATAAATTTTCCATTTCATGTAGATAGTACCTACCCTAGTTAAAAGCCTTATGCATGCCACTGCCTACAAAATTATTTATAGACGCACGCTTTAGGGAATAATGTTTTGTTTAGGAGTTCAAAAACATCCACTCGAGTCTTATCAGTTCGGAAGATCAGTACTTATAAATGAAGTGTTAACAAATGGACCCCATAAAGTCATAACTGGCGCAATAAAACCTGTTCTCGTACAGTAATGTTATCTCTTCGGCATCTAGCAAGCTTTGTTCAAAGAGCACTCGCCGAAGACAATAGAATTTACAATCTTAAGCTGACACGTGTTCGCTAATACTTCGTGGAACATAGACAATAGAGGGTAACAGGTACCCTCTATTGTCTGTGGTACGTCCTACAGAGGCAAGTGCACGACCATAAACAATAATGCGGTAGCTCAGAGACAGTTACAAATCCCGAGGGTTCGGTTAGGGTTGTCAGTGCGACTCATTTACTGCTTGATCTTAATAAAATTAATTTCACCAATGCATAGTAAGGTTTTACTAGCTATTGACCGTGTTAATTAGAGATAATACAAACGGTACCTATAAATAATATAATATAAACCTTAACATATTTATGATTATTTCAATAATATATCTTAAAATATGTATAAAAATACAACAATAGAATGAATCTAATACAGAGATGGAAGAATAAACAAGTTAGTAAAGCCATTTTAGGATTCGCAAACCATTTATAAAGTATTATTTAGGTACCTACTATATTATATTAATGTGGTATAATATTATTTGTGATATTGAAATGTCATAATATCAGTGTAAGTGCTTTATATCTCAATTTTTTAATTACATAACAGATCTTCGAAACGTCAAAGACTTAAATTTCGATAAGCAGCAACCCTACATAATCGTCGCGTTTAACTTCATTACGATAACAATGTGGCGCCAATTTTTTTGGCACTTGTTGCTTGCAGCCGCGGCGAGGTGACGGTACAAACGATGTGAAACGTCTGCCTTTTGTGTAAAGCGTCAAGTGTCAGGGGACGCACTTGAAATAATGGTGGTGCTAATAACATGCCCGAAAGACTCCACGTCAGGATGTCAAAAATCTCGATTTGTGTGACAGTCAATCTTTTTTCTAACGAGTGGACCTTTTCGTGCTATTACTATTACTATGTTATGTGTTAGAAGAATGCGCTCTTATTTATTTGTTTTTCTAGAAATTTCAGTTAATTTGAATCGCATTTAGATATATCTTTGTGATAAAATGAATTCAAACTAAAATTTAAACGAAACTTGAAAAATATTAGCGCACTTTTATGTACCAACATAACAAATAGTTATTTATTTATTTTTTATTCATTACAAGTTAGCCCTTGACAGCAATCACTGAAATAATAGAAGATTAACTTTTTGGCTTTTATTGATGTTTCTTAATGAAGAAACACAAAATGCTAGTGGTAGCCATTGCACGTCATTTAAAGTTAAGGCTAAATAATAAATAAGGCTTTGGCTGGTGGGAGGTTTTGACCTTGGCTATTTAGCATTCCGGTACGATGTCGTGTAGTAACTAAAGGGGTTTGGATATTATCCTACCCCTAACAAGTTAGCCAGCTTTTATCTTAGATTGCATCATCAGTTACCATCTGGTGTGATTGCAGTCAAGGGCTGTAATGAATAAAAAAAATATAGGTCGAATTGAGAAACTCCTTTTTTTGAAGTCGTTTAAAAAAAGGTTTTCGTATTGTACATACCTACTCTGAACTCAGTAAAGCAAGCGGTGCACAAAAAAAACGGAGGTAGTGCATTCGCTATCCGTAAATACGAATACAACGCTCTTTTTTGTTTTCCATAACTGTCCAGTACAAATTCCGAGAATGCAGTAAAATTAAAACCCTTTTCGTGTTCAATGTTTCGAGTAGTCCACGTGCCGACAAACAGAACTGGCCTTTACTGCTTTGCGTTTACAAAGAGCCATGATTATACCTACCTACCTAACTTTATTTCTTATTATTGTGTCTAGAAATAATAAACCGCTTAAAAGGCCTTCAGAGACCGCGCCCTTTAAAGTACCGCTTCCTATTGAGCATCATTATTGGTCAATTTTAAAAGTCATATTTTGCTTGTCCGAATTTTATGGTCGTAGTTTTACGGTTCTCAAGTATTCTTTGTAACTTTTTCGTTTATGTAAGTGTAAAATTTTATGGTAAATAATTTTGTTGGTGTAACGGTCGAGTATTTAAAAGTATTCTTTATATTTATATTAGATAAGCATTTAATGACGTAACGGTACCTACCTTTGTCTGTAGTTACTCTAATGGTTTTACACCAAAAATCTACGATCAAAAGATACTCAAGAAGCTTGCGCTTGGTTGTTGAATCAAGGGTCATATTAAGAACATTCTTACATTTATTTTTATTCTTAAAATTTTTCTTCTGTATCGATGGATCAATAATCGACGGATTGATATGAGATGTTGGTGGTAGCTTTTCGTAAAAAGACCATTGACTGAAATAACTATCGAAACAATAATCGTATACTTAACATGGCGGTAATATTGTGACCTTACTCACAAGACATCGAAGTGTTTCCTTATACCTACTGTTAAAATTTAAATTTAATTAAAATAAATAAGAGAATTTGAAAGTAAAAATCATTTATTTCAAGTAGGCTTAGTTTCAAAGCAGTTTTGAACAGTCATTTTACGACTATTTGTCACATTTGAGAAGTCGTGTTACGATTATTTGTAGTGACTCTACCACCAGAAACAAATGATATATGGCTAATTTTAACCCGTGTTGGGTGCTGTACCGTGCAATTATAACAGAACAAAACAAGCAGAGCCACTTAGGGCATCGGCCACACGTGGAACGGAATGTAATTTAGCCGGGAGCACAGTGGCAACTCCAATTGATCGTATCGGAGCAAATTGCCGGTTACCACGCTCTGCGTGTACAACGAGATGACAAATTGATAGTGATATATTTTAGTACGGCACCGGCCTTATTTAGCTTACGATCTCGCAAGTTTTATTGGTACTTGTTCCTATAATGGTACAGGTCGGGTATAATAAAATATAGGTCGTGTCGTTTTAATATATAGCTGCTGGTTGTTCTGCGATGGACACTTTATACAATTACATGCCAAAGAAAAATATCTCCGTAATTGATAATATTATTTTTGATATAGGTCCTACATCAATGTTTAATATTTAACTTAATGGTTCTTCTCGTCTGGTATCTATGCACAGTTTTATTTAAAACTCTTTATTGCAGACAAAGAACAATATAGTATCTATTGTAACGATAATGTGCAAAGTCAGTCTTTTCGCTAAAGGAATCTCTTTCCAATAACATTTGGTGAGAGAAAAAATAAAAAAAATTTAAACGGGTAGGTGCGAATTTTTTCCTATACACTAATAACCATAAATTACACTATGTATATTGGTGATATCTTAATACCTTCTAAACTTAGCAGTAGACCATTTTTTGACAGCTTCGTTCGGGAATGTACTTACCTGCCTACTTACTATCGTCTCATTTACCTGCAAACAATATTACTATGTTCCACTCTGAAATGTATGGTTGTCGGTGTAATAACATGCGACAGAGCCTTAGTTACTACCATCGCCATTGTGTCAATAAATAGACATACGATCGCCCAATAACGCGCAATTAAATTTCCGTTTTCTCGCTATATTTTTGATTCCGTTGCCATTGAGCGACGTAACAAATATACCACACTGAAGAAAACTTTATAAACCCGTTGGAAAATGACTCTGACCCCTATATCAGAGGGACTTAGTATTAAATAATTCACTTTGTACCGACCTAACCAGGTAGGTACTTATGATGTGTGATAGATACTTTGCGAAGTGTAGCTTTTTTGTAAAGGCTTTTTTATTACATTTCCTTGTGTAAACAGAGGAACTTGAATATTTAACATGACCATTCGATACTCTCTCAAAAAACATTTCATTAGCAACTTTATCACAGAAAATTAAATCATCAGGTTGTTAACGGGGTAATATCCCACAACGATATCTTTTCTAATATATTGCCTTCTAAATTAATTAAATTGAAGATACATAAAATAATCTTGCCTACATACCGAATGAGTGTTCATACCATTAATGTATAAAGATAATTTGTTAATTTTTTTATACTATCGGTCGCCCGCGATTCCATCTGCAAGAAATTCTGTTTACCTTAATATTATTTTTTTTTTTCAGATCTTGATGAAGCCAAGTCTATATGGTGTTCCAAATGTGTTAGCGCTGAATTTTTCCATAACAACTACTAGTGCAATCCATAGACTACCGCGAATAACGGACAGAGACAATGTTCTTTTTTGTTTTACTGCTCTTCTTTTCTTGCCCTTAATCAGTTTTTGGTTATTACTGATTATATTTGAATAGATAGATTATAAACTCTATTTAATTGTAGTGTAATTTTAATACCGAATCATCATCATTATCAGCAAACTAGACGGATTCTTATAGCATCTTATATCTTATATACTGAATGCTTTGAGCATCAGTCCATCTAGACCGGACTTTCCAGTGCGGGGTCGCCATTCTGGCACCTTGGGTTTCCAATGTTCATTTGCTCTTGGAACAAGTTAACCCCTTAGAAATGTAATTTTTGTCAGTCCATGTGAATATTGATTCGAACAGTGCGTGTTGCCAGTGATGACCTACGGATCCGAATCTTGGTCGCTGACTGCGGGCTTCATAAGAAGGCTCAGAGTCACTCAGCGGGCGATGGAAAGAGCAATGCTTACCAGAGTCCGACGTAGCTTAGCGAGTCGCAGAACTGAAGTGGCAATGGGCCTCGAACAGCTAGGACGTTAGATGCTATAAGAATATTGGGACACTAGGTGGACTGACGACATCAAACTGCGCAAAACCCTGGCCCTGAATGTGTTGTCCCTGGCCTTCTCCAGCAGTGGACGTCACAGGCGGTAATGATTGATGATGATCTGAATACGGGCCTTTAATTGTTATAGACTTTACTATTATCCCTGGCTGAAGTGTTGTCTGTACCGCCATTTTAACTACTTTAAAATTTACATTATCAGTTTAATATGACTTTTCGAAATCGCTAGTAAGCTAAGCCTATTTAAAATACCTAAATGATTTTGAAAATCTACAAGTGTCTCATGTGTTCTCACCCTAAAGCAGTAATAAATTTAATGAGTCCAATCAGATGCAAGTCGCTCCAGTACTAGCATCTTATCGATGATGTTCCCACGGTGATCTTTATAATTGAGGCAGGTGATACTCCGTCGGGTGACAGGTTGTATGGCGCTTCCGTTATACGTACAGATATTCCGAAGTTATTCCGAAGACACGCTAATAATTATCTTATGTAGGCGTGTAACTTGATGTACAGAGATACGCATTGATTGATTCATCGTCGAGATGAAAATGTAGACGAGGCGCCTGTTTGCTTGAAGGCAATATGTTAGGGCACTTGCCATAGCTCGTTGGAGAAACTATTGTAATATATCATTATATGCTAGACAGCTTTGTGCTACTAGAGTCACAACAAACACATAAATTTGACGGAAAAAAAACAGAGTAAAATTTAGATAATTAGATAGATACTAATTCGATGCGTATATTTGCTTTTTACAGAATAGTCCGATTTTTAAACGCTTTTATTAGAAACGGGATAGTTCTCAAATGGTCTCATACACATCACATAAGGATCTAATGATGGGAACCTGAGAAAATAAAAAGTGAAAACATATCTGTGAAACAACGTTTATATGAATTTGCAGCGATTTCGGTATTTTTTAAGTGGCTGGCTTTTAATAGTACTCGAAATAATGGGAAACGAATTTATTTTAGTGATCATATAATATATATTTTTTAAATTATTCTCTTCCTGACTTTTTTAAAGTTTCGTAGGCTATGTGTAACTTGCAAAATTAAACTAAGAAGTAAAAACCGCATGAAAAACTACTTTGCTATTATTCTATTTATTTCGGAGGCACTCATACAATACAATTTAAAGGCTGTTAAAAAAAAGATATTTATTATAATTTTTCTTTTAACATGACGCTGTCAATTTTTTCGTTCTTTTATTCAAAGTAGGTACAGTATTTACATAATCTTTAATTAGATACCTTACTTTAATACATTATAATTAAAATAAATTATCTTCCAAAAATAAAACATATTAACGAGCTAATAAAAACATTAATTAATGTAAATAAACTATGATCTAATATGAAATATATAAAGTCGGTAACAATCCTATTAATATTCGTTTCATGCATAATAATTAAGACAAAGTGATAAAATTCTTCGGATTTATTAATACGGCGGCCGTAAACTATATTAAATTAGGTGTTAAGGGCGTCTGTGTGTACAAGCAACGAGCTGTATCGTAAAACTTTAAGTGGGTGCGAGTACATGCTATAAAACGGTTCAAATTGTTTTACTTGAAATAAGAGTGCAAAATATTGGTTTGTAGTATCTTAATAACACAAGCTACTGTATACCTAGCTGCTTTTAAGTACGGAGTTTATTTTATTTAAAAGTTTATTTTCCAAAAATTAATAGATACCTAAATGTTGCTGTTCTTTGCAAAAACAGGTTAGCACGTTAGGCTGGTCCAGTCATTATTAACTTGTTACAGTGATAATTATAAGAGTAGCAAATTGCTGAATTAGAACAGTACTGAACATTTATTTCTCCGTAGAAAGCAGTATGTGGGTAGATAATGATTGTGAAATGTAGAAATAATTTTGGTTGGCATTTTCCATCTCAAAAATATGCTAAAAACCTAGTTTGCCGATGTATTCTTCTTCAGACAATGAGATGGTATTTCGTGTCGCGGCTTTAGTCGGTAAAGGCTTACCTTTACCGACTCTTAACTCGGACTTGTTGGAGTATCTATCTATGAGGATTTCCTCGTGACAAAAGATAATTATACTTGTATAACCTGCTAATTCTACTATCTATCAAGATTATTGAACTAAATATTAGATGTATACCGACAAAGACATATGTATCGCCAAGCGATTTAGCGTTCCGGTACGATGTCGTGTAGAAACCGATAGGGGTGTGGATTTCATTCTACTCCTAACAAGTTAGCCCGCTACCATCTTAGATTGCATCATCACTTAACATCAGATGTGATAGCAGTCAAGGGCCAACTTGTAGTCGATAAAAAAAAATGTATAACTGGAAATAGGTTAAACTATGAATACACGAAAGCGGAAATTACATTAAATGATAAATACACCAAAGCCATTTCTTATCACTAGAATAATTATCGCCTATCAAAAATATTCGATTCACAATGCCGGCAGTCTTTGTGTCTAGCAAACAACATCGTCCTTCGTTACCAAAAGACCGTGAGTCATTTGTGGAGTGTGTTCACAACACTTGGAGAAATATTTATTTTGTATGGCACATTACTGAATGACGACATCGTTTTGAAATTCTAAAATATAAAAGTAAGGTATGAGTCACCATACATCCTGTGTGAGCCTTTCACGTATTTATCACCGTGTAAGTTTAACCGCTATTAACGGAATTTACGGGTTTTTGTAAATTATTTTCTTGTGTCCTTCGTTGTTGGTACTTGTATATGTAGGGCAGTGCCAGCGGTGCCCAGGCATAGGACGCAGAAATGACCAGACCTTATACAGACCTTATAAAGCTATTGTATAGCTTTTATCGCGGGCCTTGAGCGTGGAGACCGAATACAGAAATTCCGTAACGAAAAAACCTAACATCCCCTGAGTATCAAAAACATAATATCAAAAGCACAATTTCGGCAACGACGTCATCGGGGAACGTGGCTTAGCGGTAAGGCGCTCTAAGTGCCCGGATTGCCAGAGAGACACGGGTTCGAATCCCGTCGGTTCCAAAATTTTTTTTTTTCAAGCGTGATATTTCAAAAAGTCATTTTTTTTTAAATTAATGACTTTTTGCAATATCACGCTTAATAAAAAATGCAGAACCGACGGGATTAGAACCCGCGTCTATCTGGCAATCCGGGCACTTAGAGTGACTTATCGCTAGGCCACGGTCCCGATGACGTCGGTAGGTAAACATAAGTTGATAAAAAATGCTATGCAATAGCTTTACCGTCTCCGAGTGCCACACGTCTTTTTTAGAATTTTAGAGTCAGTTATAAGTCTGTAGGGCGCAGTTACGCACGCTGACACAGGGCGCATAAATAATTGCTGGTTACGGTTCTGCTCGTATATGAGCTAGAATGCAACAATAGAATTGACTAAGTATCGATGAGTCTGTCTTTGTTCCATTTATCTATATTCAGATAGATTTTCCTGTGCTTTTAAAATCTTAGCAAATATTTGTACAGGCATATTGCGAAGGTCTTCGAGCCATGTTATTAATTTAATTGGTAATTTTAATTAATAAATTGCTTAATTTCATTATTAGTTATTGATGTTATAAGATTGCCAATCAAGAAACGATTATTAAGAAAACAGATTTCGTGATCTTCAATTGCCAGGATTCTTTGTATTGCCAGTGATGAGTGATGAAATTATATTATACATACTACAACTATTACTATCTACTATTAAACATACTGGCAATGGCTCTCATAAGGACGTAACAGTGGACGTCTATCGGCAAATGATGATGATGATGATGATGATGAAACCGAGATAGTCAACGGAGACTGAAGAAGATACAAGTATCTCTAACAAGAATTGCCTATTAAATAAAAAAAAAATAAACAGATAAAAAACTTTTTACTTCAGTAGCCTATTACGATCAAAGAAATCTTAATGAACTATTACAGTATATTTGTTGGTTATAGATGATAGGAAACTTGAAAATATAAAGCCATAGAATAAAAATCCTCTTTAAAACTCACCATCAGCTATTTACTATAAATTGTAGCTCGGTATAGACATTGATTGCTCATTATTTTTCTCATTTCCTCTGCGGGTAAAAAAATAAATTGAGCGCTTGTTCGATAATGAAGCTTCTAGACGTCTGGACGAGATATAGTCATTTAAATGCGTCACATGTTATGTAGTAGATATAACCACCTACATAGTAACATTGTATGTGTAAGCTGTTTCTACCTATACTTAATCACCTAAATATAGCTATTATCTATTGAACTAATTACTACATACTGATTTTTCACTTTTAATTTGAAAAACTGAAGTTTCAAGGCGCCTGGATGAGATAATTAGTCGATTAATAAATGGAATATTATATTGTTAGCAGCATTGAACGCTGCGCTTTGAATGGCTAATCTAAATCTAGAGACGAAAATTATAGAAAAAGAATGTACTCCGCAGCGTTTATGGTATATCTAACGGACAGTTTATTAAATTGCGGACAGTATCAATTTCAGTTCTAGCATAGGCAGAAATGCTGCCTGTATGTGTTTAGAGTAAACTCAAATAGTAAGATTGTTTCATTTTGATTTGATTTAACGAAGTTTTGTAATAAAAATGTGTTGATATTTTGATTAATGTTCTTTTGCTGCTTGTGCCTTTTGACCCCTTCTGATGATGTTGCTAAAAATATTGTAGATATAAATACTTAGGTACGTAATAGTAGGAGAAAGTTGTGAATTTATCTATTTAAGTTTGAGTAGGTATATATAATTAATTACTACTGATTTTTACGAACTTCGGTGTCAATGACGTTAGAAACAAGCTTTAAGAAAAACATTAGAAAACCTACATTCCTAGTGAATAAATAATAAATATGATAAATAAATATTATAGGACAGTTACGAACAATTAGTGCTATGATAAGTGATGAATATTTTTATATATATTGTACATAAATACTTATAATATCTAGATAAATAGATAAACACCCAGACACTGGAAAACATCCTTGCTCATCACACAAACACTTTCCAGATGTGGGAATCGAACCCACAATCTAGGACGCAGAAGCAAAGAAGTCGAAGTGGACTCTACTTAAAGATTTGGTCTACCTCCGAATCTGACAAAAAATTGATTTTTTGATGTAAGTAGGTACGTAGGCACCATATACACTTTCATGTGTAAAACTGTTTATTTGTAATTATAAACAGACACTTCAATTGTTTTTATTTTTATAGACATAGATCACACGGTGTCCTCACGTTCGCGGAGGCCGTTCGTGACTTATTGTGGTATAGTAGTTTTAGCTCACGAGTCCCCAGTTCACGACAGCGGCGTGCCTTCTCACCTCTGCCTTGCGTATCCTACAATTTAATAAGATGGGATTTATACTAGCACGACTACTATTTCATGTGTTTGTTCTATCTTGTATTTGTAATATCCGTCTTTAAAAGAAAGTTCTTAGTAGATAAAAGTATGAAAAAAAAGGTAATTTATCCCTGATATATTCTTCATTAAACTATACGTATACACGGTACACGTTTTATCTACTTATGCTATCACCCACTATTTCTATACGTACAAATTGTGGATTTTGGAGAGACTTTTAAATAATTACAGAATGGGCTACTGAATTAAGAGATAAAAGAGTACTAAATATTTAGTAAAATGTAAAATAATACAATAAGGAACTTGAGCTAACTATCCCAATAACTATAAATCAAAGTGCATAAGTAATAGATACTTACATCTAATATAAGGAATATCCAGAGTGATGTTAAGAAAAGCTATCGATTTTTCCATTGTATCTAATAAAAGGAAGTAATTAGAAAGACAAAAAGAAATAAATCCTAATGGAATTTTTCCGAGCAGTATAATTATCTATTGACGCAAGTTCTATTATTTACACGTTTGCGATAATTGTACATCCTACCGTAAATATATTCTTGTATTTAAATGAATGAACAAATGCATAGGAGAATAAATAAATAATTGGTTTTATCTCAGAATATAATTATAAATCTAGTGTAACTTATCATACATTCCCAAGATTAAAAAATTGTTACCAAGTGTTTTATTCAGACAGACAATTTTTGTGCATAATTATTTATATTATTTTCATACAAAGAATAAATTTATCATTCAATTATTTCTTCAATCCTCTCCTTCTTCTTGCAGCAATGCCAATTTCAGTTGAATATCGCTGCTTTTCAAGTCAATCTCTTCTGAGGAAAACATTGACTCGAATTTTCATTTGGAGTGATGATGGTTATTGTTATTATTTATTATTTCTTCGAACTTCGAAGAACATATAACAGAGACAAAAAAGCATTATGACATGATGATGATAAAAGTTAAAAATAAAATCAATTTTGCAAGTAATAGACTTGCAGTACCTATCCCATTTCCAATTTTCAATCGGAGACTATCTATTTGTTGCAATTAATTATTATCTGCTTATAGTTTTCCTATACAGAAAATTATTTTTTTAAGTTGTCAAAAGTCTGATGAGTTCTTATTAAGTAAGTGGTAGAGTCAATGTTTGACTTTTCATAACAATAAGTAAGTAAGCTACATAATAAAGAGCCTATATTTTCTTGAAATAATCTAATACGATAGAGTAAAGTGCCTTGCTAAGTATACAGATATAGGTACATAATGTACCTATATACAGGCAAACAGGTACGAATAAATCTTTCTTCTATGTTAATTGGAGACTGTTTAGCAGATTGAAATATTAATAAAAACCATATTAAGTGATTAACCTTGAAGGTAAGTGGAATATTTTATATTGCAGACGCGTGCTAAGTTGAATGCGTAGGTAATTCCATTTTTCCTTGACTGTCTCATCATACTTTTCTAGTTTCAATAATAGAATACACCGTACCTAGACTAGACCAGAATTATGAAGGTACGGTGACGCATTCACCTACCGGTCCTTACCAAATAAAGTATTAGGGATTTCCATGATAAAATGAATAGCAGCAGGTATGTTAGAAAGTAGGTACTTATAGGTAGGTAGTTATAGTAGGTAGGTAGGTAGTATATGAATTTAGATTACGTTTAGGTTTTATCCCTTGTCCTTCTTACAGCATCTTGGCGCAAATGTGTTTCCTCTTTTCATAGGTCATTCGGATAAAAATTCGAACGAAGGACACTGGAAGTCCTTAGCCTCTTCAATAGAATTGCAGCTGCGTAATCATGTTAGAGCAAGCGGAAGAGCTTGGTTACAATATTTATGGCTAGATGAACGTAGAGGGAAGGAGCCTCTCTTTAATGCCTAGGCCGAACGTACGTGTTAATATTCACGACTACAGAGAGAACTGTTTGTTGCTTGTTTGGCTACTAACCCGAATATTCCCTTGTCGCGATAAGTACGATCAAGACATCTTCTGTAAGAGTCGTGTCTTTGGCTCGAATATCGTGATAAGAGCGGCCATCGCATATGTGCCTTTTTAGTGTCTGTAACTCAGATCATGGCGTAGATGGACTTTAGGGTTTGTGGATTAAATGAGAGCATCCTTGAGCCTCCTGACAATAGTGACAGTTCACGTAGGTAAGCGATGTTTCTAGGCAATAATAAAATAAAATTAAATTTGAGGGGTTTTCAAGGTTGGCAAGACAAAACCTGACAGTGTTGTGACTGTGGTTGTCACAACTGAGTGACGTAAGAAATCTGGAATCTCATCTACACCAGCGATCCTCATTTAAAATCAAGTAAGCCATCTGCTTGTACCGTTAACTATTAGTATAAAAAGTATTAGTACTTTAAACTAGCTGACGCAATAAAAATTAAGTGGTACATAACGTCTCGTATCACCTCACGCGGCGAGCTGCAGGAAATGAGGCGCCTACGCGTTTCAGATTACATACTAGCCGCGTGCCTCCAAAAACATATCATTGAATTTTAATACAAACTAATTCATTCTAACTTATGCCGAATGTGAATGGAGCCGGTGTTCATTCATTACCTAGTATGCAAATGTGTGTCGCGCCAAAGAATTTGTACGCATAGAAGTTGTATTTTTTTTACTATTTGTCAGTTTATGTGACTCTTTTGTATCAATCTTTCTACATTTAGTAATGATTTTCTTTTTACATACACACTTAACAACCCATAGGGGTAGGCAGAGACTGCATCCTTCCACTTGCCACGATCTTTGCATACTATGTACCTTAGCTTCTTCCTCTCTCACTAATCCTTTCATACAAGTTCATCGTGTGTTTGTTTGAACCACACTGCATAATGCATACTGTAATAAATAATAAACTCATGGGTACAATTTGTCTAATGAATCCGATAAAGTCAGTTAGTTCGACGCCCTTCGTATGGACGAATTATTATTGATCGATTTGTACTTTTATTTATTTTTGTAATGACAAACAACATATTAAACTAGCTGGATCACTGACAAAAACTTTGTACTTACTGGTATATCAGTGAAAAGCAAATTATCATTTATTTTTTCATAATCAGTAAACACCCTTTTATGACGATACTCCTAGTCGTACCTATATCCGGTAATGTTGAATTTCTACAAATCATAATTATCTTGTTTTTCGTCCATTACAAGTTGCATCAATGATTGCACTTCTACGCTAAACAATTCTGTGTCAAACAGTGTTCTAATGAAGAGTGTCGCGTGTTTTATCTCGTGGTTAGAACATAAAATAGAGTGGTTCGGTGTTACTGAATGTTTTATATGCACTTATGTACATCATGTTTTGTTAAATAGGAATAATACTGTTTATCTTCTTTTTTATTTACTACCTCGTAGTTAAATTATGTGGCTTTGGATGACGAGTTCTTGAATTCGAGTCCTGGGTAGAGCACATAAAAATGTTTTTTTATTAAGTACTGAATAACAAGCCCGGAGTTGGAAAATCAATAGTGCCTCGAAGAGCACCTTCTGGTGATACCCATCAACTTCTTATAAAGATCGTTAAAGAATCAAACATTTTCACCCTAAACTCGCCAACCAGCGTTAGAGGGAATGGGAAGCTCTATACTCACCTATTTTTAATTTACTTAATTTCTAAAGTAGGTACAATAGCAGCACAAGAAAATCATTCCATATCCTGCTCTTTGACGTAAATACCCTTTATTTTCAGTACTTACATCACGTTACGGCTACGGTATTTTCGGGCCTGAAATCAAACTTTCATCAATTCGTTCTTTTCAAATATTTGAATCAGTAAGTTTATAAGGAAATAACTATTACTTAAAGAAAGTTACAAGTTTTTCTCTTCCATTCCAAGAGCTAACTTGAAATCTAGCGGATAGAAAAATAAAAATAGACATCTATCAATTACGTAAAGATCAAGTTCCCGTAGGCGTAGCAAGGAATTGTCAACCTCGTTCACGTACAACAAAAACTAGTCAACCAACATAAAAACAAAACCAATCAGTCTTTATAGGAATCTTAGAAAAAAACTAAAACAATCAAGAAATCTTAAAGCCATGTTAAAATCCGAGACGCGCGCCCGCCTACACGCATTAAAAAAAAAACATCTAATACTTTATAAGTTTATACCCTGTAACTCGTAGGACACCCACACACGACAGATTTTGAAATTCGAACGCAACACGCACACACACAAACGCCACCCATTAGTATGTGTTAGCTGCGCGTGCTGGCCACTCGCTCCACGGCTTCTTATTATTATTATTTATTGTTGAATAATGTGAATGGTAATGCGTGGTTGTTCACGATCCCGCATAACACCTGCCGTCTTTTCCCACAGTCGAGCTTGTGATAGAGTGGCCAGCTGTGGGTACTTGTTTTCGGGACATGTCCGCGTTACTTGCCCGACTTACTTTACACTTTACTGTGTATTTCTTAAATTTAAAAGCTGCTGTGTACATTTAGATATGGACTGCACTTTTATTTATAAATCTTATGCTTCAATACATCATATTTTTCAGTGTAAACTCAACAACTGCTAAGAAAAAAATGACAATATGAGATAACTAATTAATTAATAATGAATTTGCTAGTCGTAACGCATGGAAAATTAAATGTGAGTCAAAGGATAAAAATATACAGTGCTATATTTATTTTATAGCACAAGCGTATATTTATTTTATATTTTAAATAGATTTTCTCATACATATTTATGTTATTTTATTTAAGGTCATGTTTAAAAATAAGCATGATCAGCATATTATTGGGCCACAGAAATTCTTTTACATATTTTTTACAATTTACTACAATGATTATGATATAATTTTATAAATGTGGGGTAATTTGTGCAGCTTTTGGGACTATTCCTGAAAATCCCGAAGGCATGGTAAGGTCGGCTCACGACAGAATAAGGCGCGTGCAGGAAGTGTGACAGAGAGGTCCGAAGCGCGTGCAGTGCGCGTGCGGGACTGAGCGAGCGATACCGCGGTAGAGCGAGATAGCATGCGGGATAACGTCGTAGCGCGTAGCCGCGTAGCACTGAGAAAAATTGAATAAAACCTTTGACTTATTTCAGAAATTACTCGAATTTTTATAGTTTAGGAATTACTGAGAAATTTCAAAGTTGAAAAGTGTTTAAATAGTTGCCAGCTTTTATTTAAACTGTCCTGTAAGTATGGGTGGGTTGAAACTTGGAAGCAATTCAGACCTTTACAAATTTTTTAACGTTCGATTACACTCTAACATAATATAATATATCTACTTGCATCTCTTCGGTTCCTATTCACGATAATATGAGCTTGTCTAATTATGAAGTCGGAAAAAATTAAAATCTGAAATAGTTTAGTTTGCATACATACCCGTAGCTTTTCGTTAAATCCATTTTCTTCTTTTTAAAGAATTGAAATAAGCTTTTTTCTCAAAGTATATTTCTATTTTTAACCGACGAAAAAAAACGGCGGAGGTTCTCAATTCGACACGTATATTTTTTTTTATTTTTCATGTATGACCACGAATAACTTTTTATAGAGTTGTCCGATTTTGATAATTCTTTTTTATTAGAAAGGGCATACTTAAGGGCCAAGGTTTCTACTTTAAGGACGTTACCTAGAACCTACAAACTGCTTCACTACGTAAAATAAATGTTCCTTAAACTTGGCTGGCACCGACGTCATAGATATGCTTAAGTAAACTAAACTAACTGACACAGTTATTTTTTACTTTTTAGTGCGTGTTGAGTCGGTTCTATTTTTATTTAAATGTTAAATGTTTTGTACCATATTGTAACGTCTGCAATTAGGCTAATATTATAAATGCAAAAACAACTTTGTCTGTTTGTTACTCAATTACGACTAAAATACTAAACCAATTTAAATAAATTTTAATACAGAGATAGTTTAAAGCCTGAAAAAGGATAAACGATATTTTTGAATAATCACAAAACGTGGCGTACCATATCTGGCAATTCGTAGCATACAAAACCTGCGATTCGATAGTATCAAAGCGCAGGCGCGCTTTGATAGTATATCAGACATTGAGGCAAAAATTTTTACAAGGTAAATTTATAGATCTTTTTTATAAGTATAGATCTTCTATTTTTGTGGCTAACCTTGACGATTCTGCACACTATTTTTAGAAGATCACATGACATTATTCATGATCATTTTTTTGCAAATGTATTTTTAAAGTTTAATCAGTTTAAAAATATATCCGCTTAAATGCCAAGCGTGTGCCACCTAAAATAGAAATATTAAGATTCTTTCATTAATTCTACATTAATAATTTAAATCAATAATGTGTTACCTAATGGATTTCTATTTATATTCTTACCAGTGGACGCCCGCAGTTTGGTCTGTGTGGAAATTGTAAACTAACATTCTTTTTAAACTATAAGTATATACGTATGAATATTTCCCTTGAATCACTTTAACTTTTGATAAAAATCGCGTTATAATCGTAGGGTAAGTATAAAACAATGTCGTTTGTCGCTGTCGCACTGTCCGTTGAAATCTTTAAATTTTACCAATAGATACAGTGATCCAAGAGTATAATAGGTAGGTACTTAATTTCCAGGCTGATAAAATTGGTGTGTTTACTAGAAACAAATGCCAAATACAAGTACCAGAAAGTTCGATGCCCTGTTGTTGAAATCAATATTTTATTATCTACCTATTGATTTTGTATTTTTTGTGGCTCTAGTCTGGTTTCGGTTTTGTTTAGTTAGTTTAGCTTCAGCTCTACCACTTCATGATTTAGGGCTATCACTTACCGCCCAACCCTCTATCAATAATGAAAAGGAAAAAGTATCAAAATACTTGGACCTTGCTCATGAGATTACCGTCATGTGGAATGTTGATTCAACAATGATTGTTCCTATAGTCGTTTCAGTCAACGGTCTTACAGCGAAAAGCTTTGACGATCATCTTAAAAAGCTTTCGCTTAATTGTTGGATCAAGGGTCGGATACAGAAGGCAGTACTTCTTGAAACGGTGCGCATTGTGAGGAGGTTCCTTACTCTGGAGCCCTGACCACCAGTTGCTTGGACCCCCGGGCCCCGCAGCAGGCGGAATGAATTTTTTTTTTTATAAATTTTTAATAGTGTTTTATTTTTATAATTTTATAAGCATTGTTAAAAATTTTAAAAATAATTGTAAATAAATAAATGAGTAAAAAATGCTGTATTAACATTTGGACCTTTTCTGAGATTGGCTCGAATTAAACAAAAACTGGAAAGCTACAATGGAATGTATTTAGTGATGTATTTAAATGAATATGCATGCGACTGGTATTCATTCATTCATTAACAATACCTAATGAAGAACCACGGTCGACAGCTAAATATAATTTTGATTATAAAAGTTGCTAACCTTATTGGATCAATTGAATATGCAACGCATTAGAACCGGCTATTGTCAAGGTGAAGTTTCTTCCGAACTATTATTGTTCCTTGACTATTAATAGACTTATTACTTAGACATGTTTATTTTTAGTTTATATTGCAATCTGATTAATATTATGCACAGGTTTCAAAAGCAAAACTATTGCTGGACTTATTTTAAGATTTTCGTTTCACTAACGTAGTTCCTGTTCCTGAAAAAAATTCGGAAAAAGTAGCCAGTGTGTTTATCCAGGATGTCACCTAACTCCATACACGTAAAGTAGTACAAACATATCTATATACTCACCATCTTTAGCCTTTGTAATAGTATGATTTTCTTCAATCTGATTGATATCTGCACAGCTTTCAATAGCGCAGTTTTTACCGGTCTTAAAGTTAGAGGTTTAAGGTTCGAACCTGTCGGAATATTGTCGTACCCACTACACAACTTTATCGGAAAATATTATTAAAATTAATTTCTTATTATTAGAATAAAATAGAAATCTAATTTAGGTTTGGTCTGAAGGTATGTTACGATGCGGCTAGTTACTTTTCCATCGCCAAAGAATATGAGAAGGACCAGACCCTTCTTACTATCAACAGATTCTTTTTTTTTTAACCAGCTACAAGTTGGCCCTTGATTGCTATCACATCTGATGTTAAGTGATGATTCAGTCTGAGATGGAAGCGGACTAACTTGTTAGGAGTGGGATGAAATCCACACTCTTTTCGGTTTCTAAACTACATCGTACCGGAACGCTAAATCGCTTGGCGGTACGTCTTCGTCGGTAGGGTGGTAACTAGCCATGGCGAAAGCCTCCCACCAGCCAGACCAAGACAAATTAAGAAAAATCTCAATCTGCCCCACCGGGAATCGAACCCAGGACCTCCGTCGTATAAATTCACTGCGCATACCACTGCGCCACGAAGGTCGTCAATTCTTCACTGATAAATGATGTCGTGCAAAAACGTACAAAAATACGTGGTGATTTAGTAGTTTTGATCAATTTAGAACGTAACATAAATCTAAATTGATCCAATTGGAAATCGAACCCTGAAGTTTTCTGTTGCCAACCAGAAGGAATACAAATATTAACTGTGGAAATTAGGAAAATTAAAAAAAAAACAGTCTAGTAAAAATTTATTTCCAAAGCTTCAAAGGTTGGCCCACTAAAGCTGCATATCAAATTACAGTTTGAAAAATGCATCAAGAACACTTGAAAAATCGTTGCATTGAAATTGCGTGCGTTCAAGTAAACTACAATATTGAAGAGCTTTTTTCTTGTACACTCCATTTGTAAATCAAAGATAATATTTAGTAGTCAAAGAAGCTTCAATAGACACCCCGGATGTATGCCATTTAGATTGCTTCAGCCCAATGAATATAGTTGAATTAACAATAAAAATTGCTCATCCCGTCTTGATATAACATCGCAATTAAAATTCAACCTTATTTATTTATATTTAGGATTCGTTTTTGTGGTTTAACTTTTTTTAGTCTTGATATAACATCGCAACTGAATTTTAACCTTATGACATTAAATTTAGGGTTCGTTTTCAGTTGTAATATTTTTAAGCAAAGTCCACCATGTAGGTCAGTCTATTAAGCGGGTTGTCGTATACCGGATGGGACGATTAAGTTTCAGAGATTTTCGAACATAATATTTCTCTTATGTTACGTCACCCTACACTTTGTTTACCTGGTGAAAACGTGTAAGGATGTCTTTTTTATATAAATTTTAAGGAGACTTTGCATACACTGACTTAGCCCTAAAAGGCTGTGACAAAATTATTTACCTTAACAAAAAAGTGTGGTTTAATGATACCACAATGCAAGTGAATCTATGCGCCGCCATATTGGATTTGGCTGCTCTGCTAAACCCCATTCTCTTATACATATCTGCTCCTAATGCGCGGAAAGAATTTGAGGCTATAAAAAAAACACTTAAAAAACTTCACCCTCCTTCTGACGCAGTCGGGTAAAAATTAACCACTTCCATCTCCATTGTGTACCTAGGTAGCTACACCAGGCTTAGTCTTAAGTGGGTACCTTGAATTTCGTCTTGAGTTGGACCCTTGCGTCCTACAAGTCCTGTGCCCTTCAACCTAAGGCTAGGTATAAAACCTTATTGGATATTATTATATTAGTTTAATTGACAATCAATCGGTAGGTAATGCTGCTTGGCGTAGACTCAGACTCATGATGGTAGTACTTTTCCGCACAAGTTGTCACAAAGAGCTTTTACTAATTTGCTAAGACACCGGAGTCCATCATTTAGTCCAGTGCAACATTGCCTACCGTCGAGTGTAGACATTATATTAAAAGTATTTAGGTAAACTGAATAAGTAGGCACCACAGATGAGCATAGAAGCTCCTAATTTTTGGAATGTTACGGTTAAACCTATACCTAAAATTTGTTTAGCTTTTCCCTAACATATCCATTAAAATTTAGATTTCGTCGAAATTGATTCACCCGCATAGCGAATCCACGGAATGTTAATATTAGTCTCTATTAGATTCGTAACATCTATTTTCCTGCAGATGAGGATAAAAAACCTTAAATTCAAATTAAAAAATCGTTTATTTCAAGTAATCAGTTTACAAACACTTGAAATATTAAGTACATCTGGTGTATAGTGACTCTACAACTAAGTAGTCAGTTCGAAGTAATCTACTGATTATAGCTGAAATTGTTTATTGGGCATTTACTGTATGCGGAACATTATGCATTAATATGAAGGATTCCATTTTTGTATGAGGTACTTTTTGTTCAATTCATAATGGGCATTAAATTTTTATGAACGCCGTTTATTTTACAACATACGATAATCGTGAATCACGGCATACGGCTAGGATTTCCAGGTCGTTGGTTACACAACGTTGGCTCGGACCCTTAATGGAGGTTTTTGCGTCATTTGGTCGCGGCGGGGTCAGTGTGGTCGCCAAATGTGCCCGTTCGCAAGAAACCCGACACGCGAAAGCCGATCCTGACGCCGAGATTCGAGTCACATGCCTCCCCACATGGTACGCTAAAGGTCGACCGAGGTGGCATTTTTTATCTGTACCAATTTACGTCACTGTAATTCAAGATTACGTTGCACTTTTTTTTAAACTGACCGCAAGCTTTTTGTACATTACGAGACATCAATAAGCGGCTTACGTACGATTTATTACATTGTAATAATGTCGACCCGGCCGCGCCATTGCGAAACATAAAGTTTAAACCCAGTAGCGGCTAGTTCTAAATATAAATCAACGATTCCATTACAGTTTTATTCGAAGACCCTTTCACGGTTCGACCGAGGGATTTGAATTCGAATTTCGAACACAAATTATTGTTGGTTGTTGTTATTTTATTGTCGTGACGTTTTTTTTCTTTTCTCCGTCGCGTCCTTATCTGGCGGGTTGAACGCGCGCTCGCCGTCTCGCTCTGACTCGCGCCTGGTAGCAGCGTCTCAGCACGTGCGCACGTTAAAGGCAGAGCGTTCCCACGGTGCGGGCTCGAGCCGCGCCCGCGCCCGCGCCTGCCCCGCTCGTGATCCACTCCGGTAGGGTTGCCAGATTTTGTTTAAGCCTGTAACGGACAAATGCGGAAATATAAATACGGGATTTCAATTTTTAATATGGAAAAATTAAGATACTAAAGAGATATTATTTAATGAATATAAATATAATCATTGATGTTGACCTGATAACGTTAAATTGAAAAGTCTTTGCAATTAAACATTGAAGCTCCAATCTTAAAAAAATCTACGTCTCCTGAAGATGAGTTCCCCGGTTTTAAATTTAAGATCTAAATTACTTTGTCGCTTGTAGGTGTCGTAGATAAGTACTTACATAAATTACAAATAAACGAAATGAAAAACTGCAGTATTTTTTTTTTTCATATTTTTCCGAGGATATCAAATGTGTTACCGAATACCGAATAAAAATATGCTAAAACTGTGTCATGTTTTAACTTTTTGATAATACTTTTTTTTAAAAAACAATACAATTGTATATATGCGATCATTGCTAAATGTGTCTCGGTTAAAGTACTGGATAGTCAGGCAGTTTTCTAAATTTTGGGACGTCCGAGAAATACATGTCGTGTGGCAACGCTACTGCGGACACTCGTGCCAATGAAATAAAGTGGCCGCACACCACGTTCCAATTGCAAAACGCTGTTTGAAGATTTCGTGGTAATGAAAGTGGCGGAAATGGTTACTGTTGGATTGAGTAACGCTCTTAGTCTAGCACATTGTTCTCCGATACGAAACCGTCTTCAAACGTAATGGTCCATTGATAAATAGTTGACAAGAAGTCGCCAGATTGCGTTGGCCCCTTTTTGTGTACTTCATCGTGCTTTTTGTTGTGATGCCCAAAAGATTCCACTTTTTAATGCCTGAAGGCGTTTGTTTTTTGACCTGAATACTTTTTTCGGAGTTATGAAACGTTGTTACTTTTGGGGACTGATGTAAATGTTGTTTGAGTTTGTAAACTGGTTCGCTGTTTCCTACGCAATGACTTTACAAATTAATTTATTATTATTATTGCTACTTACTAGCTGTGTGGTGCTAATATCAAGTTCTATACAACATGAAGTTACTCGCATTGTACTATTTCATATCGCAAAACGTTTTTTAGTGATTTATTGACAGTGAATATCTATAAACCTACTCGTACTAAACTATAAGAAAACCATTATACGGCACTTGTAGCCAAAAAGCTTCACTTACACTTACACTTGTACACTTTAAACAATAGGATTCACTGAAAGAAGTGTGCCTGTATAATTTGAAGAGTTCATTCGATTTTCCCTGGATCTTATCATGAGGTAACTATGGGACCAACTCTTTGTAATAAAAAAATTATAACTACTCTGAAAAAAATAATAAGTACAAAAAAAAAATACGCGTCGAATTGAGAACCGCCCCTGATTTTTTTTAATTTTTGTATTTAAAAGTCTACTAGTAATGAGTAATTGAGTACCTACATAAATTTGATTTGATATTCTAGTTTAGTTACCTATATGTGTGAGGTAATAAGGCATGTTAGACAATCTCTCGTGATAAACTAGACGTGGTAACTGCATTATTAATTAACGACTTTCATCATTACTGTCCATGTCCTAAGACAGGACACAAGTTTGCCCAACGCACTGTATGATAGTGTCACAAGCAATCTCGATAACATATTGTCTTGTTCGCCTTATCTGTACAAGGTCCCGTTAATTGACACAGGTATTAGAAACCGCTACCACTTTGCTACTTCAATTGTTATTTGGAAAGTAATTAATGAGGTTTATCTCTCGTTTAATAAGTTAGGTTTTTATATTATGCTAGCAGACGCTTCGACTTCGCCTGCGTGGATAATAGTGTATTGCGACCTTCTAATAATGTAAAAATTATATGTAAGCCTTTTTTTGAAATGTAAGCAATCTTAAATATTTTTGACACTTCTAACAATTATAGTCCTATTTCGGTCAATATTCCACAAAATCATGAACTTATATATACTAAAACCTTTTCCAGTAATCACTCTATAGATAGGTGAAAACTTCATGAGTGTGAGTTCAGTAACCTGTGAGTTTATAGCGAACAGACAGACGCGGTGGTGGACTTTATTGCTTAGTGATTATGCTTTTTACCCGACTGCGTCAGAAGGAGGGTTATGTTTTTCGAGCGTATGTATGTACCATATGTACCATAAAGATTTAGAATTTTATACAGATATAGTGATCCTTGTTTTTCTCTTTTCAGTTCATAACTTCTAAGCAGTCGGGTTTTTTGTTTTTATAATAATAGTTTTATTAATTGATTAACGAGGAATCTGTACATATTTAGGTTTATGACTTTTGAAACCTTGATGTTACAAAATTACTGTCTAATTTGGCATGGTTTTGTTATTTGTTGTGGAAAGATGTAATGAAAAGTCAGCAATATTGCACTTCGCCCTTCAAAATGACAGATAAAATTATTATTCGTCAATTACCTTCAAATGTGTTACAATTTCAAAAGAATAGTACGTGTAACGGCGCGAGATCGATTATATTTTCATACAATCGTCTATACCCAAAGGTCACGCGTAATTCTATTCAGTATAGAAACCATCCATTTTGTATCTCGTAAAACATTTCAACCATCCAAACTGCAAACGATTATAAACTGAAACATTTATGCGTTAAAGCTGAAATTGGTTCAATAAACAATATTTGTAACAATATATTGATATTTATTTGTAAAACATCGAAATCATTACAGTTCATCGGAATGTGACATCTTTGAGTATTAAAATAAGGGTCAAAATGATGTTACGGGGATGAAGTGAGATTGTGTATCGAAAGCCAGGAAGCGCATTGTTAGGTCACGTTCTCACAACTCCCCTTTTCTTCGAGGGGGAATATATAATTGCACTTTTTTCTGTCGCATATGGCCAAGGAAACGGTGGATTGTGCAAGATCGTTCCCACGGTTCGCCCCTTGGGCATAAAGGCCGAGGTCAGGAAAAAATACGTGCCGGCATAATGCGGGGGCTTCTTTTGTAACGGCAGATGCACTCTAGGGTTAAGTGTGGAATAGATGTGGAAAATGGACTGATTGACGCGACATTGTTGGCGAAATCGTATTGAAGACTTTTTTTTGATGATCGGGATTCCTGTGCTTGATGAATAAAAACTTTTTACCTTTAGATTATGTAGGTAAAGTTGTGTAAGGGTTTTTAGCTGTTGCTAACTACTTATGTTTTACCATACTTTATTAAAAAATCGAGTATAAGTAATATTAGCAAATACTTTCTGTTTTTTACCTAATTATAAATCTAAGATGAAATTGATAATTTTTATTCAATTTGCAAATTAATTATGTGTAGGTATTACAAGGATCCCGTTTAAATTAGTTATTGATGTTCCACTAATAAAGCAATCGTCGCCAAAAAACCGTTACTGACATTATGCGCCGTCTCATGGTGAAAATGCGAATTTTAACAAAAAATAATCTTAAAACTAGTTTGGCAAACAGTCACGTCCTGGTAACGTAAATACATTTTTTGCTAATTGGTTCATTTCTCTATTTTGTCTTAATTAAGGACTAGTATCCAATGCAATGTATGTAAATTAAAAAAAACATTAAGAGACTCGTTCCAATTTCAAATTTCACTCGCCACTAGTTCTACATGTGGCCGCCATTAGTGAAAAAAGCTGTTGACAAAAAAAGAACTGCACCTTTCCTAAGGCGTTCTTTACCTATTTGAAACTGGTCGCGTTCCCACGCTCGCTCGCGCCAGTTGTTCGTCTCCCCTCCGTACTTTTTTCTTTTTCTTGCCATATCAATATTTATGTGTGTAGGTATCATTAGATTGCATATGTGTGTATTAAGTTTTTGCTTTTTGAAATTGCTTAGGATTAACAAGCGTTACTGATAGTTAAAATTAGGATAAATATTACTTTTATTAGTTCTCTTAATTATAAGAGTACTTAAGTAAAACTGATTTAAAAAGACTAAGCGAGGAATAACTTGCAATGGTTCAAAAAGGGTACCTAATGAGTTTGTATTTTTCGTATTCTTATAGGAAGCCACACTTCGGTAATTTCTCGCGTAAGTACTAACTACTTGTTTTGAGTAATGATACCAGTCCATTTGTTAGGATATAGGACGTCATACAATAATATAATCTCACTTTAAATATCATAATCATAGAGATCAAATTGATATTCTCTGAGAGTGCATGATTTTAAAAAATTAAATCTTGGGAAATGGAACTCTGTAGCCAACGAATTTGAATTCAATTTTTGGAACGCCTCATTCGCAATTCAAACATTCGTTGACAATAGGGTTGCCAGACATTTCCTTCTTGCAAGGACAATGCTTACATAGTTTGCCCACAAAGTTCCCACATCTTTATTTAATTTGATATCTTTGCTTGATTTGAGATTTTGTACAATTTAATGACATAGACAAAATAAGCTACAAAAACGAGAATTAAAGTTTTATAACATTTCATATCATTAGCGAAAATGTCCTTTTCACAAATCTTGCTTGTTTAAATGAAAGAATGAGAAGGCATTGATTATGTAATAATAAGTAAGGTTTATATTTTATAATAACACCTACTTGATATTGATATTAAGCAGACCATTTTATATTTACTCGAAAAACGTAGCTTTTAATGGCAATACTAAAGGATATTCTAGGAATAACAATGTGCTTTAAAACTGAACTGAATAATGTGCTGTATAAGTACCTGACTAACCAATGACACAATGATCAAATGTTCTTGTTGATTGCAATAAACAGCGTTTATTTTTGCTTAAAATCGGGACGTCCCGGGTAGTATATGACGTCTGGCAACACTAGTTGACAGGCGCGTAAAGCCACGCACACATTGCGTTTTACGCTGCGATCCGTTCCCACGATCCACGCGGCATATGGCGCGAGCGGGCACTTACGCGCGAACATTGACGCGTGCACAAAAAATACTCGGACTTACGCTGAACGGATCTATGGAGCACTTGTGAATAATAATAATGAGTATTGAACACGAGAAGAACAATTATATAGTGTTTTCTTAAAATATATTGTCGTTAGATAAGTGTTTTGAAAGCTCTTAAACTATGCGTTACATTAAAAAAAATAGTAGGTATTAGATACGTTGATGCCTAGAGGTTAGAGATAAATGAAGTGCAACTTTTAAAATCAAGAAACTGATAATTATAAATTTGCAACTAGGTAGAATCGAAAGAATTTATCAGTAATTAATACCTACCTAATAATATGTACATAGGTTCCTATACACAAACTATGCAAAATTAGACATTAGGTAAAATAAACAAGTCATAATTAATAACTAGATACACTAAAAATATAATTAGAACAACATCAGTATAAGCAATAAACAAAAACGCAAGAATGCAGAGCAGAATAATAATTAACGAGCTAAATCAAACAAAAAAATTAAGGTCAAATAAATCGTTCGAAATTCGTATTTTGGAAGTGTTTTATAGTCGGGCAGGTGGTGGCGCGGCGCGGGCAACTGTCGCTGTTCCCACGGCTCCAACACCGGGCGCGCGTCGCGACTTGCTACTCTACTATCACGCCGGTGACGTCATCCGCTTACTATTATTATGAAATTCATGCAAAATAAAATGTGTTTTCATATAACTTTTTTTTAAAATTATATTTTGATATATTTCAAGAACATAGTATGTCCAGATAAAGAATATATTAAATAGAAAAAGTAAATACTTATCCACACTATTTACTGCTACTACTATAGTAAAGTACAGTTACTACTATTACAGTAACCTAAACTGTATATAATTAAAATAAAAGTAAAAACTTAACTGTTACTGATTTTTATTGTTATTATTACTAGGCAAACGTAAAAAATGATAACTTAATATTATAAGTAATTAGCTGTTCGTCGGTGTAGTGCTTAGCTTTAAAGGAAGATTTGAACGAGTGCGATATGCTGATAACTTACTTAAATAAGTACTTAGATATAAGCGATTTAAAAAAACAATTAGGTAGGAAGGTACTTTACTTTACTTTTATAGTTAATCGGTATATATTTTATGCTAAGTCACCTAGCTTAGAAGGTAGATACGTACTACTTAGAAAGTTTTTACTGTAAATAAGCTACTGAGTAAGATATTTATGTAGGTACATAAATATCTTACTCAGTATAACGTCTTGACAACTAGAACCTACGTTATTCTGCAAAATATATTCAATAACAACTTATTAAAAACATATTCCGTATGGTAATACGGATTAACATTAGATATTTATTATCTCCAGTAGGTAATTAACCTGTATTAGGTTATTAACAATTATATCCCATAAAAAACCTGTAGCTGTGACGCAAAGCGCCTAATTGTTGTGCGCATGCGTCACTCGCCTCGTGCGGCGCGCGCGCTGGCATTTATATCTACAAAGCGTTTCTACTACTCATTGGTTTGTGGGTAGGTACGATATGAATTTATTAACGACTAATTTCAATATTTTTATACTAAATAGGCTCACGCTTGACTATCATCTGTTGATATACGAGTACTGTGGAATTCCCTAGTATCTTGTAGTTAATTCCCACTCAGATGCAAAAAGAAGACATTTTATAATTTTATTTATTTATATACTACATTTGTATTTCACAATATATACAAGAAATAAAAAGACAAAAACAGGACAAAAAAAGTGGAAAAGTTTTGTAGCAACTTCTATAAGAAAAAGCGAAAGAAGTGACTAATCTATAAAAGTAATCGGTAATTGGCGGCATATCTATTAGTGTGTTACGTCTAATGTTATAAGTGGAAAGTCATCATCCTTGAGCTCAACAGTCAACTTAATTGATAGATGTTAAACCTGTGCCTCTAAAATACTGATAAACATATTGTTTAGATAGTAACAGATCAAAATAGCAAAATTTTCATTATTTGTCTAACCTTAAGCCTTGGTTAAAAATAAACTGTAAATATTTTAAATACCTTAAAAAATAATTAATTTGTTATTGAATATTTGTAACGATAAAGCAATGCCATCTAGCGACAAACTGTTGCACTAAATTGAAAATTCCACCCGTGTCGAAGGGGACTATAGGAAATGATACAAGACAATTCTTTAGAGAACAATAGCATCTTCGGGTCAAAGTTTAAGAATTTTTGGGTCCCGTGGGAAAGGTTGCGATTTTGCAATTAAACGAGGGTGAATCTTGTATATATTTTGGCCTCAGTACCGTTATGCGTTCAGTTAATTTCGTGATCTGTAACAGGAAGTAACTAACTTAATCCATAAGTGCAAAAATATAGGTTAGGATTGCCATAGCAATTGAAGCTAGGTCAAAAAGAGGATGTGTTTTATTAAAGGTATCGTTAATGTATATACAGTTTAGTGATTGTTTTTACATAAATAGGCAAGTTACAGGAATAAGTGAATCGAAATCAGTTTAGGTGGTGAAGTGAAAAGTATGTAGAGTTTCTTGGAAGTGCTAAGTGAAGTGATACCTAAAGGAAAGTTACGTACTTAATAATTCAAGTTATAAGGAGCTAAAGTTCGTGATACGCGGTGATTAATTATGTGGGTGTTTTGTGTACACGGTGTTTATATTTGTAATTGTGTATTTTGATTTATTTAGTGCCAAAATAAGTTCAAATGTAGAGTCAAGAAAATAATTATATAAGGCCTTGCCTATTATCTTTTTAAACCAAAAATCTAATAAAAAGAAAATGCAAGTATGCATACAACCTAAAACTTTGTACCTACTAAGTACAAACTATTTTTTGTCATTTCTGAGACAAGAAGTGAAGTGCGTCATTCAAGTTATTATTGCCTATTAAAATTAAGTTTCTATAAATAGGGTCTCAAAGTCCGTTCATCAGTTTTTGCCGCCGTTTTTATTTCACATAAACATTATGACGTCAATGCATCAATAACAATAAGTGATTACATAAAAACAGACCTAGGTTTACATTATATCCTGTTAACTACCTTACTTGTAGAACAAGTAATACAATTTTTTATTTTTTTTATTTTAACTATTGTCAAGAGAGTAGGTATGGTATCTTGGACCTACCAGATTAGTTTAACAAAACAGGTACCTTCAGCACAGCCTCTTGGTGCTCCGATGGTAAAGACCATTTCTTCCATTACCCGGATGTGGATTGTAACCACGGTAACAGAAACGTTGGTACTAAACTTAGTTTTGAGTATCTCAATAGAAGTCCTTAGGGAAAATCAATAAATTTTTAACATTATGTCATTGATTTAGATTTGCCTTTCGTGCTTTCAGCCTTAAAGCTTAGAATAAGCATGCTTAGCTTAGCTACTCTTTTAACGAATCTGTTAGATAATTCTATTTATATTATTTTAGTATTATTTAGTATTATAAAAAGTAAGTAATATACCTAAATAAAAAGTAATATAGGTAAGTAGTATAAATAAAAGTAATAGTACAGTAAGTGTTGGTAGACATAAATATTTTGAAACTATTTTATGTACAGAATCAGATTTCTGATACGGTGGTAGAGTCAACTTACTGAGAGACTTGACTTGACTTTTCTAAAGTAAGTACTTATATAAAGGCCTTTTTTAATAAATGGTTTTGATTAAATAAAAACACTTCTTTTTGCGGCCTTAATCTTATTAAAAATAATTAAATATTTTACTAAAATATCTCATGGATAGGCTTACAAGGATTTATTTACATAGGTATTTCAATGATTATTATTTATAAACCAAATTATCTGTAAAAGTAAATTCATAATTATATTTTATATGTAAATATTCAGGAATTTAAATATTATTAAATGCGAAGTATGTCATTAAATTTTCATCGCCTGATAAGAAAATTTAAATAATTTTATGTTCATTTTATCTTTAAATTAATTCGTGTAAAATTGTTACATAATTTTACATAATCGATTTTTATAGGCCTAAAATATTTTCCTCAATAAATTTTCCATGTGAGATGTCAGTTTCAATTGGATCTTACACCATAAATCATTATATTGACGATCGACTGACAACACTGTATAATTTATTTTCAAATAGAAATTTTCCCAAAGTGTGACTATCCAATGAAAATTGTAGGAAGTTATTTAAAAACTAAGCAAGATTCTGTTTTAGAGAACAATTAAGTAGTTATATCAACTTATTTGGATATCTAGTAAAACATAAAACAGTGATATCTATACCATAAAATCTTTACCTTAACACCAAAAAGCTACTTGGTATATGCTTATGTATGTTACTATAATATATAACAGTTACCAACCATTAAGCTGTCAATTGAGCAAACATGAATGATATCACCAACTTGCAAAACAATACAGTTGAGCAAATACAGCGAAAATACCAAAACCCATTTAGGTTTTGGTATTTTCGTTAGGAAGTAAGTACATAGATATAGGTTGCTGTAACTGTAACTGCATATACTATTTTCGGAGTAACTGTTTTTAAAGAAACAAATGGATTCTTTATACATACAGTGTAGGATAAGCCTTTAAAGTTGAAATTCTATTATTGGCAATAGTTTTACATTAAAATAAAGGACCTATTTATTTGCCAGGTCGTAATTACAGGTAAGTCAAACTTACCTAGACCTCTGTTTGATGGACACAGGAAGATCTTCTAGGTTCGAAGAAAGAAAAAAAAACAAAATCTGTGAGTCTATTAATGAATTTCGCCTTGTCAAGTTATATAGAGTGTGACGTGTACCATTTACCATTACCATCTGGTCAAACACGATGAGATCATTGAGCAAAGAAGCAGTTGTTTCAGCCGTCAACAGATATTGACAAATGTATTGACGTAGTGTGGAATTCGATGTCCTCTAAAACAAATAATGTATGAAATCATATAAGGTGTAAGGAAAACAATGATTTTTGTTGCTAACGTCTAAAAAATTATAGGTAATGCTTTTCTGAATAGTTAATAATTTATTTATTTTGCTATTTTTTGAATCCAGGCGACAAAGTCACCTAAATCCGACTGAATACTCTCTAAGTAGGTACGTACATTTTACTTTTTTTCCAGGATATGTTAAATCTACAATGTGTAGTTACAATGTAGTAGTGTTGTGAAGTCATTCAAGAAGAAGGTGCACCTTCTTCTTGAAGTAAGATTCCGTAAGAGCACATCAAAATCTATATAACTATCAAAATTGAAAACCTCCGGAATGCTTTCCAGCGAAGCCCTTTTGTAGTCCCAAATTATTGGGGCAGGATCTAGTGCAGTTATTTGATTCTACAATCAGAGTCAACATTACGTGAGTATAATTAGACTAGTAAACCAAGTACAAGTTAATACTGGTAAAGTTACGAATAGATAAAATGTTACCGTCATTTCTAAACTTAGGCACTGTATCCACATTATATTAAATACCTATTTAATTGGCTTGACATAATAAAAGGTCATTAATTTGCATTTGAATTGCAAACTTAAGCTGTGTAACTCTAGAATATTTAAACTATCGATCTACTCTTACCTACCTCTAAACCGAATTAGTGTTATCCACGCATAGCCATTTCCATATTTTTTATAAAATAATGTTTATTTTAAATATAATGTCATTTTGAAACATATCTCTAGATCTTTTTATATTGTTTATTATTATTCTTTAATCCATGCCTTTATTAGAACGATCACTTGTGTTATTATGTTCTGTGGTACACTCAATACTAATATATTATTATTGTTTTTATATGTTATTATTGTCCAGAAGACCAGCGCGGTGTCCTGAAGGGCACCGCAAAATGCTAAGTGAGGACCTTTGGGGTCACATCACTTTCACATCCTGCATTTTATTGTATTTTATTTTGATTATTGGTGTTTTTTCCAAATAAACATTTTTCTTTTTTTCTTTATTAATGAATATAACAATAATGTTTACATACGAGTATTAACATTAACACCTATAGATTTCTTTATTAATTTGAAATTTAAATTGGGATAAATGGAAAATGCCAAGACTTTAACATCTGCTGGTTAAGAAATTAAGTATTTGCATTGCATTCATAAATTAATGCAATTTAAAATTAATATACGTAGCACGTTATCCTGACCTTAATATTAAAATATGCAGTGACAATTTTCGTTTTTGCTACATTTATTAATTTGCAATTTATAATCATATTATTTATATGTAAAATATTTATTGTACGTGTTAATGTTTTTTTTTTAAAGTATAATCATTAGGTCTATGTTTTTACGCCATAGGCCATACTTTTTATACTATTCTATAATTAAATAGATTGGCATGTTTTATTATTTTATTTTATTCATATGGACATATCAGTATGACGGAACAAACCGATATGCTAATGTTTATAATATTCCCGTAGTGTTTGTGACAATAGTTCAACGGTTGAAACTCGACCCATAAACTCTAATTAGAAACTTAGAACTGGCTCTATAATCAACTGCAAATTTATAATACGAGTAGCAACAAAAGAAATTTGTACTGATGAATTTTACAACCTCAAAGAAAATGGAAAATGTAAAAACCTTTTCCATTTTAATAACCACATAAGATTAAAAAGCTTTTATACATTTTTTTTTCAAATTTCAAACATTCCGAACCGACAATTGCAATGCACGTGTACGAAACGCGCCGAATTCGAAATTAGTTTCAAAAAAAATATTTTCAAGTTTAACCCAAATTTCGCAAGAGTTGCGGAATTCAGAATAAGGGGTTGCAAAAAACCATCCTTTCTAACCCGAACGTCCGACAAACACGTGCATGAGGTAACAATACCGATGACTCAGACCCATAACGTTGGACTTTATTATTAAGAAAATAAAAAAAAAAGATACGCGCTCTCGTCGTATCGCCGAGAATTGTACATCTGCCGAAATTTCTCACGACCGAGCGCCGTGTATGGTATTATTATACCGGACCTGATTAGGGCTGCCACGTTTGAATTTTTTTCTATACGTTTGTACATATAAGAAATATTAACCCGCAGACGGGCTTCACATTTAATTTGCACAAACCCTTTGGTTTAAGCGAGACAATGTAATACGGGTGTTTTGTTTAATGTATTCATTATGTGGGTAGACTAGAAAACATTTAGCTTATAATAAATTAGTAGTAGTAGTAAAGAGTAATTAAGATTCTCGCATTTTCTCAGAAATTATTATAATGTTGTCTTACTTTTCTAAAGTAAATAGAAAATGTACCTATTATTTTAATTAATTTGATTAATTGTAGATCAAGACTGAGTTTTGTTAATACTTTAACTAAGCTTTCAAACAATAAAAGCGTTTAACGTTTTTCTTATAAACTGTTTAATATTTAACTAAATTCTTATAAACTTTGTGCTAATAGATTTCTTAAAGTGACAAATGATACAGAAGATTTATTATTAATTTTTCAAACATTTATACCATGGGATACGAGGGTATGACAACTGCATATACAAGTATAGCTGAGGTGTCAACCCTACGCCCAATGTACCTACGTACGTCTGATTATGACAACTGTACGCCTAGCGGTATTACTTAGTGACTTTTAATCAATAGCAAGTTTAGCATATCAGGTTTTGCGATACCAATCAACATAACGACTTTAGTAAAAGCTGTGGCAACAGTTCATATGCAAATTGACGTGTCAATTTTGGGTTCTTTTTAGTTTCCCACAGTTTTATTAACATGTGCGTATCGCTGTGTATTGGCAATGGTTTTGTTTTGCATATTTTGATTTTAGATTAGTTTGCGTGTGCTTTTTAGTTGATTGAGTGTTTACCAATGCTTAATCTAATATCCTTCAGCTATTTGAATTTTATTTATTTTAATAGCAGACGATCGCAATTCAGTCGGCAAAAAATTCTGTTTTGTGATAGTTCGAAAAAGTTTTTAATGAGTAGTTAAACAAGCGGCTAGACTATGTTTATAATTAATTAGATTTGGTGAAGGCATTTTAGCACACTTCAAGAAAAAATCGCACAATTGCATGCAATTTGTGTCTTAGGAAATTCGACATTCTAGTCTAGTACATATCTTGCTTGAATTTTTCTAAAACAAATTTTACATTACCATCGTTTCTTTCTCGGAAATTTTATATTCTGTTTTTGATTTGTAATGTCACTAAAGCAATAGCTTTGAATGAAGTTTCATTTACTACCTTATGAATAACTTAAAAGCTTTTGTAACTGCACGTGCGTAATACAATAAAATGGTATGCTTATTGTCACCTTCAGTTAAATTACTATAGAATCGATTGCTTGTTCTTATTATGCTGTTGTGCAAAGCATCATTCTTTTTTTTTTGGCGTAAAAGTAGAAAGCCAGTTTCGACCGCCTTGAGTTGAACTTCGTAACAGGTTGGATCTTGTTCAGACACGTCGGGGTTGCTTTTTATGTTCTCTATATCTTTGCAAATTTTTGGCTGTTTTGGTAAATCGTAGATTGTAAGTTGGAAACTTGGGAAAGCCTTGATAAATAGTAAAGATTTTCTTAATTTATAAAATAATTTACAGATGATTAATGTTTAGAGTTAAGAGTATTAGGATAATTAAAGAAGCAATTGAATATTAATCTGCTTTGAATTTTTGTGCACTATACTGGAATCAAGTTTTTACCGCCTTGAGGTGAATTTCGCAACAAGTTGGAACTTGCCGAGACTTGCATTGGTAGCTTTTATGTTTTATATAATATTTTTGAATATCTTGGAATGTTTTGGCTTTCTTTGATTGTAACTTGGAGATTTAGAAAGCGGCTAAAAATGATTCAATTTGCCTTGGCTTAATGATAATTATTATTCTAATTAAGACTGTTGATTTTAGCATAATAAGCATGATAATTGTAGAATCATTCGAGCTTAAGTCTAAGCTTAAGTAGAGTATAATTTTTTTAAGTATGGTTAAAGTTTATAGAAGGTTTCATCTGCCTTGAAATGATCTCCGCGACAAGTTGGAACTTGTCGATACACGTAGGAGTTGCTTTTTATATACTTCTATGTAGTTTTGGTAAATATCAGTTGTAATTTTGATCAACAATCAGAAATGCTTTTAGTCTCAGGTTTTTTGATTTTGTTTTTTTTTGTAGTAGATATAGATCATTTTGCTAACACTTGTTTTTGGTACCCAATAGCAGAATCATTTAATGTTAAATTTAATATGAAATGCTTAGATCACTCATCAATTTATTTTGAAAAATCTTTAAAACTTTTGCAAACGAGTCAGTTGTTATTTTTTTAATTTGCTGCATGTGTTTTAGTTTTTCTTACGAGTAATTTTGTTAAATAGGGACATTGATATTTTTTTAGTTATAAGTAGTGTGTAGTTAATTATTTGAAGTTTTTAGTTTCCTTAAATGATATTTTGTTTTGTAACTAAAATATTAAGGAGTCAAAATAAAGCATAAAAATAAAATTACTCAAAATGGTCATTAGGCACTGTTTTGTATGCCTATTAGTGATCATTATCATTTTCATCATTCTATTTTTTTTAGCTCAATCGACTAATAATTCTTAAGGCTGCTAGTTAATTATTTTATCCCTCAGAAATTTAGGTTTTTTTTTTCAGATAATTCAGAGAATTATATTATTGAGTTTTAAAGTTAAGCTTTTTTCCCGCCTGACGTTTAATTGCTATTTTAATATCATACAGTTGGTCAATCGCATATAACGCATTGTTGGCTCTAGTTAATCTCCCAAATCGGCCATTAAGCCGAGGAACAAAAAGAAAAGCATCTCAGACAGCGCCTATTAAAAACCCAGTAGCGGGCCGCCTCGGGGCTTGCACGTGCGGGCCGCAAGAAATGTCCGCCGAGAATGGACCACGTTGGACCAAATATTGGCGCCAATACTGACCTGTTGGGAGTTAGTTAGCTCTTTTGGAACCCAGCTGGAATGTTTCGTCCAACATTGGCTGTATTGTTACGTATTAATATTATACTTCTACGTATGTTGGCTCGCGCCATCGCCTTTTCTTAATATCCGGTCAGACAACTTTTGACTACAGATTCCTGAGCCGGTAGGCGTTTCAACTCTACTATTTATCAATCGTTTCGAATTCTTTAACAAATTAATTAAGTTAGGAATCATATTATTGTTAATTTTGACTGCAACTTAATACTAAGGGGTTGGTAGAAAGGAAAGATAGAAAATAATTTTCATTTCTTGTTTTATTTTCAACGCTTTTCAAGTCATAGACTTATTTACAACATGTAAAATATATAAATTACTATCCCTAAAACAATTAAAGCTTGGAAGTGTGACCTCGACGAGATCGGCTACATCTATTTAATTTATACAATATCAAAATATCACAACACCAAGTGAAAAAGTACAATTAAAGCTTTTTCTGGAGCTATCACGATAACCTAACCCTAAATAATGGCACCATAGAATAATTTAAAGCTAACATCACAGACGGTTGCCGAAACCAAGGCACTGGTTTCACGGAAGACACTGATTGTTGTTTCATTATGTTCATTTAGGCTTGGACCCAGCGGTCGTGGAGTGGGTACTGCTGCTCAGCTGTTTGGCATTCGGTGTAGCAGTGGGCGGTCGCGAAGTCCACCTCTGTCTTGGAGACTGTGGTCCAGAAGAAAGTGCCGGCGTCGGTGCGGGCAAAATGTACTGGGATGTAGAAATCTTCGCTAGATACTGGCACCAGGTCATAAGAGTCATCCTGGTTGGGCACGAGGAAGGCAGCAGACTGGCACGCGTCCATGCTGTAGATCTTCTTCTCCAAAGCTTCGTTGCAAGCGTTCTGGTCTTCCTCGTAGCACGTGTCAATTTTGGCGGGAGCGCGCTTCGCTTTCTTGATCATTTTCATGATCGGCTTCAGCAGCGCCTTGAAGCCGCTGCTTTTCATTTTTTCACTGTTGTATCTGTTCTCGTTGATCGAGTTGTCAGTCGCGATGATGTATTCGTTGTTCGCGTAGTAAGACATTTTGGAAGATATGTGATAATGTAGAGAGCGTGTGTTGCGAGTGAGAGTACAAGCGGGAATGTAGGGCTGATCGGGCCGCGCGGGTATTTATACTCGCTGGGCCGCCCCCGGCACAAAGGCCGCGCATGCGTGAAAAGCTCCCCGCTCCATGTGTGGGTGTTGTGCTTTTTTTATTCGCTTGATATTTTCATAAAAGGTTTATTCGATGCGGTGAGATTTCTTCACTGCAACAAGTGTAAGAGTACTGTAACTCTTTTATGACGTCTAATCACAGACTTAGGAGTTTCGGTAGGTCTACGCCGTAGTTATGTCTACGATTAGGACGTAGGTAGAGTTAGACTTATTGTTACAAAATTGCGTACTAGTCGCTTTTGTTTTACATTAAAATACCTACTTTTAATATTTTTTTATAGATTATTTAACAAGTTTTTATTAATTTTTGATAATATTATTTGATGTCTTATTGTTTTACTTTCAGTATTAACGTACAGTTACGATATTAAAAGATCTTATTGCTATTAAGTATTTACGATACATGCTTGCTTATTCTTTTTTAAAATTTGTGTGCAAAATATTGAACAAATATTTATATGTAATATTTACGACATTTTAGAATACAATTTACACATCATGGACATATAATGACCAATAAATGTGTATGACCCCATCACTAACAAGCCTCTTGCAGTGACCACGTGCGATCCACGCGCCCTCGGTTAATTGAAGATATTGTATTCATTGGTCGTGAGGACAGGGGTCATGAAGTCAGGGGTTACTCACCCTTCGACCGAAAAACGATGGGGTGACGACAATAACACCTGACCCACTTGATGTGATAGGTAAGGTGACTTCATTGATGATTTTAATTTTACTAAAAGCCTTTTACTAAGCGTCTACAAAGGTTGAGGTAGATATGGGTAGATAACATTTTTGGAATGTCAGTACGCTATCAGAACTTTTTACCCCTTACCCTTTAATCTGGAATTTAAAACATTCAAATCGGACTTCATTAGCATTTTGTTTACAAAAAGACACATTAGACATAGGATGCCACCTACGCACCGAATATTCGAGCGTACCGGTCCAAACATGTAGCGTTTTTTCCATGTACGCCGAAGACGTATTACAAAAAAATTAAAGTTTAAAAAGAAATCAGTGTAGCGGTGATAGTAACGATCGGCCAATGGGATGCGCGGGCGCAGGCAGGTGCCGAGATCGCGCCTCACCCACACAAGAGCACGCAAGTTTAAATATACGATCTCTGAACACGTGCATTCGAGGGGGATGAAAATACGAGAATCCCTATCACGCGAGCGGGATGTAAAACATTTTTTATCGTTGAATAGATTCACGACTCCTTCATATCCGAAATAGGGTAACGCAAACGCTAATTTGGTTATTGAAAATTGAGGGGTTGTGCGTGGGAAGGCTCTGCGCTCCTAGGTTCCCAGGGTTGCGCGCACATTGAGCTTTTTTTGATGCGATTCGGAACGACGACAGATGGCAAGCGGTCGATCGATCCCGTTCAGCTTTGTTATAATAAATCGTAAGTATATTGGAATTAAACATTCCATTTAGATGGCTCAGCGCGTCAGGGGTGGGGGATGAAGATGTAAACAAGTGTAAAAGGGGTCAGTGGAACTCGGGGCTGTAATTAAATGTCTATTAGAGGCATTTTGAGATTATTAGCAGCGATTGTGTTGGGATCGAGTTTTGGTTTTTTGGTAATCGTAGCAATTAGGTTTGATGATTTGGTTGGTAATTAGCGTGCCTTCGGAAACTTTGGGATGCTTGCCAAATGAGAATACTTTTTAGTTGCTGGAGTGCAGCTTAAAACTATTTGGATCGCTATCTATTTTTTTGCCCAAGAAGCGTCTATTTATTAACTTTAACGTAGGGAATAGTAGTGTGACACAAATTAACGGTATAAATCTGCACACCCACTTACTCGTATTCTTATAATTATCCAATTAGATTGAAAATGATGGAATACACTAATAGATTTTGTCTGACCTGTGAATAACCTGTGATTGTCTTTTAATGAAAATTATCAATTTTTATCATATCTAGTACTTGTTGATATTACGAAAATAATGTTTGTCGGAAGTAGGTACCCGAAGAATTGAAAAATCCAACATTAGTGTAATTAATTACTGTGAAGAATTGTTATGATTAAATTAAATTATGATACTTCATATGCATAAATATTTTTGCTTTAGGTTTTTGTTAACAGTCAGGTAAAATCTAAAGTCAGGTTTAATGTTAATATTAAATTATGATAAATGATGTTTCTTTCTAACCCACAGATCATATTATTCTTCGGTTCGCTCGGTTCCCACGTCAGATGCAAAAACTGAGTTCAGCCATAAGGAACAATGGGAAGAATAAATTTCAAGGAAGATGCACTTTGCGTCATATTTAAAAAGTGAAATGCTTAGTGAAAAAGTGAATATCTCAGTGAAAAAAGTGAATATCCCATGGCGTGACAAGTGAGCGTTGGATTGCTTGGGATCGAGGGTGAGAAGGGTGCTCCCTCTATTATAACAATTGTTTGTGAATGCACTTGTCGTGGTTAGGGGAACAGGGTGTTATTATCTGTGATTTTTGTGACGAGATTTATTTTTGGGTTCCTAAATATTTTGTTCTTTATTTTTTTAAAATTTATAACTATGTATTGTACGGTCTTTAGTACTATTTTTTGTAGAACATACATATTTGTTATTATTTATAAAATTTAAGATCATTATGAAAAAAATATGATAATATTTCATAGACAAGTTAGGTTAGGTTTACGAATTGTTTAATAAAACATAAGTCGTTATTCATATTTTTATTATTTTTGTTGCATTAAGACTAATGTGATGTACTTACTATCGAAAAACATGCATATATTATTTAATATGTAATTTTATGATGATTTATAAATAAAAAAATATTATACGACAATTACACACATCGCTATATAGCCCCAAAGTGAGCGTACTCGTAAGTAGCTTGTGTTATGGGTGCTTTGATAGCTGATGAATATTTTTAAATATATTACACATAAATACTTATATAGATAAACACCCAGATACCGGAAAACATCCATGCTCATCACACAAACATTTTCCAGATGTGGGAATCGAACCCACATCCTAGGACGCAGAAGCAGGGTCACTACCCACTGCGCCAATCGGCCGTCAACTTTTTTAACTTTTAAAGTTTATGCATAGAAATTGTAATTATGGTCTTAAGCTTAATTAAAGGCTCTATATTAAAGATGTCTTAAGCTCTACGTAAGTATACGTATACTACTTGTAGTATTTTAAATTTAAAGATGCAGTGATTTATAATCAATGAATCTTGTCAGTGCCTTATTAATAGATTTTTAGGCTAAAACTTTGTTATTATTTATAGTTACATACATTTTGTTTATTTTAGGTTTATTATTTTAAAATGTCTTGTATTTAATAAAAAATAATCACGGTGTGCCTTATTAAATTATAAAATGCTAAAGTTATTGATAAATTGCTTATTGATTTTTGATTTTTGAAAATACTATTTAGCTAGATTTTGTGAATAAATAGAGATTTTTGTATTATTATATTCTACCTCATTCTGTTCATAGTGTGGGAATTTCAGTTACGAAATCTAATGAAAACCGAGGGTGGAAAATAAAAGGCGTATATAAATCACCCCTAATCGTTTATTTTTTGCGTTCTACACTTGTTACGTCACCCACACTTGTGCAAGGTTGAACCAATTTGGAAATACCACTTTCAAAACCGTACGTTTTCAATATGTATTTTTAACTCTATTTGTATTTAGGATAAAGTTCAAAATTTGTCTGTTGTTTATTTGTGTTAGTAAAATAAATTTGTTGAAGGTCAAAGAATATGGGGGCGGTGATTTTAGGGTTTGTTGAACAATTAACCGAATCGCAGGTAAACCTATTTCGATTTAGTAGAAAAAAAAGGTCAGATCATTTTGCATTTGTATAGAGATTTGATTAGATTGTGAATTATTAATGCGTATTTGTATTGTAATCTTATACCTATGTTACACAAATAAAAAGTTTTTGTAAAATTGCCTTTTTTTCTTGCTCTACTAACATTAAAACTAAAGGAATATGTTTGTATTTATGTAATTTTAAGTAGAGTTTTTCATTCGTTTGTGAAATTTTTAGTACCTACATTCCCCAAGCCCCAAGTAGCCCCAAGTAGGGAAATTGGTGGTGCCGGTCACTATCATTATAATCTGATATTGATCCTTAATAAACCAAACATTATCACCGTTAGCCTCTAAGTGGTGGGTCTAAGTTCCATATCCCTCCCCTCTTCTATAACGTGGGAGGCTTGGCCCAGTAGTGAGTCATTAATAGGTTAATAATATTGAATACTTACTCCATCATCGTCATCATTTTGTTCCTATTGAAACGGGAAAAATAAGGGAAGGATTTTGGAAGACCTTCGTGGCGCAGTGGTATGCGCGGTGGATTTATAAGACGGAGGTACGATGTCTTAATTTGTCTTGGTGAAAGGCTTTCAGCTAACCCTACCGACAAAGACGTATCGGATGTCGTGTAGAAACCGAAAGGGGTGTGGATTTTCGTCTCATTCCTAACAAGTTAGACCATCCATCTTAGACTGCATAATCACTTAACATCAGGTGTGATAGCAGTCAAGAGCCAACTTGTAGTCGATAAAAAAACAAAAGACCTGCCAGACGGTAGGTATCAAAGAGAGTAAACATACATGGCTGTTCAACGCTCGCGATGCAATGGTAGTGACCACTAATCAGGACCGACGGTTTAAAAATTTAACTGTAATTTTGGAAAATATCATTGTAAAAAGAGAAACAGTATTTTTCAGAAACTTGAACCCATATTGAGTTTCTAGTATCTACGTAAAGAGTAAAAGACAATTATTCGTTTTCGTCAAACCTCTACGTGGAGGCACTGAGTATGACCACCGAGGTTATAGTGGATGAAAATTCCGACCTCTTCCTTAAGAGGTTAGGTATCTCAACGAGTTCCCCCCCCCCCTCGTCAACAAAAAAAGGTAGGTACTTATCCCATAAACTACACTTTTAATGATGTCATGTCCAAAGTAGGTGTGGTATTCTCCAATGAGTATACTTCACAGCTTTACTTTAACTATAATCACGTCAAAGTTAATGACTTGAGTCATTAAACGAAGGAGAGGCGGGGGAGGCGATGATCAGCCTCAACCTCCTCTCTCGTTAAGCTTCTATTTTATTTGGAATACCTCAGAAAATCAGAAATGAGTCGGAGGGTAATAAAATGGAATAAAACTTCAGTAGGTTAGTTAAGTAGATGTCGGTTGTTTGAAGGGGTTCCGTTATAGATTTAAATATTTAATTTAATTTACTTCATTAAGTAAGTGTCTATTTACATAAGTACCAAATACTATTATTTGAAACTGCATTCAGTTTCAAATATCTTAAAATACTATATCTGTTTGTTTGTTTATTTGTTCATGCATCGCTTTTTGACAAATTATAATTATGCAACCACACCCACCAACTACGTGGTGATCTTAAAAATATTTTTCTGAAATATGATGTTATTTATTTAGTTTTAAAACATAGATCAATCTAATATATAAAATTTCCCTGTCACAATGTTAGTTACCGTACTCCTCCGAAACGGCTTTACCGATTTTTACCAAATTTTGTATAGATACGTATTCAGCAGGTCTGAGAATCGGCTACTATCTAATTTTCATCAAAATTTTTTTTTTAATTTTTAATATTATATTTAACGCTTGCCGGGTCAGCTAGTATAGATATAAATTTTTTGATAGGCAACCTATCAATAAGCCATTGCATCATGATCATTATAAGCCTATTAACGGCCCACTACAGGGCCAGGCCTCCCTCCCTACAGGAGAGGGGATATGGAGCGTACACCCACCACGCTGTTCCAATGCGGGTTGGCGGGCTTAGGGTGATAATGATTCATTTATTAAGGAACACTATCAGATGTTGATGATAGTGACCTTGACCGACGGCTTAATGTGCTCTCCGAGGCATGGGGGTGTAACAGCACCAACTTCCAGACTATGGGCTTGGAATGTACTGAACATTTCATAGAAGAATGAAAAAGCTCAGAATTATGCCATGACCCAACCCAGGGATCGAACCCAGGACCTCGTGATCGAAGCTACATAGGCTAACCACTAGACCAACGAGGCAGTCAGCCATTGCATACTCCTTCTAAAATAATTTAGAATAGTTTTATCAAAAAAACTGCAGTAGGATACTGGGATAATGTGATAGAAGCAGAATCAACTCCTAGAATAACTAGAATAGTTCCATTGCCAAGGAACCTTGTTAAGGAATGCATTTTTCAGACATCTCAGAGTCAACTCAGAATTGAGTAACATCTAAGGAACCCTACAAAAGAGGGTTATTACGATTTTAATTAAGGATTCGGCGCGCTACGTTTGGGCGGCCCAATAAAAATCAAACAGCTTTTTCTAAGATAGGATCTTGAAGATTATAGTCATGACTCGATATAGTAGCTACGTGCTTTTAGGATATTTTAATGGATTTAGTTTATACCGCCTTGATTACTTCCAAGCTTCTATTACATTTCGGATTTCGGAAGGAGCTTTGTTGATTACCGATTCGGAATCCCGATAATCGATTCGATTCGAATTTGTTTCGAGTCATAAAGTTTAATTAGTGCACTTGTGTTTCTGTTGGTTGGAATTTATAAGCGCGCCGGTTATAATAAGTTCAATTGAGATGCCTTGCTCTATGTATGCGATATATTGACAAAGTTAAAATAGAATAGAAAATAATACACGTAGTTGCAAGGTCAAATAATATAAAGTTACAGTGTATTGCCGTTAGGTAGGTTATGCTAGGGTTGCCAACCTCAAATAAAAAAAACAGGATTTGAAGTTGGAAAAGCCAAGACAACTCCGTTTAAAAACAGGACGCATTAATGGAGTTGCAATAGTTAAATTAATTAAAATAATCGAATTTTTAAATAAAAATACTTGAGTAAAATTATTCGAGTTGAAAATTAGTTATTAAAATATAAAACAAACACTTTAGTTTATAACAATTTTTTGGAACAGCACGGCAGCGCGGCATCGCAATTACGAGTACCTATCTACTTGCGAGTCGTGAGGCCGCTCGTAGCGTAAAAATTTAAGAAGAGGTGCGCGGATTCTAAAATATAAAAACCCAGGACGCTGCTTAAAAACTATTCAGGACGTTCCTGGACACTACAAAAATTAGGACATGTCCTGGGAAAATAGGACGGTTGGCAACACTAGGTTATACTAATAAATAGAGAGAAAATGTCTTAATTTAAACATCACAATAATTTTTAGTAGGTAGGTACCTACTACACAATAACCTGCGATTTGTGGCATAAACTAGAAAATGGGTCCAGCTCAGCATTCTTGCTACACAATCTTCTAAACGATCATGCAGCGTTGATTATCATCAGCTTTAACCAAGTCTAGGTACGGTATCATTATCATTATATAGTATAAAACAAAGTCGCTTTTTTATGTTTGTTCGGATGTATGCTTTAATCTTTAAAGCTACGCAACCGATTTTCATGCGTTTTTTTTATCAGATAGAGTGGGTCAACAGGAAGGTTTATGTGTATAGTAGTACATGCATAATGTAGTAGAGAAAAACCGATAATTTTAGAAGTTTCTGATGTGATGTCGTAAATTACCGCATTTTTTGCGCTAACATTGCAAACGCTGGCTAAACGTTAGGAGATATATCAAAATAATGCTCTGAAAGTGTACAGTATTACATAACTTAAAAAGGTCAACAAAAAAGTCCGCGATGGTAAATGTCTATCTCTTAGGGATAACCCAAAATAACCATTTTTTTTTATCTTTTACTTTCAACCAAAAGTAATGGATTATTTACGAAGCGATTTTAAGCATTAATCCAATTAGGTATCTTTAATAATTTGTACATTCAATATAAATCACTCATCAACTATTGCCCTTTACATTTAAGTGAATGTTTTCCAAGATATATAAGATTCAAAATGCAGGCACATAGCGAGCGTTTGGGGGTGTCGCGAACGTTCTTTTTTAATATACTTTAGTACCAGCATTGCAGCAGTGCGAAGCCGGGGCGGGTCGCTAGTTGTGAATAATATCCTTTTCTTCTTCGTCAACTGCAGAAACTGGGAAGTCGGTGAATACAAAGCCAGGAATCGATACGTACCACGAATATTACCAATCTCTTTCCTTCGGACATGGATAACGACGAAAGATCATCAGAGATTATCAGATGATGATAAATTATAGGATATCATTTATTTAGCCTTCCAAAAATATCCCAGTGATTCAGCTCCGGTAAGCACAAGAAAGCTACAATGACTACACGATCAGATGAAACAAATGAAACAGCTTACTTAACAGTAACTACTTGTACCTACTAAAAAGAAATGACTTGTATCCTGCACTTCGCACTTCAGAGCATAGGTTAAACACTTTAGGTATCTAATATCTACTAACGAGATAGTTACAGAGAGCAGCACTCAACACGTGGACTGTAATACAATAAACTCAACAACCGGTTGTGTCGCGTGTCATTGCCGTGTGTGCATTGTAACTAAGAGACAACATCCCTTTTGTTCTATGGTGAGATCTCACGTGTTGTTTGTATTGCATCGACAGAGGTACGATCATCATCATAATAAGCCTATTGAGGGCCTACTACATGGTCATGTCTCCCTCCTTATAGGAGAGGAGATATGGAGCGTAAACCCACGCGGCTCCAATGAGGGTTGGCTTTTGCAAATGTTTAATTTGTTAAACATCACTATCAGATGTTGATGATAGTGACCGGGACCGATGGCTTAGCGTGTTCTCCGTGTCACCACCAACCTCCCGACTTCAGGCTTGGAATGTCTTGAAAATCTCATAGAAGAATTAAATACTCAGAATTATTTCGTAACCCGATCCAGGATTGAAACCCAGGACCTAGTGATCGAAGCTCCATAGGTTAACCACTCAACCAACAAGGCAGTCAGAAAGTAACAAACGAACAAATCTTTGTATCTACAGAGATCCAAAGATAATGCAACAAAACAGTGACACAACACTTGTCACGCCATTCGAGTGGATTTAACTACCAAGGCGCGATAGACGTTGCTGTTAAAAGCATGCACTCATACAATCAACTCAACAACCAGATCTGCCGCGTATCACTGCCGCATGCGTGCGTTGTGTAATTGTAACTAATAGACACATCCCATCATTTTAAATTATCACACGCGCTGTTTTAATTCCTATGACAAATTCCCTCGATATTGTTTTGTAATCTGATTTAGCAGAATATTCCGGTAAATCCGAAGGTCTCCATAATAAGTCAAAAACAATAAATACGCGATCACAGGAAAAAGCTCAACACGTGGACTCATACAATCAACTCAATGGGTATAACCGGTTGTGTCGCGTGTCACTGCCGCATGCGCCGGCGCATTGTGTAATTGTAACTAATAGACAACATCCAATTTGTTCCGTTGTCGCACGCGTTGTTTTAATTCCTATGGCCTGGATACCCTCAATGTTATTATGTAATCCGTTTCAATAGAAGCCCTACACTTTAATTGTTACATTGTATCTACCGCTTTAAGTATAACAAAGAAACAATTTTACTTTAAATTAAGGTTTTGCAAGTATACGAAATTGACTCCAATATCATTTTGTAGTTATAAAACTAAGTACCCTGCTTATTTATTTATTTGTATTATTCTGTAAAGTTATGAATTTTCATAGTCACATAGCTCATAATTAAAACAAGGTCATAAATTACCTTGTAAATACTACAGTTTTACCCAAAATGTACAAAATGTGTACCGACATTTCTAATACATGCTTGTAGGTATGCCCGCTAATCGTCATTAGAGCTGCGTTTTGGCTCGAAGCTCCAGATCCCCCTTTAGTTCAGAGGGAGTGCTGAATTTCTGTTTTTATAAGTGTAGGCCACTTTATTTCTGATACCCCGTATTCCTTTCTAAAAATAATGTATCCTCTGAAATCTGCGGCCTGTACTGTTTGACCTATAGACAAATATGGGGAGTAGGAGGACGAAATCTTGTATTACCTCAAACTTTACAATTCAAGTAAGTTATAATAATGATGTTAGTATAAATTAAGATATATATTGAACTACAAGTCCATATAACTTACAAGTAATTTCCGCTGATGCACGTGTCCATATATCTAATGTCCTATGGTTAGTCTTGTAATTGAATCTATTAGCGATAGCAAGCGACGCGCTGCCATGTTTGATCAAACGTTAACTTACATGGTATGTTCATCTACACATATATGGCGCCGCTTGACTTTTGTCCGTGTATTTAATCCATCATCGGCTTACTGAGCACGAGTTTTCCCTTAGAATCTTAGTCGGACCAAAGTCCACAGACAGTCAATTAGGTATACAAACATTAACATACATACATGTGACGTTAAAATTTTACCACAATATAGCTTATACATCAGAATAACACTTAGGCTACATTTTATACCGAATATTAGAATAATTTTGTCTAGTACATCATCATTATCAGCCTATTAACTGCCCACTAACGGGCCAGGCCTCCCTCATTACAGGAGAACTGATATGGAGCGTAGATCCACCATGCTACTCCAATGCGGGTTGGTGGGCTTAGGGTGATAATGTTTCATTTATTAACGATAACTGTTAGATGTTGATGATAGTGACCGGGACCGACTTAACGTAATCTCCGAGGTACGGGGATGTAAAACCACCAACTTCCTGACTTCTGGCTTGGGATATACGGAAAATTTCAAAAAAAAATAAAAAACTCAGAAATATTCCTGGATTCGAATCCAGTCACACATTGCCATACAAGCATGCCTGAGGAGGAAGTACCTATTTTTGCCGCTAAAAGTTATTTTGAAAGACCGCTAATATACCCTTTGTCCCTCCAACTAAGCTTTTCCAATGGATATATCAATAAATACTATTTATTTGTAATGTAATACTGAATGTAATATTTTTTACTTCCTCTATAATCTTCTTTTCGTTCTTAAACAACATCAGGTAATCTTTTTAATTGATAGACATCATTAGGACATTTTTTCAGTCAAATCATTCCGAAGATTTTTTTACTTAAATTGTTTTCCAATCATAAAGAGTGCCGCAATCTTGACTAATAAATAACCCTTACTAATAAGGAAATCTTATATAGTCTCACGTAAATAATTATCTTAATAATTACCTACTGGAGCCTTTTATTCGTCCCAATAAATTAGGAGCTATCATTGTTGATGATGGAATAGATTTTTTTGACTGAATTAAGCATTATTAACTACGAAGCGCGGATAGTTGTACTGTGGTTGGACTAATTGAGTAAAATTTTACCATAACATAATAGATTTTTGTTTACTTGTAAATTTTCGTAAAGATATATCTAGTGCTAAAATTTCATTAGCATACCTAAACTAAGCAGTAGGTGTTTGTTATATTTATTAGAGTAAAAACTTACAATTTTCATAGCCAAGACCTGTGGCTTCTTTTACGTGGAAACCTCTATCTTTTTCCCTCCTTACAGTTTAGACGTTTACAAAACTTTTCTTAGTAAATTTATATATTAAAAATAAAACTTATATCTACATTTCAACCTAAAAATCTAAAATTAGTTCTTAGTTTTTTCGAGTTAACGTTAATTAATTTTGTTGAGTGGCAGTGTATTTTTTATGAACTGTCCTACTTACTAAAAAAACTACTTATCCAAGTGCTTCCAGTTTATGTATAAAATAAGGTTGGCGTTGTTACATTAAATCAAAAATTTATTTACATTATACACATAGTTACCGAATTTTTGATTTGTAATAAATATTAATTTTAAGAAAGCTCCGATCATTTTTCAATTATCCTTCATATCCAATTTTAACCCTCACAATTTATTACAAAATTAACACGTCAATAGAGGGTTGTTTAAAAATACCCCTTTTGTTGCGGTGGTGCATCAATTTAACCCTTTTCGATCATCTTAACCTGTAATAAATCAGATACGTGATGGTTAACGATTAACTACCGATTGGGGAACGGGTTGAGATAATTTTACGTAATTATACAGAACAGTATGTTATGTGAAAACATTATTAAATTTAAAAATACGCTTCCAAAAGTTTTGATTTGTAATAAAATAATTAAATAATATTTTAAAATATACGATACTTTTCAGTTAGCCGTGATATCAATATTTAACCCTCCAATTTATTGCAAAATTAACAGTCAATGTTTAAAAATACCCCTTTTGTTGCGGTGGTGCATCAATTTAACCCTTTTCATGGTTAACGATTAACTACCATTATATGATAATTTTACGTAATTATACAGAACAGTATGTTATATAAAAACATTATTAAATTTAAAAATACGCTTTAATTTACTTTAATAGTTTTTCCCATTTTCCCCTACTAGAGATCTCAATGAACAAAGCTATGTATGTTTGGATTCTTTATATTTATCTAGAAGTGTAGGAGAGATGTCCTGGCTACGAAATATAAGTCAGTGGAATGGCATAAAGAAGTATTCCGCCCAGCCATTTTAAAAATAAAATACTGCGTAAAACTAAGTTTAATTTATTCGTGAAAACCACACAAAGATAAATAGAGATACATAGATATCAACCGGAAAACGAATGCTAGGGTTTTTGAGATTATAAAAAACTTAGCAAAAGCTTTTAGTTTATCTTGAAAACCAATAATATACTAAAACTTGAAAAGAAAGGGATAATCTATTTTTATTATACTATTAAGGTTAAACATTGGCTTCCAGCGAGTCGCGAGACTTCATTTATCTAATTAGAAGTAAAACGGAATAAATTGATAAACAGCATTAAAGAGTAGGTTAATTGGGTACTTGGAGAAGATTTCACAGGATCGAAAGAGGGAAAACTCTCAACTGTCATACTTAACTTTAAAGTATGTTGATGATACTCCAAAAAAATAAGTACTCACCGAAGTAACAAACAGCCAATACACCAATGGCCGTGGTAAATAATTTTCACGTATTCCGTTATTCGTGATTATTCACCACTAAATGATGTTCAGGACTGGAAATGATAGCTGTGCGAGGCCATATATGAGGTTTTAATGTTCCAAGTCTTAAATATCGGACTGTAACACCTTTTTTCCTTTAAAGAACACCCAATTATCGTCGATTGGCATCATTCGGGTTGATTTGTCTTAATGACTGTAAATTGGGAGGTAAATATGGCCCGTGCGGTCCACTGGGTTGCAGGGGCCATTTATGACGGGCCCTTTTCCTTCCTTCATTATGTAGGTATTTAATTTCGGTTATTATGCGCGCCTATTTTTGGGTTTGATTATTAGCGATGACTCTTTTAGTATAAGGGTTAATGAACTGTTCTAAAATACATACATACATTTTATAATACATTAGTGGATTCTCGCAACTGTGTTTAAGGCTTTCTTTCTTCTTCGTTCAAATATATATATAATCTTTTATTGAAAATTTTAATATATAAATTTGAAATTTACTCAAGATTTATGGTTATGCATTTCATTACATAAAGAAGGTTCATTTTTAATGTTTCGATAAAAACTTCATGTTTACTTATAACCTCTTCAGGGTTAGAATTCTTAAAATTTTAATAACTAGCCTATTTTTCAATAGACATTAATTGGTCAAATGTAATTTTTCTGTCTGGTATTTTTTGAGCATCTACTATTTATGACATCTAAAAACCATTGGATGTCTATGGATATGGTAAAAGAAAAATCAGTGTGGCTCGTGTGAGAAATTACGGCTTCGATACCGAAAACAGTAAACGCAAATTTTATATGGAATTGGAGTAACGCCATCTAGTTAAGCTTAGAGTAAACGTTTTTTTTCTATATATTTTACGTTACGAGTGAGTACGTTTTTACGCAGTCGCTCGGTGAAAAACTCGCACTTGCCCCACAGAATATAAAAGGCACCCGGGTAACGTTTTCAGCTTAACATTTCACTCACATCGGCCTGAGGGATTAAATCTTTTCTATAAGTTAACTGCTGGATTGCCGCATATCTGCTGCTCGATGAATGAAAACGTGTGGAAAACTAGAGGACACAATTGTTTATATTAAACTAATAAGTATTAAACTTTGATTAAATAAATAAAAGTTTAATACTTATTATGAAGAGTTATTAAACTATTTTGACTTAAGTTACCTTTTGTGTTAAAATACGAGAATTTATAAAGAATCGCCATGAACTCTTGAGAGGTAAAAACTTTACATTTTATCAAAACTAAAAAATAGAGATAATCGAATCTACACTTTTTTATCCAAAAACTCTTTAGGTACACAAAACCGAGAGCGAATCAAAAACAACTAATGGGAAGCGAAGATTTTAGCTTTTTTATCACCACCCTAAATAATAGTGATAAAGTGCGGAATAAAAAAAGATCCCGTAAGATAAATATATGTTGGAGGTTTATCGTTTTGATAATAAAATATCGCTTAGCACCCCAATAAACCGCCGCTATCTGCTATCTAACGTCGGTGGAGGCAAAGGTTGCGTGAACTTATCTTTGTTTTAGGTAAAAATTCTATTTAGTAATTTTGTGATCTTCCTGTTAAGCTACATGATGTCTTGCAACGAGCGTACTAAAGCATACGAGCATTACGACTAGAGAATGGCCATGCTTCTGGAAGTACTTACGAACCACGGTCTCATATTACTTATTGCCATGAAATATTGATAACGATTTCCTTAAATATATATGCAGGAATTGAACTAGGAATACTTATTAAAAAATATGAATAATAATTATATAGATATCAAATAAGGTTTATTTTGAATTTTTATGAAATAACACGATACATATTACATACCAACACCCGTAGGTACATAATATTTTTACATTATGTACCTACATTAAACACGGAGGCGGAGGAGGTTCACAATTCGACACGTATATTTCTTTTTTAATGTATATGTATATGACCATGCTTAACTTTTTACATAGTTGTCCGATTTTGATAATCCTTTTTTTATTAGAAAGGGCACACTTCCAAGGTGGTCCCATTGTCATCATGTAAGGATCTGATGATAGTGTCCTGGGGAAATTGAAGGAACTCTTCAAATTTTGGAGGCACGCTTACAGCGACTACGGTTTCTGTCTCTGTATCGATAGCTTTTTGGCTACTAGTGCCGTATAATATACTATGACGGTATATAAAAAGTAAAAAATAACTGTGTCATTTAGTTGCTTTAATTTACTTAAGCATATCTAGGAGTCGGTGCCAGTCAAGGTTTCTACTTTAAGGACATTACCTAGAACACACAAACTGCTTTACTATGTAAAATAAATGTTCCTTAAACTTGGCTGGCACCGACGTCATAGATATGCTTAAGTAAATTAAAGCAACTAAATGACAGTTATTTTTTAGTTTTAGTGCGTTTTGAGTCGGTTCTATTTTTATTTATTACTTTTGTATAATGGTCAGGTAGTGATGGTATTTGCATTAGCATTTTCTAGAGAATTTTAGACTTAGGTACCTTAAAACTGTATGAAGTAGAGTTACAACTATCGTTATGAAAAAAGTATGTAGGTAGGTAAAAAAAATAGCAAACGAAGGCCTGATATTATAATTTTTAAACAGGGGTAGACAGATACAAATGTAACTACTAGATTACCTGTGAAGCACGAAATTTTAATTAACAGCATATCTACATAATCGCACTGGAATCTGTTTCGATGTCAAAATCAAAACCCTCAAAAAATCAAATTTATGAAAAAAAAAAATCAAATCATCTAGCAAGCAACCTCTAAAAGGCGTATTATCTTGGTTGAAAGGGAGCGGGTAAAAAATTCGTGCGCAACCCCGAACTCAACTATTATCTTTGAACACCGAAGTCATTTTAGCCATAATAAGATAACATTAAGGAGCGACACGGAAAGCGGTGCTCAAAGTGTGACCTTCAAACTTTCTTCGTTTTAGTTTATGACTCTTTATAGCAAAGAAATATAAAGTACCTATACTAAAGCCAAACTCGATTGAGAATACTTGTCAACAAACAAATTTAAAATGAAGGTAGAAAATGCAACACATTTTATTCCTAATAAATTTAAAATTATGTTTTGTGTTTTTATAAAATCTTATTTAAAAGATACTGAATATATTAATTAATTTTAAGCTTACTAATCTTATTTATTGTCATGAATTCGTTATTAACAAGTTAACTTAAAAAAATAGGTGTAAAATGACTATTGAGTTCTACCTTCATTTTTAATTTGTTTGTTGAAAAGCATTCTCAATCAAGTTTGGCTTTAGTATAGTTTAAAAATAATGACTAGTAGTAGATAATACAATTATAATCATGCGTGATATTTTGATCAAAAATTTTATTGATGTCAATAGAGTACAGAGAGTCGAGTGGTTGAGAGCATTAAGTGGCACTCGCAACAGGGTTTTTAAAAGCTCCGTGTCCCGATTATAAGCGCTTCTTTAAATTCCTACTAGATTTTTATGAAAACTTCTTAAATACAACCATATCATAATCTAAAAAAATTCTCAAAGTACTCGTAAAATTTGTAGCTAAGGTATATATCAAATCACAATTCCCAGTAACTTTTTGTCCTGTCGTGGCCACGGTCCATATAACTAGATCAAAATATCGACCATAATAATCTCGTCATCTATCATAACTATGACGAACAGCACGAAATAAGTTGAAAATCATTACTTAACAGTAACACTTTGAGAAGCCAACCTCCTATAGCGCGTCAGGGACCTGTCGCTCGGGAACAGGTATAGCCTTTTTTCTCGTTCCCGTCGCGCGCACGTGTGCGCCGCCCCTTAATTACCGACGCATACCATAAACAGATCTTTACGCTCCCTTAAATAAATCTTCGGGCCAATTTTTTCTCTTGTTTTCTTAGGCTCGTAATTTCGGAGCTGGTTCGGTTCACCGTAGAGCGTGCTAGAACGGTTGATTGGTGTTGAGCATGCATGATATTCGATACTTGACTGCAACTTATCGATGTCGATAAAAGGTTTCATTTTTAATTTTGGATAATATGATTTCTTGACACTCCGGAAATATAATAACATTTTTTTAAAGTTCGCCTTCGTAACAAGATTGTATTAAAAGCTTATATACCTTGTTGTATTTATTTTTATTTCTTATATTTATTATCTTATATTCGTACCTAACTACCCAATTTTTTTGTAGCACTTCCGGAAATATAAAGTTCAAAAATTACAACAAATTTTTGTCGATTTTCCCTATATTTAGTCATATTATGTTGAATCGTATAATTATTATGTCCAATCATATTTTTTAAAGAGGTTTGATAAAAATTAATTAAAACAATTCAACACCTATTGTTTCGACATTATTTGTCAGGAGTCTATCATGTCGATAACTCTTAATTCTTTCTGCGTATCCCTCAGTCTGCTGAGCCGCGTAAAGGCACGGTCAGATACAGAATGATCGATGGAGAGACTTTGTTTTCGCAGTAGAGTCGAGTGTTTTTCATCTATTCATTATGGGACGGATGTTTGAATACACTTCTGAGTCAGTTTAGACGAGGATTATTGGATTAGAGTCGTTGACACACTGTTTTACCGATTGTCATTATTTAGGGAATCCGAGAATTATATTTTTGTGAATGAAACAGGTCATGAAAATTAGAACTTATCATGTGACGTAATATCACTATTTTTGCCGTCAGTCAGAATAAATATATTTCGAAGGCCTACGTGGTGCAGTAGTAATAGTGCGTTGGATTTATAAGACAGACGTCCTGGCTATGATTCCCGGCAAGGCCGATTGAGATTTTCTGAATTTATCCTGCCACGGTTGTGGCTAGTTACCATCCAATCAGAGATATATAACACGAAAAATAGAGCTGGTACAAAAGGCAACTTTGGGTTTAGGTAAACATTAGGACGCAACTTTTATTCTACTCCTAACAAATTAACTCGCTTCCATCTTAGATTGCACCATGGTCTGCTTTGTTTAAAGAAAAATTTTTTAATATATCATAAGTATCTATTATCTTGATATTTTTTTAATATATTAATTCATACGTATCCATTATCTTGATGTATCTACTTTTTTAATAATTACAGGTTAAACATTAGTCATTACCCTGGTTAAGCACATCTTTCCACATGAAGCTTGTGAAAACTTGGGCAATCCGATCTCCACATGTCATCCACACGAGTCACGTCAGCTAAGCAAATATCGCAAGCAAACAGACGACGGATTCCACTAATCGTCGCGTCCCTTGAGATCGTTAAAACTAAATTATACAGCCCGAGAGAGCGTTAACTAATCAAATTAAACTTAGGACGAATGTCTCTGTCAGCGTTTGACACGACAACAGTGTGAAACGACCCCGATGATATATTATTTTATTCACGGAATATTTTAAACCTTTAGACGTGGAATATAAATGATGTTGGTAATCCTTATAAAAAATTGTAGAGAAATATGAAATCAGGGGAATGAAAAATTGTAGAAGGAAATGATGAATTATGCAATGACTATTGTTTGGATTTATGTCTGTAACAAAATGCGCTTTATATATGTTTGTTTCAATAAATTATCTACCTACTTTAGTTAGTTAAGTAAGTGTAGTATGTTTTAATCTAAGGAGATTGGTAGCTAATACTGGATAGAAACACTTTCATATCAATTTCTCCAAGCCACACTAACCTCAGTAAGTATATATAGTAGATACAATTTGTATTTAGGATACAACAACGGCTGCAATTTTATTGCTAAAACTATTAGCATAACAAACAATATTTTCAAATATTATTGTGGTATGATTCATTTTATTCAAATTCCCTGATTCCAAAATATGAGTTTCCTGATTGCTACTTAATAGGCATCTAAAAACCAGTCTATTATTCCGGGAGAACCTATTTTATAAAAAAAAATATTGAGAATATCCTTAGTGCAATTTATGGAGTATTATGTTTCTGATATCAAACTTAAGTATAATTTGAGATCTATTTGGATCAATATCAGGCATCCGAAAATTATACGTTGTCTACACTCTGCATACAAACCGAGCTATGCGTTCCATTGAAATTGATGCATTTATAAACAAAGCGATGTGCTGTCACTTGTGGTGCTGTCTGTCACTAACGTGACGTACAATTTAATAATAATAATAATAATTTATAAACAAAACCATATGCATAAAAATAACTTAAATTAAAAATTGAAAAGAAAGAGATGAATATCTTACAAGTTCACAGGAGTGTAAAAACCAAATAAATTACTATAATATTGATTATTGACTGACTGCGATGACTGAGAGCCAAATTGGATGGTATAACTTTAGTTTAGATAGTTTAATTTCAAACTTGAAGCAAGTACTTAATTTTACGGATAGGATGGAATGTCCTTTGACGTAACGTCCTTTGGAACTTTAAGTGCCACAACATAACATCATAATCACACCGCATCAGTATTCGCCCCGCAGGCTCTATATTGTGTCAATGAGTTCCTGAGTATATTGTCTACTCGCTGCATACAAACCGAGCTATGCGTTCCATTGAAACTAATGCATTTGTAAACAAAGCGTTGTGCTGCCACGTGCCGATGCTACGGACAGATAGCATTGACAGGACACTTGACAATTCACAAGCCTATTAATTCAAATGCCAGATTTTATCTATGAAGACATAATAAATTAATTGAACGAGAGTTGCGAAAAAAATTTAGCTTAATTTTATAATAAGGTCACTTAATATGCAAGAGATCGGAAGCTTCAATTTAAGCAAAGCAGAGGGTATAATAATTATAAAATACGGATTTATTTTTGTTTAAGGTAGATACTTATTATAATATAAAATGACTAGCTAACCGGCAAACGTTGTTTTGCATTAAAAATTAAAAAAAAATTTAGATGAAAATTAGATAGTAGCTGATTCTCAGACTTGTTGAATACGCATACAAAATTTGATAAAATCGGTAAAGCCGTTTCTAGGGAGTATCTACGGTAACTAATATTGTGACAGGGAAATTTTATACATTAGATTATAAGTTGTTGTATTAATATATTTAAGAATTAATATGGTAATATTATCGTAAAGTGTGTACTTAATTAATATTTTCAGGTAGGAGTATTTTCTTGTATAACTAATAGGTACTTTTAGAGTGTGATGATTTTCTGTCACTAAATAGGTATACCTATCTAAATAATACTGAATTCATAGAAAAAAGTAAACAATTAAAATAATCACCAATCGGTGAATTTTAATTACAAATATGCAAGTTATACGAATTACATCTAGTATTATGTAAATAAATCCCTGTGCTTAAATACATAACCTATAATATATTTCTATGATTCATAAAAATATACATTTTAATTTGAGGTTGCATATCTCTTCATCTACAGTACACATACACATAAGAAGTAAGGATCAAGCCTCAAGCCTCAAACAAACCCCAAGGAAAGCCTATTCTTCCACATTTGCACAATATGATAATCTTGTCACGCTACACTTGACGCGAATGCTGTATTGATGCGAGATTAAGATGTTTATCAATATCGCGCGCAAATATTGTGCATCAACAATTATTCTATTTATCGAACATCGTCGTGACAATGACGACATAATATTTGTATTGTGTTGGATTTTAGATTGTGTATCTATGTATTATGAAATGGGACGTAACGTTCTGAAAATATATTTTTTATTTTGTCTATATTATTTATGTCTTTAATTAAATTAATATATTTTAATTTTATCTATATTATTTTTGGAAAGTGTACAGGTACCCATTACATTATTTTTGCATTATCTTTAATATGATAAAGTCATAGTAATAGTTATAGAATCAAACACCATCACCCCGCCATTCTACATTGCTGGTTCCTAACTTCATATCTCCGTTCCTATAATGAGGACTACAGAGGATCGTTTCAATAGGCTGACAATGAAAGGCTTTCAAGAGAGTGTTGTATTTTTTAAGTTAGCTAGTTTTTTTGTTAAGTTAGCCCTTGACTGCAGTCACACCTGATGGCAAGTGTTGATGCAATCTAAGTTGGAAGCGGGCTAACTTGTTAGGAGTAGGATGAAAATCCACACCCCTTTCGGTTAAAAAACGCCACAATAAAAAAAAAACCTGTAAATGTTACCTCCCCTAGAAATGTTTAAACACTGTCACGCGATATTTATTTTGTTACATATATATTTTGAGAGTTAGAACACCTTTACGATTGTACACCTAAAAGTATAAAAAACTTTTTATTCTAAAAGCAATAATGCCCAATAAAAGTACGACACCAATGGGGCGAATCCTAAACCTGCGTTATCTGGTAGATACGATCAGCACTGGGCCGCCGGTGTAGAGTTACAATAAGGAGACGAGAAAAGGAATTGTATGAACCTTAACAATTCGTTTTATTTGACCCACGAATATAAAATTTACGCGTGAATTAATTTCCTTTACGGCATTATAAATAAGTATACACTTTTTGTATGAGGTTATCTTGTATGGATGTTTTAATAAAAGATTTGTGTTTTGTATGAAAATGTTGTATGTAGTGTGACGATGCAATTATTTTCTTACGAGTTTAGGGTATTATCACGGAATACAAAATACCTTCAAGTATTATGTTATTATCTATGGGGTGAAGACGTAATAGGACGTACCTAATTGTGTATATAAATATATATAAACAATATATTTCAATTATAATAAACTTTAAGAGATAAAAAGATTTTAGACTTTAATATGAGACGATAAATGGAACACCACGCTGTTCAAAAGAGGTTTGGCGTATTAGATCACTAGTACCTAAAGGAAAAGAATATATTTTACAAATACTTATAAGGTTGTTGATTATTTAATTAGGTATGTCTATACATACATACATACATGGAGAACTTTCATTTCAAAATCTAAATCATATCTGATCGCCAGATTTATATTTTTATTCCTTAATTTTGTATTAATTACATCAGTATGTTCTTATGGACTTCAAAGCGACATGCCTTTGCCTATTCAGTATACGCATACCACCCGCCCCTGTTCTGCCGACTGACAAATATTTTGGAAATATTTCTCCAACTTGTCGGCGTTTTATCTACCGCTTCTTTCCGTTTAGTTGCCTATAGGTTTCTAAATTTATTCCATTTTAAACGAACTGAACCCAAAGCTCACTCTAATTTGAGTTTTATCTATCACTAAAACGATTTATTTTCCAGTGAGTCATACTTGGTAATTAGGTCCTTTCAAAATTTTATGTGATTTATTATCTAAGAGCGAAATCTTCACGAAAAACTTAAAAATGATCGTGCGCAAAAAAAGCACGAACTCCATATACCGGTAGGGCTGTCACATAAATCTTAATTTATTAACTAATAATTTCATTTTAATTATCTATAATTGATAGAATATCCATTAATATTTAGGATTTATAGATGCGTCCTGTTAGTTAAAATTAAATAATTTTTGTTATTGCTAATATTTCTTGACAGACTGGCGTAGCTTAATATTTTTCAGAAGTTTTGAAGAATCATTTGTTATTAAGATTTTTTGGTTTATTTTTTTAGTTCCTGTGTAACACTGTAGAGACCAGGAACAAAATAAGAAGCTGGAGATCATATTATACCTTCTAGGTAAGCAAGTACCTAACCAGCCCTTACCATCACTAGCCATAAAAAATAATGAAACAAAGTTGGTTATTTAAATTAAAGGTAATTTTCAGAATTCTAAGCCGAGATTATAATTTGAGAAGTTGGTGGCATCACTAACATGTTTCGAAGAGCACGTTGAGCCGTCGATCCTGGTTACTATGAAAAACATTTGATAATGTTTTTTACAAAGTCCACCCATTCAACCTCTCCTATAAGGCGAGAGGTTTTGTAGTGGGCGGTTAATACTGCTGATAATTTTGCTTCAACAAATAAAAACTTTTAGATACAAATAAATAATATTAAATTTTTAAATGCACATATTTAGGTAGTTGTAATAAGTATCGCGCTCTTAAGACTCTGAGTATACATCTAAGCTTTAAGTTTAATTTAATTTAACACAAGTATTCATTAGTTTAATCTAAAAGACTAATTAAAACAAAACAAGTTCCAAAACCCGGCCGCCATAAACAAAACTGTCAACCCTATTTTATCTCCCATCTCGTGCTACGTAATTTGACACTTTCCAAAGCCCATCTCGACAGACAGACCTATGAACCTCCGCAAAAACCTTTGACGTTACAAAAAGCAATTAGCGTTTTTTGCTCACACAAAATTAATATTTACCGGAATGTAGGAACATTGGGGGATGAAAAAATAGCCCCCGCACGTGTTAAACGAATACGCGGACTGTAAAGTATGTCTTATTTTTCATAATTAGGCCGTGAAGTTCTTGAGTGTTTGGAGTATTTGGGGAATTTTTGTAAAGGAAACGAATTAGGGTGGTCTGTTCCATCTTGGAAATAGATAATAAGCATGTACTAACCTACGTTATGTGAAAATTTATGTAATTTATTTCGTAGACTGTGATAAGAGGGTAAGACAATTAAAGAGCGATGTATAAAAGTATTTGCGTAACCGGTGTTATATAGTTTATCTAATACCGTTAAACAAGCAATTATTGTATAATTTAGAATCTAAATCTCTAAAACGGCTCCTACGATTTCATAAAATTGTGTATGCAGGTAGACGATTAATTGATCTAGGTAGGTATCATTTTTAAAAAACGTAGAATTTGAAAAAAAAGTACCGAGCAATGCACGGTCAACCAGATACAAAATAACTATGGTACTTACCAATAACTCTATCTTTATTAAGTTAGGACATGAATATTATACCTGTTTATAAAATATCTGAAAGGGATACCGGTACAAAAATATTTCTATATAATTTAAAACAATACCTAATGAATGTTGTGCCTATTCATTCAACTTTTTGTATTTTGAAAGAAAAATAAATAATTTTTATTACTGTAAAAAAATAAAATTATGCTTTTAAAATATAAAAATAAATAACTAAAAATATCAACGCCGGTTTGATCTGAGGAGGTTTTTGAGTCACTAGGTTTATGGTTTACTACAGTAGGTATTTTCACACTCGTAATAAGAGAAAAAAGTGTGTTGCATTTTCCACCTGATAAATTAAAATAACTTTATAGGCTAATTAGGAATTTTTATTTTTATATACGGTAATAGCTAAGGTAATCATTTATAAAATATTTTCTTATATAAAACATCAATAAAAAATACCCCGAAGGCGATACGCGATCTGTATCTCGTAATCCGAACAGGAAGCTCATTGTACCACCAGATGCGAAATTCCGTAAACCGTACGATGCTGCGAGTAATTGTTGTGAAGAATGCACAGAACGAGGCACTTGTGGGCGTGGTGCGATTGTGCATTCCGATCTAAGGTTCCGTCTTCCCGATTGTCCTCACAAAATGGTGTCAGACAGTTACCTATGGCCTTTGTAGCTTGCGCACTAAAATTTGATCTGTTGCCGAGTTTTTATTTCGCGCTATTATTTTGGCAGATTTAAGTAGTTCCTTTATGTATTGTGTTGGGCTAGATGCGTTTTGCGTAAAAAAGATAACCGTTATCTATATACGTTTTTATGTAGATATAATATTATATATTTAAATGTATACATAACTTTTAAAAATAGCGTAAAATTTTCAAAATTGTTAAAAAAGTAAGTATTAGGTTGTAATTGTGCACGCCCGGATTCACTGTGTTTGCATTATAAACACATTCCAAATCCAAAGGTGCCAACCCGTTGCTTTATTGAAAAAAAAATGCGAATTGAATTTCAAAAAAGGAACATAGAATGAAGTAGCTCAGGCGGCAAATTGATATCGAAAAAGGATTTTCTACTGTTTTGAAAATAGAACGTGCATGGCGGTGCACTTTGAAAAGGATTACGTTCGGGAACTCAAACCTTTTAGGATTGTTTTTACAGCTTTACGGAACTCTTTGTCGGTTTTAGGAAAGATAGAATGGAACTAAAATACAATACGGTACGTTGTATCGTGGTCCTTTCGCAAAAGCGCCCATTTTACGGTTCTTGAATGGTTCTTCGGGCCCTTTGACGTTGCTACGTGATTGTGAATAACCCTGTTTCAGTTTTACGGTCTTAGATCGTCAATAGAGCTGCAAACAAGCGTTTACAACTCGTATATTAGTCGTGCTACCTTATTTTGTTTTGTGTGTGTAGCCACAACACTTGTGAGATTGTACCTACCCTTTTATTGCCCTGTGACGGCTCTGAGGAGTGCTTTGTCTAGTTTCGTGAAACGCTCCTAATCTGTCTTATTTCGTAGGCAACCAAGCGATACTTACTTGCCAGTAGTGGTAGTTATTTATGATTTTAAAGCATTTATTACTTTTAGATACGCGTGACCAAAGTATTACATTTTGTTCATAATTGTAATTCGAACGTTGTTCGGAACAAACAAGTTATAGAACAAAGTGGACGATTCTTTAAATTAACCTATTTTCGGCGATTTGTCGCTCCTGGACTGAGCCGTAACCAGCGCCCTGTGCCAGCGTGCGTAACTGCACCCTACAGACTTTTATCTCTAAATAAGGTATTGTTTGTATAATTATGATCTGATAATTTCTGCGCTCCTCCAAGGTCTGCGCCCTGTTCCTGGGCACCGCTGGCACTGCCCCTGGATTTATGTTTTTTACGAATTGTTTACGTGAAATTCCTTCATGCCGTGCTAAAAGAAGATTAAAGACAGGTGGCGCTAATTAATTGAGTAAATAACACAAATACGACGAGCATCCACGAATCCCAGGTAGCTCAACATTTTTATTTATTTAGGGTTAGAGCCTGACCTTTGTTTGATTTCATATGCTACTTTACCTGAAAGTAACAGTTTCTAACGTAGGTGGCAACTGCCTCGTAGATCCTTTAGTTAGCCTATTACAGCTTTGGATGACGAGGTATTTGGTTCGAGTTCTAGGTTGGGTTATGAAATAATGATCATTTCATCTTAGTTTCAGGTTTTTTTTTTATCAACTACAAGTTGGCCCTTGACTGCTATCACACCTGATGTTAAGTGATGATGCAGTCTAAGATGGAAGCGGGCTAACTTGTTAGGAGTGGGACGAAAATCCACACCCCTTTCGGTTTCTACACGATATCGTACCGGAACGCTAAATCGCTTGGCGGTACGTCTTTGTCGGTAGGGTGGTAACTAGCCAACTAGCCACGGCAAAAGCCACCCACCAGCTAGACCAAGACAAATTAAGAAAAATCTCAATCTGCCCCGCCGGGAATCGAACCCAGGACCTCCGTCTTATAAATCCACCGCGCATACCACTGCGCCACGGAGGTTTCAGTAAAAAATCTCTGCCAGGCTATAATCTCGTTACATCACTAAGCTCCCAAAGCTTAGTGATGTAACGAGATTATAGTCTCCAAAGCACGGGGCAAAATTATAATAATATGTTTTTTATATAAATTGTATGATCAACCAAAAAAAATTTGGATTTTCCAAATTACAGTTACTTAGTAAGTACAAGTAGGTACTTTTGTTTGGTGGCTATTCACACAATATAGAAAGCTTTTTATAAAATACGAAATAAGCTCGCGCTTGAACACGATCTCACCTCAGTGTAAGTGTAGATGTTGTCTAAGGTGGGACATTCTTTCTTAGAAGATGCCTATTCACTCTTGTTTTAAAGATAAAACTGACCTTTGAAGGACATTCCAGTCATTAGATATCGCTCGAAATCATTGTTGAACAGATGTTTATTATTTTGGCACTTTGTTGAAATGGCAGCTATAGGTACTTATATATTTCTTTCGCTCTAGGCAACATCAAACAAATTAAAACCTCATCATTGTGTTGCCATCAGGTATTTATTACCTTAGAATAAAATATAAAAAATAAACTTATTCAAGTCCGTTCTGAATTTATGTTGAAGGTATGTCATTTGTTTCCTGTATCAATCATAAATCACCCATTCTATATTTTTGTACAAAAAAACGCATCTTCACATTTTTTAGCATAACCCACTCGAAATAGCCGGAAGCCATATGCGCACAAATATTTAAAAGTGGTTCGCCTACGGACAGTTTTTTTTGAAAACTTTTTATCTAAATTTATTTAATGGTTACTAAGTATTAGTTCGACCCTTTTTCACAAAGAGTTCGGGGTCTGACAGATTAGCGTTCGCGTTGGCAGCCATTTTTTCGCCTCAAAAGCCTTTTTTGTTATTTTTGTGACAAGGACATTAATAAATAACGTATAACCTAATAAGGTGGTCAAAAAAACTGTTCCATTTTCATATTTCGTGCTGAGGATTTTTTTGTGGACGCCCTTTTGAAATTTTAAATTGTGTATAATAATTTTTTGGACCTTATATAATTTATCTTTTTCCGATTTTAAATATATTTCAATTAATGTGACTAAGATTTTAACATAGATACCATCTCATATTTTTTAGGTATAGGATATTACTTACTTTTTTGAATAAATTGCAAGTTCGTGCCTGATAGTGAAAAAAAAATTATAATTACCCAGTTTATATACCTAATATACCCATTTATACACCAAGTTTAGGTATCTATAACTGCGCGGCAAAAATAATTTTTTAGTAAAGATGCACTCAAGGTTATTATAATGTTGTGTCCTGTTTTTGGAAAAAGGGTTGTTGATATGCGTTAATTTTTCATCTGAAAGCTTTTTCGAATACTAAAAATAAATATATCTATTTACGAATCCCAAGAATTTTCAAAAACACAAGTTCTGTTTTGTGAATAAGTAATTGGCAGTTCCAACTAATTCCTAAACTTACCTTCTTTACACTCTTTTGTATCCTTAATGTAGGTTCAGGAAATAACGCCTACCTTCTCAACGAAATCTAGCAAAGTAACACCCGCATCCAAAACCCGAACAATATCAAAGATCCAATTGTCATGAAATAAATTGTGCTGATTGATATACCACCGACAAACTCGTAACCAACAATACGCCAAAGCCCCGGTTGTGCCTTCCAAGTGTTCGCTATAAATAATACATTATACTCTTCATTGAAAAGATTCTCAATGTAAAGCCTTAAGGTTGGATGATCTCTTAAAATAACAAGTGTTTGCTTCAATGATTATCAACAATACACATACCTTTAGCTGCCTTATAAAAGCCTTCTTATGACACAGGAGCGATTTAAATCCTTACAGTTGACACACCATTCAAATTCAAACCCAAATTTTTAGCTCACAAAGTTCATTTTTAATTATAAATTCATGTCTAAAATTGAATAAGAGTCTATTGGAATTTCAACTTTGCTACATTAGGTTGTGGTTGATTTTTATTTGTCGAAAATTTGTATATTGTAGAATAGTTTCCAAAAAGCAAAATGCGCGTGAAACATCACGGCCAAGTTGGTTCACCATAACATAAAGAAACATTCAACTATTGATACTTCGCTATTTAAATGGTTTTACACATTTATAATATGAGATACGATAAATAGAATGCTTTGTGATGCAGTTTTTATATTGTTCCGTGCTATATTGTATGAAACTAATGCATCTAATTCTATTTTTCAATATTTAGGCGATCGGTTCTGAGGGTGCTTATGATATTAGAATTATGAATATTGGTTATTCTTGTAAGTATTAGAGGGAGCGGATTATAAATGATCGCAGTCATGCTGTTAAAATTGAAAAGACTGCCTAATTAAGTAGTTTACTTTTGTAGTTTAATTCTGCGTTTATTTCTGTTTTGTGATATTTATTTAGTACCATTCCATAAAATTTGCAATATTTTAAAGGTATATAAATATTAGTCAATTATTTCTTTCAGACCGGAGTATAGTGATGCCGCTTGAGGCCAGCAATATACAATCCAGTCATATATTTCCAGAGGATTTTTCATACAAATGCTGTAATGCTATTTGATAGTACATAAATATTTCTATTTAATTATTATGTAAATGAAAATGAAATTTGATTACCTTCTAAATTATTACTAATGTGATTTAACAGTCATACAACATCACTATCAATAGGTATCTGTAATTAGAACCATCGGGAATTTAATTTAACTTTACTAAGCACATTGAGATACCTATAGTAAAATATTTGGATGTTTAGCACATACCAAATTAGCAACGGCATCGTTAATGCCTTTCAGTATAAATGCAAAGTCATGGAGGCTCAATAAGCACTACAAAGTTTCCGCCCAAGTGATCAATCTTACAAATTGGTGGAATTCTACAAAATTCGTTATAATTGTAAACTGTGCTCCGCCTCACCCTCTACCATACGCCTATCTTGATGGTCACATCTTGACTCTCTAACAAGGCGAGAAAAGTAAAGAAAGGCGTTTTTGAAAGGCAAAAGGAATTTGAAAAAATGACCATAAAGGTATAGATGACGTATAACTGTTACATCTTTTGTTACAATACAATATTTTAATAGCGAGAATATTTCTAAAACGATAATAATTACATGAAATAATGCTGAAATTGGCAAATAGCTCACATCACATGAGTTTGTCGGGATATGTAAGAAATTTGAGTATTATGTACCTACTATTTTAATAAAAAGAAAGTAGGTACATAATACTATACATACTACAATAAAAAGAAACTCCATGTGATAGCTACTGGGTAAGTACGTATACAATATGACCTACCCAGGGAATAATATTTTCTCATTTCAAAGGATCTATAAAACCATATAAAATATCAATAATAAATTTTACCAAATTGAGCAATACATTTTCGGATTTTTGGAGTCAAAAACAATTTAAGACCAGCGAGATATTAACGAGCGTCATTATTACGGCTCTTAAATTTCCGTGTTATATAATAACCTTACCTATATATAATACTAACTTACACCTAAGCATAATGTACGAAACTAACCTTTAGACTTGTAAACAATCTCATTAGTACATAAGGTCTATTGTAATAAACCAACTACCATTATCCCCTCACGCGCTCCACGTCTCAACCCCCACCACTTCTACCCTATATAAACGCTTCCCGAACTCCTAACAACGCATTCTATTTCCAATCTCCTTACTACCTCGTTACTCTGTCTCTTAGTTTACTGTCACTCTGTTAATTCTTAGTCTTATATACAATTTCTTGTAGTATTCTTTTAAATAGTGTTATAAATTAAAGTTTAAGTTCAATTATTAAATATTAGTTTTTAAAAAGACTTTTTATTGCTCTGCCACATAACAATTTTGGCGCAGTCGGTAGGATTATTCGCAAAAAGACGAATACAAACGTGAATTTCAAGCAAATATCACGGTAGCCGTAGGCTTTTAAAAGTGTTCGCCGAACCGCAAAATGATCCAGATCATCGTGTTACTGTGGTAAGTGGCATAATTTGTCTGCTCAATTCCTTTTATTCTATGTTATATTCTATTTCTATTCCATTTCCCTGATTTTTAAATGTCCATACCTATCAAAAACGAACCATACTCTGAATCCACTATATACCCAAATTTGTTTAGTTATCTTTCGACACAACCACACACAACAGATACAATGTCTCTAGATATTGCCACCTTGCTTAAACTTATCCCAGCATTCGACACAACACAACCACAACAAGTATATAGATTTATTAGATCTTGCGATTCCGCCTTCCAACTTTCCGATCCTAAACAAGAACCCATTTTATTAGTATATATTTTAAATAACATAACAGGCACAGGCGCTTCCGATGTTCATTGTAGACAGTATGCTACGTGGGAAGACCTTAAGTCCTACCTTATTGATAAATTTTCCAATGTAAAAACTATTTCACATCTTAATTTAGAACTACAGTCGATGTTCCAAAAAGCTGGCGAATCTGTCACAGAATTTTATCATAGAGTCGACTTATGCCGAAGTAAAATAAAAGAAAAAATTAACGCAGAAATAAACGACCCCACACTACTTGGTCGCATGACGACAACAGAAGAAACCGCGTTAAGCGTATTCATCAACGGCCTTAACACAGAAATAGGAACTATGCTGAGAACACGAGGCTTTACAAACTTAACAAAAGCAGGTCGTTTTGCTATGGAAGAAGAAAAAATTAGAGCCATGAATTCCGCTAGGCAAGCTTTATTTAAGACTAATAATAATCATTCGAAACCGCGTATGAATTCACCTCTCCAAAACTCACAACAGTTACAGACTCCCTACACTCAAAACGATTTTAGAAATATACCAAATTCAAAAGTATGCAGTTATTGCAAAAATTTAGGACACTCAATTTTTGAATGCCGCAAAAGAGCTTACAATAATAATATTCGAAAAACATCTGTTCCTCCACCTCAACGCACACTTCCACTCCCTTCAACACAATCGCGCCCACCAATGCAACGCGCTTTACCATATTTACCAACGCAACGCGCTTTACCAAGCCCCCCAGCACACGTCAATAATTTAAACTCCGAAGCGACCAACGAGACGAGCAACTCGCTGGAAATCGCTTCCGATTATTGCTCAACGACCCAAATGCCAACCTCAGCATCCCAGGTAGACAGCCTCCAAATCCAATGGTAGAAAGACCTACCACATATAGAGAAAGTACTAAGCACAGTTTCAAAAACCCAGTCCATCGAGGACAAAACGAAACTGTCCCTAGCGACGCGTCACCAGTCTATCGGAGACATTACAGAGATGCGTCAACACAAACTTACTCTTCATCATTACCTACAAAACTTACTATTCCAAATCTACCTACTATATCTACTAATAATAATCCTACTCTACCAAATAACCCTACTAACTCTACTATATCCACTACTCTTACTAAATCTACCATATCAAATAACCTTACTAATCCTACTAAACCTACTAACTCTACCATACCTACCAAATCTACCAAATCTACCACTCCTACAAAATCTTCCAAATCAAACAAGATACAATATCGTCCTAAACACAAGTCCAAACCTAAACCTAGATCTAAAACTCAAACTACTACTCCCACTGAATCTTCTACTAACATTGAGTCCTATTCCATATCATCTCTAAACGACGTTCCTCCTGAAAACTTATTACACTGCACATTTCAAGTCGAAAACCAATCCGTCACTCTCCTAGTCGATACAGGCGCAGGAATCTCGATAATAAATAAAAACAAGATAGGTTCAGTCGAAATAAACGAATCTGATAAAGTATCTATCGTAGGTGTATCTAATAACCAATCGTCAATTACCAGTTTTGGCTCCGCTAACATATGCCTTGATAATTTCCCCAAATTTAAATTCCATGTCGCTAATTTAAATATAAAAGCAGACGGTATTTTAGGTAACGATTTCATGTCACGATTCAATGTAAACATTTATGTTAAATCAAAAACAATGCGCATTCATGATAAAACTTACAAACTTCATTATCTTAACGAACCCATTAATAATTACACTACAGATAAACAATTTCTCAAAAACAGATCAGAAACTGTAATTAGATGTAAAACAAATAGCATTAGTTCCGGAATAGCCATTATTGATAAACAAACACTGGATAACGATGTTGTTATTCCCAGCGCACTAATTAATGTAGTAAACAATTCTTTTTCGATAACTTGTGTAAACTATTCCAAGACTGATAAGTCAATAACAACCCCTATCGTTAACGTAGACCCTTTCGATACCGATAGTTATAATTATACGAACAGTCGCACATCAGAACAACCCATAGCAATTAATTCTGTTAACTCATTCGATAAACAAAACAAAGTCATGCAGATGATTAGAAAAGATCACTTGAATTCCGAAGAGTCTGAATCGTTAGATAGAATTATTTCCGAGTTCTCAGACATATTCTTTATAGAAGGAGACTCCCTCACATTTAGCAATCACACCAAACACAAGATTCCAACAACTTCAAACACGCCAATCCACACAAAAACATATAGGTTCCCACAGATTCATGAAAACGAAGTCAAAACTCAAGTTCAGAAAATGTTAGATCAAGATATTATCCAACCTAGTTCATCGCCTTGGAGTAGCCCCATCTGGGTTGTACCCAAGAAAATCGACGCTTCTGGAAAACAGAAATGGCGTTTAGTCATCGACTATCGCAAATTAAACGACGTAACTGTAGGAGATAGCTACCCTCTTCCAAACATCACTGACATCTTAGATAAGTTAGGACACTCTCAATATTTCACAACACTAGATCTTGCTTCAGGGTTCCATCAACTCGAAGTCGAACCCACTGACATTCCTAAAACCGCTTTCAATACCCCTTATGGTCATTACGAATATAAAAGAATGCCTTTCGGGCTGAAGAACGCCCCTGCTACCTTCCAACGTGTAATGGATTCTGTACTTTCCGGTTTACAAGGTGAACGCTGTTTCGTATATTTAGATGACATCGTCGTTTTTGCATCTAGCCTACAAGAACACGAACAAAAACTTCGAGAAGTGTTCTCTAGACTCCAAAAATACGATCTAAAAGTACAACCGGACAAATGCGAGTTCTTAAGACGTGAAGTAGCTTACCTAGGCCACATTATTTCTAATGAAGGTGTAAAACCGAACCCTGATAAAATCGAAGCCGTCAAAAACTTTCCAGCTCCCAAATGTTGCAAGGATATCAAAGCTTTTCTAGGCCTTACTGGTTATTACCGCCGTTTCATTTCCAATTTCAGCAAAATTACTAAACCTCTCACTAGCCTACTTAAGAAAGACACACCCTTTATATGGGGTCAATCTCAACAAAATGCATTCGAAGAATGCAAACAACTCCTTATTAGTCCACCGATCCTCCAATATCCAGACTTCACAAAAGAATTTATTTTAACCACCGATGCTTCAATTCACGCCATCGGCGCAGTTCTATCTCAAGGTCCTATAGGTAAAGATTTGCCAATTGCCTACGCATCTCGTACGCTCAATAAAGCAGAATCAAATTACTCTACAATAGAACGAGAACTATTAGCCATTGTCTGGGCTGTGAAACATTTCCGACCATACCTCTTTGGTAGAAAGTTTAAAATAATCACAGACCACAAACCATTAACATGGTTGTTCTCTATAAAGGACCCAGGTAGTCGTCTCGTTAGATGGAGACTTAAATTAGAAGAGTTCGACTACGAAGTTATTTATAAAGCTGGAAAAAATAATACGAATGCAGATGCACTTTCTCGACCTCCCGTTATGAATACCAACATAATTGATCTCACTCTTAGCGACGACATTCCAACTCAAAGCAACACCCAAAACTCCTCAGAAGATTATCTACAAATAAATTTTTCACACTTCATAGATAACTCCACTTATAGCTTCGACACTCCAAACCTTCATATTTCACCAGATAACCTTTTAGACGAACGGCACAAAAACATTCTCATCCCAATTTCTTGCGAACTATCAGATAAGAACGACCTTTTCAATAGGGCAATCTCCATTTGTTCTCAAGTAGATGCATATTTAGAGAAACCCAAAACACTTTACGATATAGATTTATTAGTTTCAGATAAGAAACAAAACTTATATTTTAGTTGCACAAGACCAACACACTTCAATGCATGGGACTCTGAAAGCTATTTTAAAACTCTTTTAAATCTTTTACAATCTCACAACATTCAAAACCTTTACGTACCAAACCTTAAAAACGACACAACATGCAAATTACAAGGAAACGAACAACTACACATAACTGCTTATTTAGCTGATGCCTATGATTGTAGAATAACTATTTGTGAAGATAAAATGAAGTATCCTAGTCCAGAACAAATTCCTGAAATATTAAAAACCTTTCACGATGAACCTTTGTCAGGACATCGAGGCATTGTAGAGACAACGCGTAAAATTAGATCTGAATATTTTTGGAAAGGCATGACGGACACTATCAAAGATTATATAAATAACTGTACCACATGTCAACGAGGTAAAATTCAAAGAAAGACATTTAAAGCTCCTATGGTGATAACTAGCTCCTCTTCAGAACCCTTCGAACGAGTAACAATCGATCTCGTTTCCTATTCCGATGTTACAGGTGACTCTAACAAATACATACTGACATTACAAGATGATTTAACTAGGTTTGTTCAAGCGTACCCTGTTCCCGATAAACAAGCTATTACCATTGCTAAATCCCTTTTAATATTCTGCCAACACTATGGTATCCCAAAACGTTTTCACTCCGACCAAGGCGGAGAATTCGTTAACAACATTCTCAAACAACTCATTAAATTACTAGGTTCTCAACACACATTCAGTACATCATATCACCCACAGACTAACGGTGCATTAGAACGATTCCACGCAGTACTCAGAGATCACATTAGAATGTATTCTGCAAAGAATCATCACAATTGGGACCGTATTGTACCTCTTGCGATAATGTGTCACAACACGTCGCTCAACCAATCCACTGGTTTCACTCCTCATGAACTACTATTCGGATACAAACCTCGCTTACTATATTCATTGAAAGAAGCCCGTGAATACACCACTAATGATTACCTCAATGATCTTAACGAAAGACTCAAGATCTCACGCGACATAGCTCAGCGAAATCTCGATGCTATGAAAGAGAAAGCCAAAACGCGTTATGATAATAACATCAAAAACATTGCGGATTTTCAATTAGGTGACAAAGTTATGCTCCGAGTTCCCAATCCCAATAACTTAGATAGCAAATGGGAAGGTCCATATGAAGTCGTCAGAAAAGGTTTTAACGAAAATTACATCATACGTAAATCCGGCAAAAATCATTTAGTTCACGGGAATCGCCTAAGACCTTTACAGGACTAAGTAGTTAATTTATAATTTTCAGGTTACCACAATCGATGATGGCTAACCCCATAGTTCAACCAACTCAAGAACCAAACAATCTAGAAAATAAGTTTAGCACCTTAATGAATAATCCTTATTTTAGTTTTATTATATGCTCCTTAATCAAATTATTATTTTACATCTTAGTTTATAAATTATACATTTTTACCAAATCATTCTTTATCAATAAATTTAAGAATTAGCATTAATTATCGATACCTTATTTACAATTTTATTAACAATTCATTTATTAAGATTAGTTGTACTAAATCAATAATAGGTTATTGGTATTTTTAGTACCAAATCAGCATATAATCTATTTCACTACTTTCTTTCTTACTATAAAATAATCCTAATATTTTATAAAAATCATATACTAAGCCAACAGTTACAAATCATATCATCAACTATTACTAATTTTAATGAAACCATTGCCAAAATTTCTTACGATGAGTATACAATTAACGATAATCTAGAAAAAATTAACATTTATTTAAATAACAGTAATAAAATAATCTTCGATTTACAAGCGTCAGAACGAATCTCGACTGTATCAATCCAAATCTTAGAATCCGTAATTTCTCTTGAAAAAGAACTAGATGATATAACCACGAGCATATTGTTTATAAAATCGGGTGCAATACATCCATCTATTATTTCAACCATCCGACTCTACAAGGAACTTTTAGCCACAAATCATATTAGAATTAATAACAATTTAATCGCACCAATTACTTTAGAAAACATTCACGACATCTTAGAATCCACAACTTTAACTTCATATATATACCTGAATAAATTAGTCTATGTAATAGAATTTCCCCTAGTAAAAAAATGAAAAATTTAATCTATATCATATATATTCAATACCCATCAAACATCCCAACTCCTCTTTCTACTCAACCCTATTCCCTGAGCAAACATACCTTGCTACTTCCACAACACGGCAACGCTACATGACAACGAGCATCCTAGAAAAGTGCAAAGTCTTTGCCCCTCAAAGAAGAGTCTGCAAAGATATTCCAGTCTACAACTACAACTCCAGGCCTATATGCGAAATGGCAATTCTTCAGTCTACAAACAAGAAACTACCAGCGAATTGCGAATTGATGACATTTTCAGCCCATATCAACACATTTCAATCCTTGGGAAATAACAAATGGATCTTTATTCTACGACATACAACTCCATACGCTGTAGAATGCAATGCTGCAGAAACCATCGAACACAAAGAAATTTCTGGATCAGGTATACTAACATTATATCCGGGTTGCAAATTTTATACTGCATTTGTTACGTTGAACGCAGAGGAAGACACAACATCCAACATAACGCATCCAATTGTAACAGTAAATATTGAAGATGCTTGCACATCAGAGACACTTCAAGAATCAAAACTCCCAGATCTGCAGCCCATTACAATAAAGAACGTACCATTAGATTCTCTTCACATCATCAAAGATCAAATAAGAATACAAAATAAACTTCTACAAGAACAAAAACAGTCATTCAAAATCAATACACCCAATTCCAAATTTTCTTACGCCGCCATAATACTAGGCATATCAATGTTGTTTTTCTTAATATGCAAATGTTGCCCTTGGCGTCGTTTTTGGTCTCGTCAGCAAAACCGCTCAAACCGTCATTCAAATGAGGAACTACAAACACGAGGATGCATCCAAATATTCAACAACTGCTTCGACAACTCTCGTCGACATCAAAGCATTCCAATGACCTCAATTGACAACAATACAATCTCATCCGACGAAGAAGAAAAGGACACGCCTACAACCTCAAGATCGTGCACAACAAATCAGGCCCGATCTTTTTTCTAAGGGGGGAGGTGTTATATAATAACCTTACCTATATATAATACTAACTTACACCTAAGCATAATGTACGAAACTAACCTTTAGACTTGTAAACAATCTCATTAGTACATAAGGTCTATTGTAATAAACCAACTACCATTATCCCCTCACGCGCTCCACGTCTCAACCCCCACCACTTCTACCCTATATAAACGCTTCCCGAACTCCTAACAACGCATTCTATTTCCAATCTCCTTACTACCTCGTTACTCTGTCTCTTAGTTTACTGTCACTCTGTTAATTCTTAGTCTTATATACAATTTCTTGTAGTATTCTTTTAAATAGTGTTATAAATTAAAGTTTAAGTTCAATTATTAAATATTAGTTTTTAAAAAGACTTTTTATTGCTCTGCCACATAACATCCGCACATAATTTCGGTACAAAATAATTCATATAAATGTTAATCATTAAGCAGGTGCTAAAATCCTCGAGTGTAAGTCCCCGCCTATGTAGTTAATCACACAAATTGCTTCAAACCAAATAATAATCTGTTCCCGCCCTAGGCATCGTGTGCCCCGCCCTATCACGCCTGGAATACGCAACACTATTCAAGTTTGTGGGAGTAAATTGTTTGGTCAAGATCACTTCCTTTTGTTAAATGCAATCTTTCTAGGAAGGTATCTTGGCTTTAATATGTAGCGGAATAATGTTTTGCTGTAGGAGTTTCTTGGCTAAACCGTCTTTAGCATCAAAGTCAAAAGACGCCGGTTAATGTTTGAAGGGGTGCACTTAAATTCTCCTGTCCCACCTCTTTTTTCGACACCGGTTAAAAATTAGATTTTTTTACTTATTTTAGAAATCTTGTAAATTTTTGTGTCCTCTTTTCTATACCTATAAGCATTTGAGTATGATGAGTTAGTAGGCACTATTTCGATACAAAATTTTAATATTTTTTTGTTTATAACGCAACCTGAAATAACTGGTAAACTATTTCAGGGCAACACATTTTCATGGCACACAGGCTTGACATGCTCTACTATGCTGCTTTTTGCCCGTGCATTTGAGGCTTAAGGTTAATTCACGTGCCAGTAAAATCATCAGTAAATAGAACGAAACACAGCTGCTTGGCAACTGAAGTAAGAAAGGTCATAGTAGGTACTACCAACTACGCAAAGAATAGTCTAAGTGCATTTTATTCCTGAAACCAGCGGGGTGTCCGTAAAATATTCCAAGTTATAAGAAAACCGTTAAATACAAAACCGTGTTGATTGACACAAATACTTGACAGCCATCGCGAAACAAACTGAAAGAGGCTCTCAATTTTAATGCGCGGTCTTCGCTCTGTAGCCTAAGAGACGGCTGCACAATATTACGTTCTTAAAAGAAACTTTTGAAAAATTTTTTACAAAATAGTTTTCAAAAGTAGAAAACAAAATTTTCGTTTCAAATAATTAATGTTTAGGCAAAATAAAAAGTAAACTGAAATTTCAAGACATATGAAATATGTATGTACTAAGTACAACATCTTTTACACATTATCTATTAAAATTGCATTTTATTTTTAACCGACGAAAAAAAACGGAGGAGGTTCTCAATTCGACACGTATATTTGTTTTTTATTAGAAAGGGCATACATCCAAGATGGTCCCATTGTCCTCATGTTAGGATCTGATGATGATATCCTGGGGAAATTGAAGGAACTCTTCAAATTTTGGAGGCACGCTTACAGCGATTTCGGTTTTTGACTCGGTATCGGTAGCTTTTTGGCTACTAGTGCCATATAATATACTATGACAGTATAGTACGAGTACGGTACGTGGCGATAAATCACTAAAAAGTAAGAAATAAAATTTTTTAACAAAAAATAGAACCGACTCAAAACGCACTAAAAAGTAAAAAATAACTGTGTCATTTCGTTGCTTTAATTTACTTAAGCATATCTATGAAGTCGGTGCCAGCCAAGGTTTCTACTTTTAAGGACTTTACCTAGAACCCACAAACTGCTTTACTACGTAAAATAAATGTTCCTTAAACTTGGCTGGCACCGACTTCATAGATATGCTTAAGTAAATTAAAGCAACGAAATGACACAGTTATTTTTTACTTTTTAGTGCGTTTTGAGTCGGTTCTATTTTTTGTTAAAAAATTTTATATTTTTAAAAGCGTATTGCATTTAAATTCCTAATCATGACAAATGTTCACTGACAAAGTTCACTCTTACTTGGCGGCATTTTATACTATACTAATAAAAAGAAACAAATAATAGTCAAATATAATATCATGTATGAAAAGTACGCACTAGGTTATACTTTTAAGGAAAGGAAGAGATTCATGATAAGAACAAGCGTTTTAGCGTAATTTCATCATTCATCATTATCAGTCTATTAACGGCCTACTACAGTGCCAGGCCTCCCGCCTTATAGGAGAGGGGAAGCGTAATTTAATGTATGTTAATTAAATTAAGTCATTTCCTGAAAACTATCGAGTGACTGTATCGAATGTACTCGATACTCCAAAGTATCGATGCTTTTTTGTCAAAACTTCAGACATAAATATCTTTAATTCCAGACTTCGCACAGTACTAAAACTTAAGAAAAAATTGTTCAGAAATAAATTCTCTGTAATTTTATATTTTTTTCATTCACAGACGCAAAAAAAAGTCGTCAACAAAAATTTGTTAGGAAATTGACCATTGTTCTTTCTCGGTTTGCTTATAATTGGGGATGTAAAAGGTTGCAAATCAAACAAATAGCTAAGCTCACATTTTGATTAAAGTTATTAGTAAACTTAAGACACTTAAGTAGCTGCGAAAAACACTATACGCTATGATAGAGTTCGGTGAGGATAGAGTTGAAATAGGTATGGAATCTCTATTTTTTTTATTAATATTTTCGTTGTGAAGAAGAAATCTAATAATAATTAATAGCTGACGAGCTCTACATTTTAAATATGAATGAAATTGTCATAATTTACTTCCAGTACACTTATTTTCATATTGACAATGAACTATGACTACGTATTCTTAATTTTACAAAGAAATTCCAATGCAAAGGTGTTTCAGATACAATAATAACATCATTATTGTAATATTTCTAGCTAATATAGCATCTTTACGCTAAATATCGTTAACGCAAAGGAGTTTTTGAAGCGAACACATCATTATCCAAGTTTCGAGTCATCTGCTATTGATGTTATTATGTCCCTTTTGTCATATTTAATCGCTTAACTTATACAGGATGTTTGTTAGAATAGATGTCAACACTATTTTAGTACTTTTGCCATTTATTCATATATAGTTTGTTAGAAATTCAAGATCGAATCGTGTTATTCATACGGCCTCTGTGGCGCAATGATAGGTGCGCAGTGGATTTATAAGACGGAGGTCCTGGGTTCGATTCCCGGTTTGGCCGATAAAGATATTCTAAACTGGTGCAGATCTGGCTGTCCAAAAACATACCGCCAAGCGATGTCGCGTACCAGTACGATATCGTGCAGAAACCCAAAGGAGTGTGGATTTTTATCCAATGCCTAAAAAGTTAGCCTGCTACCATCTTAGATTGCATCATCACTTACTATCAGGTGTGATTGCACTCTAGGGCTAACTTGTAGTGAATAAAAAAACTTTCAGATCCTAATATATTGTTGCATTTAGCATTTCAAAGATTTATACTATAATAGTTCCTACATATTAGCTGTGCTCGGCTGCGTGAATCTCATTAACGTGAAAATATCGAAACACAACTGTGCCACTTTATGTGCCGAGATAATTGAAAAAAAATTAATAATTTAAATAATCTCTAAACAATGTATCCAGTAATTTTACTGAAAGTAACAAAAGTATAATCATCCTGTATAGTCATTCGTTGCAGTCAACTACAAATCAATGGCCGACAAAGAGCAATTTAATGGCCCTTTAGTAGTTTAAACGGAGACAAATTCACTTTAAAAGCCAATTTTAACGCTCAAAACTCATTCGGGCGAGGAATTTTATTGAATTTTATACAATAATTTATCTAGCAAAAAATATTTAATTGCTGTGATACACACTTGTGCTTTTGTATTAAATTTAATACACTTTGTGAATATAGGGAAGGATTTTACTATGTACTAAACAGATGCAGTGTCTTGTAGATCTAGTGGTTCGTAGGCTGTGGCTTAGGATCTGCATTCTAGTCCTAGATCGGGCTATGAATGAAACTCAGGTTTTCTTTCCTCTACGAAATTTTGCTACATGAGATCTTTGGTTCAGTCCTACGTAGACAGGGCCGTGAAAACTAAGGTATTTTTCCCTAACAAATTTTCAGCTGGGAGTTGGGCCATTGGTAGTTTCACATCCTCATACCGTTTTTTGTTTTTTTTCAGGATCGGAAAATCCTCATGGACATGCTCATTAGATAGTGCCGAACTTTTACCGCCTAAAACACCTTCTGTCTCCGCGGCGCTGGCACCAACACCCCGTCTATTCTATCCTGCTTTGGTTCTTTCATCTTTCTTCTTAATTTTCATTATAGTTTATAAGTAATTTTTTATATATGTACTTTGACTTCTCCTTCTTCTCATACATTAAAATGCTTAATTTCAGAGCAGCGTGGTTGGTTTAAGGTCTCAATATCTCTCTCCTATAAGAAGGAGAGCCTGGCTCAGTAGTGGGCCGTTATGCATGCTACCAGCCTACTTTTCACCTGAAGCCACACATGTAAACCACTAGACCAACAAAGCCAGGCCAGTCCGGCTCCATAATTCTATATTACAGCATATTCAAATCAATCTGGAAGTCACTATTTGACGTTGATGATAGTGACCAGGACCGACGTTAATACACACTGTACCGCTGTGTGTAACACTCAGAATTATTCCGTGACCCGCCACAGGATTCGAACCCAGGACCGCGTGATCGAAGCCACATTGTTTAACCAGTAGACCAACGAGGCAGTATTAATGTATACATCTATACAAATAAATAAAATCAAAGCATCTGTTTGTAATTTCAAATCAGCAGCTTTTTAAGAATTGCATTTAGAAGTTTATTATGGTACTTAAAACAAAAATCAATTTTTAATATATTTGTCTGTCTGTCCGTTTGTTTTGGCTAATCTCTGAGAATACCAGTAGGATTATAAAAGGAAGTTACTTTGTATAAGGTACTTACGTACGCGGGTGAAACCGGGAACGTCCGCTAGCAACAAATAAGAATGCATTAACGTTATTCGATTATATCTGTTTTGTTTGATAAATGATGTAAAATGGAATGTAAGTGCTTGTTTTCAACATCTGCTCATAAGCTGAGAAAACATTCTTCGACTTCGCATTACATGTCAAGTTCCGCCTAATATCCTCCAGGGTACCCATTGATATAATTATTGTCAAACGAAAAACGGAGACCTTATATTCCATACATTTCTTACACGCGCGAATGACTTTCTGCGCAAAATATAGAAAATTATTTACGCCGAATACCCTAAATTGAATAGCGGGGTTAGAAAAACCTGATCGCCTTTTAGAGGCGGACTCTCAACAAAAGGGGAACGAATAAAGGATCATATTTATTTCATAATAAATGACAATTATCGTAAATTGATTTCGGGACTGACAATACTGGTGCACCTAACCAAACATCGGCCAGAAAGGACGGAACGATGTCATTGTTGAAATATCCGAAGGCACAAAAGGTATCTTTCTTGTTACCTCGAGAAGTATAAGAGAGGTTTGTATTCATTGTGATAGAGGCAACAAATATTATGTATGACGGACGCTAAGGATTTGATTGTTAGTGTGCATGGTTAGGTTATTGGGACTATTTCTTGCATGTAATTTATCTAATAACTGACTAATACCTAATACTTGATGGATCAAGCACTTCAATTTAATTTAATAATTGATTGTTAATGGAAAACAATCACCTATAAACAGATAAAGACCTCGCAGGGAAATGGACATGTCTTTCGAAGTGTATCTATCAACGGGAGCCGTGTGTTCAAAATTAACAATTATATTTGTTATTACATCGGTAACTATGTTCTTTACATTTCACACTAGCAAACCCGTTATTTTTATATAAAAATGTAACAAAATATAGAACCGGCTCAAAACGCACTAAAAAGTAAAAAATAACTGTGTCATTTAGTTGCTTTAATTTACTTAAGCATATTTATGAAGTCGGTGTCAGCCAGTTTAAGGAACATTTATTTAACGTAGTAAAGAAGTTTGTGGGTTTTAGGTAATGTCCTTAAAGTAGAAACCTTGGCTGGCACCGACTCCTAGATATGCTTAAGTAAATTAAAGCAAAAATAACTGTGTCATTTAACACAGTTATTTTTTACTTTTTAGTGCGTTTTGAGTTGGGTTTCTCGCCACGTAACGTACTCTTACTATATTGTCATAATATAATATATGGCACTTGTAGTCAAAAAGCTACCGATACTTACACAAAAAGTGAATATATATATATATAATATATATATATATATATATATATATATATATATTCTACCTAAATGTCATTTACCCTGGCGCCAGAATTTATTTCGTTATCTTTAGAATGTTATTTAATGAAAATTGAATGACACCGGACTTTTCTTTCCTAATAGGAGTTCTTAGATATGCAATGAAGTTTAATACGGTTTGGGCTTTAGGGTGATTATGCTTAACTCTTTGTACGACCGGGTATACCTACTCATCCAAATGCTTGTGGATGAGACCAAATGTGCTCTTCGAGTATCTTATATAAGACTAGTCTATAAGATTTGAGAAGCAATTTTGGATTTTGTATTAATTTACCACTAAATTGAACATAACTAAGATTCCTGCTGTTTCAATCAGCTGCTCGCTACACTGTCTAAAAGAATGAATGTTGGCAAGCTTATCAGACATGCACAATGAGTGGTCATCAATAAGCCTTCCTTAAAGATGTCGTTCGTGCTAAAAACTAAATAAGGGCCCATCCAGGTGCACACAATTAGGGCATAATCACTATATTTGGAGTGTTGTCACGGAAATTCTTAGAAGTCCATTGTTGTCCGCCACCCAGTAGAGGAGTGTTTGCAAACGGCCTGAATGCGCCGGCCCCAATATTTGCCTTACGAATGAACGAAACAAAGCCCCTGTGGGACAGTTAGCGTTTTCTTGCGAGTCACAAGGACAATGTTAAGGTGTCGTTCCTTTAATAAGAATATTACATATTGGTAGGTTGCCTGGAAGAGATCACTCTTAGTGATAAGGCCTTGTGCCAATTAATGTAACTCTGTTTGTTTTGCTATGTTTACTTTTTATTATTTGCAATAAAGTTATTATAATAAATAAATAAAATAAAAACTACTCGAATTCCAAACAGATATCTAGTTATTTGTTGTGTCTAAACATATATAGTAGATATAAAAATATTCGGAAGAATGGTTATAAATGCCACGTCATTTACAGAAACATCTGATGGGATCACATTTCAATCCAATATTCTTTTTATAAAATGCCTAGTAACTATACAGAATTTTGAGCTTTATTGGATTATATATTTGTACTGTATTGGCTATCTTCCTGAGCCTGAAATCTACCTTCTAAACAGACTATTGATATAAACTAACTCGAGTAAATTAAACAAGCTTCTGATCATTTATTATAAAACCTTTTAGTATATCAACATCAGTGTTGAGTTACTCGCGTCAAACAAGACAAGTAGCAGCGTTAATTTTGTCATAGCTACAGAAACGTTCCCTTAAAAGGATTTAGCGACTCAGGCGTCTATGTTTGCACGTCCACGGACGTCGCCGCGGGAGGTGCGTCCACAGCGTCCGCGGCGATCAACATTGTTGATATTTTATTGTATTTATTCTATTATACCACAAGTCATCCCGTTAAATGAGTTAACAGCACGAGATTGGCGATGTGACATGAATTCTACTCAAGCATTTGTATTGAAGACGATTTATTTTGGTGACACAGTTATAGACGGCTGTAATTCAATTATGTTGACACTCGCCTGTCAAAAAGCTCGAGATTTCTTTAATTAATTGGATCAGTTTACGGGTATATATTTTTGTGTATCTTTGGTGACAATGATATAGCTGACGATGGGCTATTAATTACTAACATCACTTATACTTTCTATTTGACAGTACAGCATTAGGTACATAAATGCAATTTCTTGTGAAACCTACTGATGTTACAGTTAATACGAAAATAATGTCTGCCAGATTTAGTTTCTATCAGGATGCCCCACATTCATTTTAAAACAAACCATCAACAAAGGAGAAATTATAGTGTAAAAGAGCGTAAACAGATGGAGTTTTTGGCAAAGTTGGTAATACCTTGATTTACAACAGAGATGTCCTGCGTTCGAATACCAGCTTGGATCACCTTAGAATTAAATATTTTCTAAATTGGAGGTATGGTTACAATAATGTACCTCTATCAAAGTCTACTAAATTCCACTATCGTCTTAGACTGTGTGCCACTTAAAGTCAGGTGAGATGTCAAGGTTTACTTATTATATAAAAAAAATGAAGACGGACAAAAAGTACTACTACTACTTATAAAAACAATAGCATCACTAATTCACATCCTTTCCCCAACCAAACAAAGTTGTGTTACCAACAAACACGACCACAAAGGCTTCTTTACGGTGTCATTAAAAGCACAATCAGTACCAAGAAGGAAGAGATAAGTCAACTCGCCTGCTGATAGCATCCTGTGTAGATAACGCGGTTTACTTTACAAATTGTTGAGGTAGGTCCGCTGACTTGTCATTATTAGTCTACCTTAACATATTGCAATTTAAACCTCAAGTCTTTACACATTAAGTTTAGAATCCTTTGTCCGTTATTACCTTCAAAGCTCTTTCCAACACATTGGATTTTAAATCTTATATTTATTAATATTAGGTTTATAATCATTGTCAGTAGCTTTATTTCAAGCACGCGCTTAGTAACTGCTTGTTCGGAATGCTAAAATACGCAATAATCTTACTGTATAAAAGTAATTCTATAATTCAATATGTCGTTCTAGTTTTAAATTAATTACAGTAGGTTTAAATACAGAAGTTGAGGTAAACATTTTGAGGTAGGCAATAAATATCGTACTAATCACTACATACCCATTATAAAAAAACCCTTCACCCGTTTTCTATTCATGATAATAAGTCCTGAACGAATTTTCATGCATTGGTGAAAGCTCCAATAGGTGATTCATGTGGAAGGCTCAGACACAGTCTAACTATGTAGGAATACAAATAAGGTTGAGGTTTTGTGTAATTTGCTGAAATAAGACAATAGTTGTTGCCTTTTTACGGAAGCTGAAGCCGAGTTGTTCTTGCGATCACTACAATATTAAGCTTAGCTTGAAGTACGTACGCAATTTCAAGTGATATAACTTTCTACGGGCATTATATTTTAGTATAAAATAATATAACATAGAATTATTTCATTTCAAAGGGAATTTTTATGACGTGCCATGCCTCAAATCCCTTAACACGTAAACTTTACCTCAACAACTGTACCGGCGTAATCAAAGTTTCTTTACACGTCAAATGATCTCATACTGGGCCATTATATTCAAACCGTCTCACCTAAGCAACTAGGCAACAGCTAAGGACTCGGTCACACTGAATCTTGCACTACAAATCACGACACTGTATTTTATAATGCCACAGATTGTACAAATTTAATTCGTTTAGGTAATTCCGTGTGCTTAATTTACCAACGGAGTTGGAAGTTTTAGATTCTAAGTTAGGTAAACTTCATAGGTAAGTGTCGTTCATTTAGAATAGATTAAATAATATAAGATTGTTTAAGTAACATATGAAACAACCCAATTGGGCCCAACCGATGAAAATGGTAGAAAATCATCGCCTGTATCCGGTGAAACTACAGATTAGGACACAGCAGCTTGGCATTATAAGCACGATCGAGCTTACCATCACGAGTTCTATCACAAAGAGCTCTACTTCTAATAAATATTTAGGCTGTAGCTAGACTTTGGTTCCACCAAAGAACAACAAAACAATTTCATTGATAGTTGTTGCGTAGCGTTATCATCAATGCCACCAAAACAATAAAGCGAAATTTTCATGCTCTTAAAAAAGTCGTAAGATCTCTCAGCCCTTAAATCAGCATGCTTTCACTCAACACTTTTTTAACTCTATCATAGCGTGAAGTGTTCTGCATAAAACCTCTTAGAATTATTACAAACCCTATACCGAAGTCATCTTATGTTAAATCTCTCAAATGTATGAAGCCATAAGAGATTCTTCACATCTGACTAGTCAAGTCACGTCAATTCGGTTCTATTTCTAGTCAAGTCAAGAGAGGTTTGAACGTTTTGTTCATTTCATTTGTATGTCTGTTCTAACAATTCGAGACTGATAATATGCGGCACACGTTCCGTTAGATGTGCAAGAATCCTTAGCGTTGCTTGTTGAAAAAACGCGGATCAGTGTGGCCGACTCTCAACCATGTTGTGAAACTTCACGCGACCCGCAGGGTTGTCAATTGTTATCACACGTGCGCGTTGAATAGCCGACAGTGGAATGTTGCAGCCCTATTTATGTCGTCTAATTGAATTATTATGGCGGTCCCCACTTAGCAGATAAAGGACTCGTTTGGTTATTCGTTTATGTTAATTAATATTGATTTGAACTTTAGATAAATGTAATATTGTGGTAGATATGGGTATTAAATAAGTACATATTTTAGAAATTTTAAGCTCGCAGAAATATAGATCGATAAAAGTAAGTAGTAGGAACAGTTCACCTTCTAAGAACCCTCATAGCTTTAGTCTTATTTTCTATTTTTATTATTATTATTTCTTTACGATTTACTCAAAATTCAAAATTCGTTTATTTTAAGTAGGTTCGGCTTACACACTTTTGAAAATTCAAGTTCAACTGTTTGTAGAGATTGTACCTACTACCGATTCTGAAACCAGTAGGTAATTACTTTTCAATTTTCACGATATGTAAAAAGTAAAAGTGAAATAAAGTAATTATTTTAAAGTAATTTGTGTGCTAAGATATAAAGCATACAAAGCAGTAAAGCACTTTGTCCGAGAAATCTTTGAAAAAAGTACTGTCGCCATATTTGTTTCAGACGTCTAAACTCGACTGTGGCAGGCATTGCTGTATCCCGATTTATAGAGTATGTTTGTGAAGTTACAGGAGCGTGAGGCTTGATACCTATGTCTGAACGATAAATAATCTTTGGCTAACTCTGCTTAATCAGTTACTGTCTACCAACAAAGATTTTCTTGTGTAACCTATTAAAGTTAAATTAGCATCTTAGGGTAGGTACCTATACATCTATCAATTGTTACTCCAACAACCACAATCATTCCAATATTTTTCAATTGATCGAAGTTATAATCCATTAAATAGCACATGACTTTTTCACAAAGGCTATGATACCACGGCTTACTTGACTGTTGGCTGACTCAAGACACGGTCTACCAGCAAAGGATCTCCTGTAATCCAAACATTCGCGTCGAGTGCTCCTCACATATTTGTTTTGTTAGATTCGGACTGTTATCTTTGCAAACACGGAGCCTGTTTGGATAAGAGGCATGGCGTCGGCAAATACCGCCGTGGATTCGTGTTTAGTTTAGATTTGTCGGATTTTCGTGGAATGTAAATAAACAAAAAAGTCAATTCAGTGTTGGTTGGTAGTTTTTGTAAACTTTATCGATTTATATAGGGCTCTTCTTAGACTTGACAGTTAAAAAACTTCATAGATTTAAATTCAACGAATCGTTAGATTTTCAGAATATGGTTATAACTAACTAATATATTGGCGAGTTAAAAGTACCTATCTAATACCTATCATTGCATGCCATTTACAACTCTATAGTACATACATATATAGATTGTACCAGCTATGCCCTTGTTTTACGCATTTTGTACCTGATTCAGAAGTTACTTCATCATTATCAGCCTATTAATGGCCCACTAGAGGGCCAGGCCTCCCTCCTTATATGAGAGGGGATATGGAGCATAGACCCACCACGCTGCTCCAATGCGGGTTGGCGGGCTTAGGGTGATAATGAGTCATTTATTAACAATCAGTATCAGATGTTAATGATAGTGACCGGGATCGACGACTTTACTTAGGTTTAGAATTTACTGAAAATTCCTTAGAAGTTACGCATTTAACTCGAAACTTTGGCTTACTTTTGAATCATATACCTTACTGTATAAAATAAAATATTTACTATTAAATAAATTAATAACCTTAAAAACAGAATACAATACAACTTGAAAGGTAGTTAAAATTTATTTTTCTTCTGCAATGTAAGAATTCAAGTTGTAAAGTAGATAAGAATGGTTCATTCATGGTTCAAGTTATAGAAAGTAACGAATAATGTACTAAAGAATGTTAAACAGCTTTTAAACCTATAAATTTAATTTGACTTAACCGTGTCGAGAACATTACAAATCTTCAAAGAGTATTCAAAGGATATACTATTGCACTTGAAAAACTATTACAAAGGACACTTATAATGCAAGTATGTCTCAACGTTCTATAGGATGCGTGTCCAATTAATACAGAACGAACACTCATTCATGATACTTCATAGGAGATAATAAGGAAGAATAAAAAAGAGCATTTTTGTTAGGTTCGGTCTCTGAAGCCTTAGATGTGGCATCCGTTACTTCCATCGATTGTACAAAATTCAATCCATTCAGAACTCTAACGAGGCAGAGTTCCTTGGCAATTCAAAATCAGCAAAGCCCTAAAAGTGATTTATTTACCTATAATCAAATATTTATTTTGAAGAAAACATGGGAACCAAGGAATCTAAGTGTAGGCAGTAAAACTAAATTGATTTCACTTAAGCGAGGCAAAGTTTAGTGTCCACATTATTAAGGTCTTAGGTTCAATCTCTTTTTTAACCGACGAAAAAAAACGGAGGAGGTTCTTAATTCGACACGTAATTTTTTTTTTTATGTATGGCCACGCATAACTTTTTACAGTGTTGTCCGATTTTGATAATTCTTTTTTTATTAGAAAGGGCATACATCCAAGATGGTCCCATTGTCCGCTTGTTAGGATCTGCTGATGATATCCAGGGGAAATTGAAGGAACTCTTCAAATTTTGGAGGCACGCTTACAGCGATTTCGGTTTTTGACTCTGTAGCTTTTTGGCTACTAGTGCCATATAATATACTATGACAGTCTAGTACGAGTACGCTACGTGGCGATAAATCACGAAAAAATAAGAAATAAAAATTTTTAACAAAAAATAGAACCGACTCAAAACGCACTAAAAAGTAATTAGGTTCGGATTTTTTGTTAAAAATTTTTATATTTTAAAATATTGTTGTACCCCAAGCACAGCCATTTCGCTCGCTAATATATCAACATCATCATTATCAGCCTATTAAAGACCCACTACAGGGCCAGGCCTCCCTTCTTACAGGAAAGGGGATATGGAGCGTACACCCACCACGCTGCTCCAATGCGGGTTGGCGGGCTTAGGGTGATAATGTTTCATTTATTAACGATCACTATCAGATTTTTGATGATAGTGACCGGGACCGACGGCTTAACGTGCTCTCCGAGGCACGGGGGTGTAACACCACCAACTTCCAGACTCCGGGCTTGGAATTTACCTACTGAACATTTCATAGAAGAATGAAAAAGCTCAGAATTATTCCATGACCCAACCCAGGAATCGAACCCAGGACCTCGTGATCGAAAATATATACATAACTAATATCTTGTCTTATTAACTCTCTAAAGCCTGATTACCGCAATATTTTTCAAATATTCAGAATCTCTTACATTATTTAAAATCTCCTAAAATCCAAATTCGTATACTCAATTATGACTCAAACATAAAATTTGAACAATACTGAAATTCAGTTGTTCTTCAAGTGACTGAATTTATATATTTTTAATTTATGAACATAATCGTTTACAAGAGTCACGCACGTGCAGCAATAACATTATCGAATGTATTTGGTAACAGAATGAGAATACAATACATTTCCGATATAAACCGTATAATATCATTGTTATTATACATTTTAAAGTTAAACTTGCACAAGTAAAAAAAAAGGAAAATTATCGGGACTATAATGAGCCCCTATGGCACAGCGTGAGTCCGAAATTCGATCAATGAGAATTTATTGGCCAGATTCGCAAAGCATCGCTTCCTTTTAAAGTTTCGATTGTTAAGGCGGGCAGGAATTTTTTTCTTTTTTTTGAGATTCCTTTTTTTTGATGATAATAGGACGGCGCGAGCGTTATTCCTCCGAGCTATTATGTTGGAAACTGAAATGACAGTAAGTGTAACGCCCACTTTTTTAAATCTTTTTGTCCGAGTTTTCGAGTTTTTAAAGATTATAGAATGGCGTGTCAATAGACCTTCGAGCGGTTTCGGACGTGAATGGATGGGCACCAAAATGTGTTTTTTTTTAGTTTGGTTACCTAGATGCAATTATGTCTGATACTTAGGTATTGTTTATAGCTTTGCTATGTAGTTAAAGATTACTTTGAAAGTTGAACTAATGGATGCTCAAGACTTTCAATCTAGTACCTACCTACTTAGGTATTGAAAACAGTGTTTATTTATTATGCTTGTACCTTTTTACTAATTATCATAAGTTATCGTTGTTTTATATTTATTAAAGCTGAATATATATCTAACAAAATTATATGCTATTGTTATAATTGTATGACTTGAGAATTTCTTGTTGTTTAAAAAATGGTACTTGGTCTTTACGATTGTAGAGACCAACTAGAGTTAGTATTTATAACTTTATTATTGAAATTATCTTGTACCGATAAAAGGTAAAAGAGATTACTACATAGATAGATAAATTTATTTAATGGTAATAATTTTTCGACAAAGTGTAGCAAGTTGGTATGTGTATATATCTAAAGTCAATGAAGCAGATAGGAAATAGGTAATATCTAAAGTCATACCTTATCCTACTCAGTCCATAATAGGTATCTATCGCTTAGTTAATCTACTAAATCACATCTCAGTCTAAGTCTAACCACGCCTATAAAAAGGGTCGTTATCGTGATGCCCGTAAACAAACCCCAATGGTTCTCTAGTGGCCATCTAACACGTGTTCAACTATTTGGTTACACTAATATTTTAACTGCTAAACGATGTAACTAAGAATGCCTTCAAAGAAAACTCTACTCTAATTCTTAAGATTTAAGATTAGTTTCTATTGACATAATACGCTTAAATAATTTCAGCACAGAATAAAAAGGATGTAACTCAGAATTATTAAAAAAATGAGAATGTGTTTTGTGCAAATGCAGTTAGGGTTAAAATTTGTTTGGAGAAGGACAAAATCTAGTTTACGTGGCATAAAATTGAATAATATCACTTCACCTTTAAGGGGCACTTTAAACCGTCTGAGCCATGTCGTAGCGAATGATTGTGTTACGTCGATACATCAAGCCTTAGACACTTCGTAGGCTTCTATTGTGATTCGCCGCCCCATCATTTCCTGTCCCAATCTTGCCTCGAGGCGATTTTTGCAATACAATTAAATTTTTTCGGCACGCTTTTTTTCAATTTTTTAAATTTCGGTCAGTCGGTATTATGTTACGGATGAAAAAAGTGGATTTTAGTTTTGTAAAGATAACGTCGTTTTTAACTGAACAAAATATCGTTAGGTAGGTAGTTTTAATTTTTTTGGGGTTGATGCGTCTTTGCGAAATGACCGCATATGCGGAATTATTTTTTTAGCGGCTTCAAAGATACGGCTTTCAGATTGCAACCTGTATTTTTTTAGAAGTTACCTCAGATACGTATTTTTTATTTGTACAAAAATTGTATAGACCTATCATTTAAATTAAATATAGCAACTATGCTCATACGTATAGGTATTAACTTATCGAAGGAAAACTTGTCTATGATGATGTCAAGTTAATTTTTAAATATACTTAATATTTAATTTATTTGAACTTGATTAATTTTATAGAACTATAGATAGATTTTGCATAAACACCTACTAACATCTACAAGTACGTAATTATTATGTTAAAAATTTTCTTGAGTGCTGCCTATAAAAACATAAATAAATAAAATATGTACGAGGAATAGTTAGTCATAATTTTTATAAAATATGTTTTACATTTAGGTATTTCTTGTATGTTTTAAAGTTTCAATATATAAACTTATAATATGACTTATTTACTATCTAATTAAGAAATACGTACAAATATTTTACCGTTGTCGCCATATAACTGTCAAAATACTCGCCCGCTCTTTTTGTGAACCCCGAAAAATCCGCAGTTTCCGTTTCAAAAAAGGAATGCGCTGTAATTTAAAACCGCACGAAATTGTCCCTCCACGTGCAGAATGTATTTTTTCCACTTGTTGCCATGTTTTAGAAAAACAAACTGGGATGTGTAATTTTTTTAGTGACATTTTACGTGTCACGTGTTAGTGATTTGCCACTAATGGTTGCGATGTTGCCGCTTCCGATTGCTTTGAGTTGCTGCAAAATGCATTTGTTAATATTGTGACCACACTGACGCAACTTAAATAGTAGAACTTAAATTTTTAAATATGAGAAGTTTAAAGAGACTAGGGTTTTTATTAATCAAAAATTCATCATCAGTATCAGCCTATTAACAGCCCAACACAGTGTCAGGCTTCCTTCTTTGTAGGAGAGGGGATATGGAGCTTAGACCCACCACGCTGCTCGAGATAATGTTCTATTCATTAACGATCATAGTGGTTTTCATAATAGTGTCCGGGACTGACAGCATAACGTGCTCTCCAAATCAAAGGGTGTAACACCACCAACTTCCCGACTCCGGGCTTGGAATGTAGAAAATAACGTTTTTAACTTCTGAAAATACTTTAATAACTTTTCTTTTGTTGGCTTATTCCAAATTGGAAACCCAAAAAAAAGATTAAACTGAAACGCTTAGGCCATACGTCTGCTGTTGGATATAGGCCTTTTGATGGGTTTTCACTACACCACGGTCTTAAGCTAACTGTAGTGACTCGAAGCTTGATGTCGACATAACATCACACACCTACAAAGTAAAAAACTTACGTATCACTCGCGTCGGGTGATCAAATGTAACAAATATCAATCTTTAATGTCCTACTTATTATTTTCATGAACATATGCAACCCAGTCGGAAGTGCAAAGTGTTACACAAGCTAATTATGAGTCTTAAGTAACGTTTTCCTGCTCACTTAGTGCGTCCTTGCGACTGCAGCACTTGCTGAGTGTTGCCTGTACAATGACACCGCGCACTTAAAAACATGTTACAACATTGTAACAAACACATCCGTTATTTTTGTAACTCTTTCTTTTTATAGTAATTATAGTGAGTCAAAAAAAATGAAACATAATCACCCTATGCCCGCCAACCCGCATTGGAGCAGCGTGGTGGATCTACGCTCCATATCCCCTCTTTTAATAGTCCGTTAAATAGGCTGATAATGATGATGATGATTGTTGGATCAAGCAGAATCCCCATTCGATGGTAAGTGGTAAATCAACGGTTATAAACAGAACAACACTTCCAAAGTGGCGCTATGCATCCATCGACCTGATCTGCCTACATGCCAACTACACCGGCAACCTTATTCTTCAAACGGGTACATATCAATACTGCTTAGTGCATAAGCATTGCTGTAGTGCTCACTCGGAAAAGCTATATTTCTAATAGCTACTACTACTCTACTACTCCTACTATTCTTAAGGTATTCTCTCTTTATCGGAAATGCACTCGAGTTTTAATAATAAACATTTTTATCCTTTTTGACGGCCTCCGTGACACAGTGGTATGCGCAGTAGATTTATAAAACCGAGGTCCTGGATATGATTCCCGGCTGGGCTTCGGCTGGCTGAAGCTAGGTACTACTCTACCCACAAAGACGTATCGCCCAGCCATTTAGCATTCCGGTACGATATCGTGTAGAAAACGTGGTGCAAGTTAGCTTCCATATTAGATTGAGTCATCTCTTACTATCAAGGGCTAACTTGTAATGAATAAAAATAACTATTATCTACTCTGATATCAAAGCCTACCCTCAGTTATGCCACTTTACTTCCTAGAAATTCTCAGAAGAATTACGGTTTTGGGAAATTGATAAGGCGATAAGACAATAATTATTATACCATTTGATATTGGCCACAGGGTCAAATACATTATACCTACTCTAAGCAGCGTGGTGGGTTTGAGCTTTAAATCAGCTCTCCCATGTGTATAGTGCTTGACCTTAAAGTGAGCAAGTTATAACTATGATGAATATCGGGAAATGCAATAAAAATCAATTATGATTAGTTTTAGTTGGCAGGTTTCTATAGGAAAGTTTTTAAATTGGTTGTTGCTCTTACCAGCATATAAGTGAGTTATTTTAACATAACGGCCACTTTTGCGTTCTTCATAGTGACGAAAGTGTTAGTTTCGCAAGGCTTCGCTAAGTGGCCAGGAAGTGTTACTTTACGGCAATTATAATAGTTTTTAAAGTGGAACGTATTGGAATGTTAAGCTCGAGCTCCATGGCTCTTGACTGCAATCTCATCTAATGGAGATGCAATTTAAGATAGAAGCGAGCTAACTTTTTAGGTGTAAGTTGATATCAAGTTCCGGGACGGTTTCTGCATGAGACCGTGCCGGATCGCTAAATCAGTTGGCGGTAGGGCAGTAACTAGCCACAGCTGAAGTCTCCCATCAGCCAGACCTACACTAATTTAGAAAACCTACGTCTTATAAATGCACCGCACACACCGACGGAGGCAGTCAAGTCAACTAGCCTTTTAAGTAAGTGCCCTTTAAGTACGAGCGACTTTACGTGGTCTGACCAGCGGTGTGGATGTTTCTTCTCTACCTTTTCCACAACTATCAGTTTATCTTGGTAACCAGGAAGGTGGCGGGCAATGTGACCAAAATAACTGAGAATTCTCTGGAAAGGATACTGGACCCTTTTAACTAAGCAAAAGTGTACCTAAGTTCTTACAAATTCTAATAAAAAAAAATTGGTATTAGGAAGATATAGCTACAATATTAAACTAAGGAGCAAATCTCAAACCCCTAATATCTTGATATTAAATCTGGCCCCTTAATCATGGAACTATTGAGATTCCACAAGCCGTGAAGCTATTGAGTCTTCAAATGCTCCCTAAATCCGTCAACTTTATCCGAATTTCACGCCAGACTTGTTTGTTTCACGCGCCGGTGTTTTGCACAAAGAGTTGTGAGTTTTAACACGGCAAGTGGCAACTATTGATATTCACAGCTATTTGGACTCGAAAGACTGGCTCGGCTCTATTAACTGTTGCCACAGGATAAATACTTGTAAATATATAATAGTGACGTATGTGTGATAGCTTACTAGAGCTGATGAAATGAAAGACATTTTCCAATTTATATGAGTTTCCTCACAGGCGGTACATAATAAAATTGTATTTGAAGGAGTTGTTAAAAATAAAAAACTAGGATAAGAAGGTACTTTTCCTTTCTTGTCGCGGAAAATGCGAATGAAAAATCCTTCCTTGTATAAATTGAGCTTAATAGTTCTGTAGCAACAACTGTAGGTACCTAAGAGTAGTTTCAGGTATTAACTGACTATTTTAGTTTTACCAAAATTTTGATCATCTGTCATTTTCCCAGAAAATATGAAAGATCGATGAATCTTGTAATAAATTGTGTTAAATACAATTATCTATCACATATTCTTAGAGCAAACGAGCATCCAGCAGCTGTGACGGAAGGTAAGTCAACATCAATGTAACGCGTTGCGAGCGTGAAATCTGTCGCGAAATCCAAAAGCCGTTTCGGATTTTTGAATGCAAAGCTAGCCTAAATCAAAGAGCATATGTTTGCGATACTGACATCCGTGCACCGAGACGAATCGGCGAAGAAAGGCCGTACAAATCCCTAAGAAATAACCGAAAAACCGAAATTTTTCTGCGATTCGACACAGCGCCTTAATTTCACGGTGCCCTATTACTGCATCCTTTGGATATGCGGTGTCTTCCATTCAGGTTTATATGGGACAGTCCGTTTATACAGCTTATTCGATTTAAGGCAGGTAAACTTATTTGTTTTTAGTTAAAAAACAAAATATAGTTAATTTAGGAAATTATGTTATCGTTTTGTACTAAAGTACTTGATTTTTTGCTGTTTATTTTATAGGGACAGTAGGTACCTATGTGCTGAACATTATACGTACCTATGTGTTTGGTTGAACAGATAGGTACAAATACAAACAAGGTATAAATGATTGTCAACAAATCATAATAAACTTTAACATTTTATTGAGGTTAAAATAAATATTTCACCACACTTACAAAATTGTAAAAAGTCCCTATCGGCCCCATGAGTGCAGAAAAACTAAATTCACAACCTTTTTGGGTTACCTACATTGTTTTAACTTATGCTGTCTATGTTGAGTCATTATTTTCACTAGGTACTGATAAAATGTTTCGGTAAAAATCATACTTACATCTTCCTCTATACGCTTATAGATGTCCCGATTTTTACCAGCTACGCTTAAGTCACCCTATAAAACTATATCTTTCGGCTATTGCTTCTAAAGCTACCTTTGTCGCTGGAGACGAGGTGTCGCACTTTTGTTCCTTGTTGCGGGATCGGAACGAATCGCGTTTAGAATCCACTCCGATTTATCATTCTTAAACGTTTGCCCGTTGCATTATACCCCTTGCATGGACATCCACCACTTTTGTAGAATGTCACGTATCTTATACTATTTCTTGACACGTAATGTCGATATCCATTTATTTTTTATTGACGCTCAATATATTGTGTCCACCACTGAATATCATTTCAACAATGGTCGTTCGAATGTGTGGCCGTAGATTTTTTATCACACCCTAAATCAATTCTAGCTAAGGCTTAGTAGTTTAATATAATATTATGAATTTTATCATAATCGTCGTTTTAATATCTAATAAATTAGTGTTATTACAATTTCAATAGTATTAACCTCATATAGACCTTATTATTCTCTCGAGAAACTCTTAACAGCCCGGAGTTTATTTTTTTATATTCATTACAAGTTAGCTTTTGACTGCAATTACACTTGATGGTAAGGGATCATCCCTAAAGTAGTAGTAATAGTGTATCTAAGATGAAAGCTGGCTAACTCGTTAGAACTAGGATCATATTATAAATAAATTAGTAACCCCGGTACTGGACTTGAGCAGAGTACAAAAATCATTAGTGGGACTGAGTATACGATTTTATAATCTCATTCCTAAGGAAGTACATGACTTGACTTTACAAAAGTTCAAAAAATGTGTTAAAAACCATTTGCTAAGTAGAAGTTACTATAAAATGAATTACTTTATTAACGACATAGATACTTGAAAGCAATCAGCTGTTCTTTTTAACCGACGAAAAAAAACGGAGGAGGTTCTCAATTCGACACGCATATTTTTTTTTTATATGTATGACCACGCATAACTTTATACAGAGTTGTCGGATTTTGATAATTCTTTATTTTTTAGAAAGGTCATACTTTCAAGGTGGTCCCATTGTCATCATGTTAGAATCTGATGCTGATATCCTGGGGAAATTGAAGGAACTCTTCAACTTTTGGAGGCACGCTTACAGCGATTTCGGTTTTTGTCTTGATGTCGGTAGCTTTTTGGCTACTAGTGCCGTATAATATACTATCACAGTATAGTACCAGTACGTTACGTGGCGATAAATTACTAAAAAGTAAGAAATTTTTAACAAAAAATAGAACCGACTCAAAACGCACTAAAAAGTAAAAAATAACTGTGTCATTTAGTTGCTTTAATTTACTTAAGCATACCTAGGAGTCACCTAATTTTGGAACGTAGTTCCTTATTTTACACACAAGATGGGAAAACCAAAATTGTAGTTTAGGGATTACAAATTATTGTAACATTGATTTTTAAAAGAACAACTGCTGACTTTCTTGCCGGCTCTTCTCCGCCCTCCGAACCGGTGGTACAGTCACTACATACTGACAGATTTGTCGTTTCAAAAGTGCTTGTAAAACAGCCTACTTGAAAAATTTATTTCAATTGTAATGTATTTATCTTAATTATCGACAACCCTTCGGCTTTACACGACATAGTACCGAAAAGCTAAATCACACGGCCAAGGCATCCCAGCAGCCAACAATTAGCCATAACCACCATTACATCCCTAATCAATTTTGCAAACTTTATTACGTGCAACGTTTCTCAAAATTATTCTTAACTAGAGGCCGCCCGCGGTTTCATCCGCGTAGTTCTCGTTCCCGTGGGAATTTCGGTATAAAATGTAGCCTATGTGTTATTCTGATGTATAAGCTATATTGTGGTAAAGTTTCATTCAAATCCATTCAGTAGTTTTTACGTGAAAGAGTAACAAACATCCATACAAACTTTCGCCTTTATAATAGTTATATAGGATTGATCGTCATTTTTGACGGAACCTATGAAGTAAGTACATTACAAAATTATATCATTTTACCTATTGTTATTGGAGCCTGATATTTCATGTTTTATCATCATCATGTTTCGTCATCATCCTTTTTAGATAGAAAGTAGGCTATCGGACGTGTTCGAATTCGTGTGCAAGAAAATCATTGTATTGAAAGTACACCTAGTGAAAATTCTTGAAGATAGGACGGATGGGTACCTATAGTAAACTATCCTTATGAGATAGATAATTAAAAGGTATTCATAAATTCAAATAAGCAACGTTTTCAATGAATGCTACCAACAATTATCGTCATATTTCAGCCAATCTTCAAATAGTAATATCTATGACCTTGATGAAAAATACATCCTACCTTTTACCATTACCTACCTACTGAAAACTTCCTCATAACCTACACTATTTTTAGTAGATTTAACTTAGTCGCGAACAAACAAACACACGCGGTGGAGAACTTCCAAATTTATAGTGTAATGAATATTAGGTTGTACATGACTTAATACAATAAAAGCTTTAGCTTATCGGAGTGTATGTATGTAAGCTTACTCTGCTTTATGGTTTTTTTTTTTTTATAGTATATAGGCTAGCGCTTGGCTACGATCACGCCTTTATGGTGTATTATAACTCTGATTCCAGCTATTGTTTTCCTACTAAATGGTACTGTAGCTATTGCGACTCGTTGATCGGTGCTACGTCGACATATTGCGCCTGCTACGAAATTACTAATTTCTGATTCAATCTTGATCTAACTATTATTCAAATAATAATTCTTATCATCGGCTTATGACTGTTTGTGCTTTTAATATGGTCCACAATTAAAGACTAGGTACAATTATATGAGATTCTTACTTGATCTTATTTTACTGTGGTATAAGAACCTAAGAATATTAGTAAATAATTTTTATCGCTTAATAATCGTTTGGTGAGTATGTGAATCCCTTGATGTTAAGTGGTTATCACCGTTAATTATTGTCATTCATAGTGCCGGAGTGATTTAATGAATTACTGGTTTTCGTGGAATTTGTTTATGCCTCTGTAACTGTGTGGAAATACTGCTGCAGAAAGGTTTTTCACAATTTACAAGTGCGTGGTACTAATAATGTAGTGTTGAGTTGACGATTATTATTCCTTTAGTTCGATCAAGGGTCGGATACAGAAGGCGGTAATTTTTGAAACGGCGCGTATTGTGAGGAGGTTCCTCATTCTGGAGCCCTGACCACCGGTTGCTTGGATCCCCGGGCGTCGCAGCAGGCGGAATGGATTTTTTTATAAATTTTTAATAAAAAAAAGGGTCAAATTTTACAATCATCACACAAAATATACGAAGTATAAATTGTAATATGAATGCTTTTGAAGTATTGTATTCCAGGCTTAAAATAGACTTCGATTTGATGGTTTTGACGGAATGTTGGTTGGCGAATGCGTCTATCCTTCCACATATCAATGGTTACATTTTAGCGTCAACCAAAAATTGTTGTAACCAAAATGATGGTGTCGTTATATATATTAAGGAACAACTTGAATACAAAATTGAAGAACCATGTTTTCAAGAAGGTAATTGCTTGGTCATAAAATTAAAAAATATTGTAATTTTAGCTATCTATCGTTCGCCCTCCTTTAAAAATATTGATAACTTTTTATCTTCTTTGGATACCATACTACAAAATAATTCAAGTTATAGAAATATAGTCATCATTGGGGACATTAATATAAATATATTGGCGGATAAAATGGATGTAAACTCAGAAAAATATCTAAGCTTAACTGCCTTTCACGGCTTACTTCCTGCCCATAACATAGTAACGCGAGATGCTAGTGGAACCTGTATAGATCATGTTATATTAAAAACAATAAATCCTTGCACAACTATTGTACCCCAAACTCAAATAACGGATCATAAGCCAGTCATTTTAAATATGCAACTTAAACAGCCGATAGTTCACTATACAGCAACCACAATAAAAAAGATCAATGCAGAAAAAATATATTCTGATATAATGAATACTGATTTTACGCCGGTATTCAATGATTATGACCCTAATTCTGCTTTAGATTATTTAATAGATAAATTAAGCTCTACTGTTAATAATAACACAGAAATAGTCACTTTGTCTAGTCGTAAGAAAATTATTAAACCCTGGATTACACCTGGACTTCTTAGATGCATAAGGCATAGGGATAAATTGCATAAAAAAGCCAGGTGCTATCCAGAAAATGAAAATATATGTCTCATTTATAAAAGATATAGAAATTTCTGCAATAGTATCTTAAGAAAACTTAAAATAAATTATGATAAAGATCAGGTAAATATGGCCAAAAATGATAACAAAAAATTATGGAATGTTCTAAAAAATATAATTAACTCTAGAAAGCAAACAGGGTATAACAATGAATTGTTACTCATTAATAACACTCCAGAATTATCAGTAGAAGACATAAATAATTTCTTTGCTAATGCGGGTAGAAATTTAGCGGAGAGTCTAGACAATGCCGATGCATCATGTCAGGCATCAAATAAACATTTAGAATCTTTTGTGCTGCTGGATACAGATATGGATGAAGTAAACAGTATTATTATGAATTTAAAAAACGAATGTACCGTGGGTTGGGATGGTGTCAGTAATAAAATTCTTAAACATTGTAAACATCATCTAACTCCTCCGATAACATACATTTTTAACTGCTGTCTGCAAAAAGGTGTATTTCCAAAAGCACTAAAAATATCAGAGGTTCGGCCAATATTTAAGCATGGTGACAAAAGCGACCTTAATAATTACAGGCCAATTTCCATCTTGCCCTCGTTGTCGAAAATATTGGAAAAAATTATAAACACCAGATTGATGCACTATATAGAAACAAATAACCTCCTATCTTCCAATCAATTTGGCTTTAGATGTGAACGTTCTACGGAGGATGCTGTACATGCTCTGACCAATTATATAAGCACCAATCTGGACCAAGGTAAGAAATGTATGTGTATCTTCCTAGATTTGGCTAAAGCCTTTGATACCGTGTCAATCCCACTTCTACTAAATAAATTAGAATGCATCGGCATTAGAGGCCCTCAACTGAAATTATTTAAGGACTATCTCTCAAATAGGTATCAAAGGGTCAAAGTAGACTCTTATATCAGTAGTGACTTATTGGTCACTCACGGCGTACCACAAGGCAGTATTTTAGGACCCACTCTTTTCCTAATATATATAGATTTACTCACTCGACTACAACTAAACAAGGGTCAGATTATATCATACGCTGATGATACTGCCATAGTATTCGCTGCAGATTGTTGGACCGAAGTATTTAAGGAAGCGCAGTTGGGACTTAATACTATCACTACTTGGCTAACCAAAAACAAACTATCACTTAATATAGATAAAACTAAATATATAACTTTCTCCATGCGACAAACTATTAAATTACCTAACCACCTCCATATTATTGCACATACATGTTCCCATTCCATCGTCAATACTTGTACGTCTTGTAAAGCATTAGAAAAAGTTGATTTCATAAAATATCTAGGCGTTACTTTAGACTGCAATTTAAATTTTAAAAATCAAATTGATAATCTCAAAAATAGACTTTATAAAATGATTTATATCTTCAAAAATCTGAGACATGTAGTTGAACCTAAAATAATGAAGCGAATATACTTAGCTTTATGTCAATCTTTAATCACATATTGTATCTCAATATGGGGAGGTACCAATAAAACTACACTAATGAAAATGGAGGTAGCCCAACGAGCAATTCTTAAGGTGTCCACGTTCCGGCCGTTTCTTTACCCAACATCGTTACTTTATGAAAACTGTGAAGTTCTTTCTGTAAGGAAACTATACATATTGATTACATTATTAAAACAACACCGTGAACTCGTGTATGACACTTCGTATTTGGATAGACGTAGAAAACATATGGTAGCATAAATGCTGTTTCCAATAAGAACCTCATTTATAAAAAAGTTTTATCCTTTTCAAGGCCCTCATTTGTATAACAAAATTAACTCTTTATTAAATATCTACCCACTAAACAAAGTAAACTGTAAAAGAAAATTAATTACATATCTACAAAACCTATCTTATGATGATACTGAAAAGCTGATTCTAACCCTAAAATAAATATAATTGACAACAATATTGAAATACCAAATTATAATATTAATTTTGCATTTAAATACTACTTACACTCACACAGAACACTACATACTACCTACACTTTACACCTGTTACTCAAAATTACACATACACTTCTCACACACAACTCACAGTAAATTAATTTAACTTTTTGCCTTAACTCATATTTAAGTTACTTTAATTTCTAATAATTAACGCTCAACACTTTTAAATGTGTAAAATCTTGGAACAAAGGAAGAGCGATGGAAGCTGCAACACAGTTTGTACTAGTGCAATTTCCATCTTAGAATATGTTTATAATGAAAGCACATAATTTACTACCTATTTAGGATAAAATCTAAATAATATAAGATGAATTTTTGTAACTTAGTTATAAGTACTTTTTATATGTGCCCTTCTATGAAATAAAGTATTATTATTATTATTATTATTATTAATAGTGTTTCTTATAATTGTTTTATAAGCAATGTTGAAAATTAAAAAAAAATGTAAATAAATAGTGAATATTATGTATCAGTATTTTTGTACTATACAGAGTGTTAATTAAACAGATTACGAATATGTTTTAAATATCAACCATCGAAAATATTTTATCATAAATGTTAGTTAAAAGTAAATTCTAAGTTGCATTCAAGTTAGTAACTTGTCATCAACCAAGTTTCTCTATTAAAAGATCTTGTATCTATGTATCTAAGTATAACGGTATGAGTTAGGTTGTACGAGTAAAGAAAAGAAGTTATTTTATTAAAAGTTATCTTTATTGAGATTCAGAGATCAAATGAAAGTCTTGTAATTACTTAACATTAAGTATCAGTCTACAAAAATTAACTATATTCTACTAATACTAATACTAACTTACAACTAAGATACAATAGTCAAAAAAATATTAAACTACAATTGACATAAGAGGGAGAGAACGACAAAATTGTAAAAAAAAGTAAACATAAAACTATAAGAGTGGAGCTTACAATTAAACGTAATCTAAATCTAAGAAACTTATACTTAAAGAAGACTTAAAATTAAGATTGGCACGCTCGGCCCATTTCAAATAAGATAGATACACGTACAAGAACATTGAAGATAAACAAAGTTATAGAAAAGATAAAAACATTAAAGATAACTTACTTCTATTAAAGCTTTCGTAATAGATTTAATCAATAATTACTTTGTCTATACTGAATGTGATGCACTAAAAGCATAAAAGATAAACTATACATTTTATGTATTAGTTCTAATTTTAAAATAGTTAATATGAAAGATAAATTCAAGATTTTGAATTTAGCTTAAATATCACACGTCTAAAATGCTTTTAGTGTTACATTAATATTTCCATAAATCTATATAAATCTTTTTATCTATTATCCTAATTAAAGCTTCACGTAATGTACTATTTGTATCACAGATAAAACTTAAAACCTAATGGAAGACATTGGATATAGATGATATAAATGAAAAATGTGATAATCGAAATAGAATGAAGAAATTAAGATGAGATTGGTGCAATGATAATTACAGTGCAGTTGACATTAAAGCTGTCTACCAAAACGGACATTAAACACGGATACACAATATCGAACTAATACGCGGGATGCTGACACAAAATGCTCTGCAGTATCATCTAAAGGATTGAAATTATCTAAACTTAATCTAAGATCACAAAAACGCAAATCACAACATCAGAGTGAGATTGTATCAGCATACCGCGTTACTAAGTCTAATGGAAGACGCCAAAGTGCTATCGCACACACTAAATCTAACATTGGAAGACACGATTTTGTTTTCACTGCATTAGTACCAAAATTTACTACGGATTATGATTAATGGAAGACGAACGTGATTCTGGAGGAGCACGAATTAGTAGCAAAGTTTACATACGAAGCAGCTAGGCTTGTTGTTGTTGTAGCAGATCTCCCTGACCTCGTTGGCCATGTTATCACTGATCTCTTCTTCGGAGATGAGTTCGAAACGGCTGGAGTTCAGGATGTTCTGGTTTGCGGCGTTATCGTTGTCTTCGACGGGGACCGGTTTCACCGGGTCCATTGGATAGAAATATTCGGAGAACGGCACTAAAACTGGTTCTCCGGTATAGGCAGTCTTGTTCGATGGCAGGTCAGTGCGAGGCGATGAATTGGAGATCAACTCTCCGAGCTTCGACCAACATTTGTTTAGATTCACACGCGTGGAGCTTGTCACCTTTCGTGGCAGCCTTGGTTTGGAGCTCTGTAAATAATGAAAACATATATTAGTTATAAAATCTAAAAACACTTTTGAATTTGTTGAGATACTAATTACTATTGCAAAATCTTGATCAAATTGCGATTATAATTCAAGAGATTAAATTGTTTGTAGCTAATACGATTTAAGAAATAATAACTATTGTCAAAAACTTTGTGAGTAAACAAAAATATAACCTTACCTGACGATTCAAGAGCTTCATCCAAGGCGAACGAGGCGACTGAGCCTCCTTCTGCGGCGACTGTGAATCTTCCTTAGCGAGACACATGTTTACAACTACGAACTTAATACGAATTACGACTACGTATTTACAATGCGTGAGGTAAGCGCAAGCGACATGCACACACGGAGCGTACGAAGGGAATGATGGGATCAGGAAGGGCGGCGGGGTTTATATAGCGGGAGCGTGCGGCCGCGCGTGCGTCCCGCAGGCGCGCGCGCAGCACGCGAGCAGTAGCGCGCGCCTACGGACTGGTTTTTACTAACACTTCTACGAATAGAGGCTTTGACGCGCCGCGCTCTACCGTCGCCGACTAGATTGGGCTCGTATAGCCTTATTAATCATGAAATGTCCCATGTCGGATGAAACTGAGATTCTTTTTGTTTTTGTTCGTTGTCATACCAGAGCTTTGAATGTATCCCGTTTTTATCCGACCTCCTATCGTCTGTACCTTACGCGGCATGACTCATTTATTTCTCGGCTATTAGTATGCGTGGAAATGTTTTGTAAATCCAGTGGTTAGGTTGTGGCTGCAGCACCATGGACTTGGGTTCGAGTCCTATGTAGGGCTATGAAATATTGAGCTTTACATTCCATGAAATTAAGTAGGTTATCTTACTGTTATGAATCACGACGGGCAGTTGGCTAGCAGAAGATAGATCAGTTGTTGCAGCGCTGCAGATTTATCCTGCGCTCTGAAGCTTCCTGCGATTACATCGATTACGCAAATTTCGTGCAAGAAGTAAACAATATGTTTAGGAGTTTTCTCTCATCAATAAGACTACACTATTCCTACTAACTACCACTACAAAGTTCCAAATTCCTTCAAAAGTCCGAACCTGTTGATAATGATAGTGTGTTAGTGATGAGTATGACAGGATTTATGTACGTATATAATAATCTAGAGTCGCTATTATCATGCATATACATTAGCATGCTAGACAGGTCCGGTATCCGGAGGCGGGTCCGCAGAATAAACACGGCTATCGCACTATTATGAATCACTGCGAGCAGCTGGCTAGCAGAGGATAGATAAGTTCCTGCAGCGCTGCAGATTGATCGCGCATTCTGACGCTTCCTGCGATTACATCGGTTACTGCTCGCAAATCACGCAGGAACACTGATAAATCATTTCCTCTGGTCACTGAGGATGCACTGATCGATTTTTATACTTGATCATAAAATCCGATAGTGTTCAATGAGTGAAATACGATTTACATATTGTTAATGGACGTACCTACTACACAGATTTGTGTTTATACTTGCATATTTAATTAAAACATTACAAGATATCTTTGTGCCGTTAGGCTTAACGGATTAAAAATGGTAATGCATGCTCCAATAATGTACAGTGTATGGTGGAACTAGGCACCACTGTAGTCTAACTATTGGGGATCAAACTAAAAACCCAGTGCTAAATTTTTTTGTCTGACTGTAAAATAAATGGAGGCTTCTATTTACCTAGTAGGTATTGAAGTGTATTTTTTCCTTTAAGTAACTTAAAATGTAAACTATTGTTAAATTTTATTATTGTTTGTATTAGTGTAGATATAATTTAAGGCTACTCGTCATTTTGTTGTGATATATCAAAACGTTACACTTCAGTTTACTTACTGCCACCTGACACTAACGCCATCTATTGAAAGAAATCTGAAGTAGCAACTCCAAACTAATTTTAATTATCCTTTATATTATCAAACAAATAAAATCAAAGTATTTAAATTGGAGTTTTCACAAGTTTTTGCGATGATAGCGCACGGGAATGGTAGCAATTAATCGATTAGAAATATGGAAAAAATAGCAGAAGCAAACCTTCTGGTTTACAAGCGCTTTACAAGAGAAGCGTTTAACATAATTTCTCACTTAAGTAATGATACGAGTGCCAATTCAAAATGGCATGCCTTATGACCGTTATATATTACGAATAGAATGACCATGTCATTTTATTTTCTAGATACACGTTAGTCCTTGACTGCAATCGTACGTGATGGTAAGTGATGATGCAATCTCAAATGATTTGATTTGACTCCCCTTTCGGTTTCTACACAACATCGTACCGAAACGCTCAATCGCTTGGCGGTAGATACGTCTTTGTCGGTAGGATGGTAACTAGCCCCGACCTAAGCCTGCAACTAATAAAAAATTCACAATTGGCTCAGCCGGCGATCGAACCCAGGACGTCCATCATTTGAATACACCACACATACTACTGTGCCACGGAGGCCGTCTCTTATAGAATTTAAACCTCAATAGCTCTAAGGTTAAGCAGTCCCAACATGGTCATGACTAGATACATGGTTGGGTTTTAGTATTAATTGACGGACTAAGCAGATAGACTTGTGATCGATTTCCACTTACCATCAGAGGTGGCAAACGTTCACTTAAAAATTGAGCAACATTTCGCAAGGTATGCAAGGAGCACGTCCTACAAAGTGCCACGCTGTGTTCATTAACCTGTGACTTAAGTATTAAACCTTATGTTCCTATAATTGAACTGACAACCATGCCATTTAGATCAGAACACAGAAGTGTTGATTGGCGGAAGAAGAAAACATCGTAGTAGTATTTTCCAGATGAGCTCTATCACAAAGTTTCTACTACTATTTAGCACTTATTAACAATTTAACTTATTTAACATTTAACAATAGCAAAATAAAGTATGGTAACCCTACAAAAGCATTCATAACTTTAATGGCAATTATTTGCGAAACAAAACCAGTCTGTGTATGACAGGTAAGTAATTGTTATGTGGGGCTACTGTGCGGGATAAACTCCAATAATTCTTATAAGATAAGTAATCTTTTGTTTTCTTTTTAAAATGTAATTGACTTTAATTATACTAATACGTATTACAAATGTGAATGTTCGAATGTATGGATATTCGTTACTCAATCACTACTAGGGTAGGTACTTTTTATCTCGATATTTAGGTGTTATGTCCCGTAATGGAGTAAAATAAAAAAAGTAGACCTTTAATTAACCCGGACAAAATAGTTCGCTTTTAGATCACAATTGTATGTTTTTAGTGATTCTACTAATGGTCGGAACTGAAACTACTTAAATTTATTAACTGTGGAACCAAGGTCGATTAAAACCTTTTACCGTTCGATAAAACTTAAGTTATTTAAACAAAATTACTTACCAGTACCCAATAAATACTTCTCTTTCCTCTTTTACTAAGAAAAAAATACACTTCAAGTAGATACCTAACGGTATGTACTGGGAAACAAGTCAAAATGGCGGGGAATGAATAAATTAGAATTTTCAAAATCTATAAATAGGTTTTTTAAATCTACACGTACGAAACTCAAAAAAGATATTATTATAAAGTATTGTTTATATTTTAATATATGAATATGATAGTTCAATAAAAATTGTTAAAGCATAGAATCAGAGAAAGGTAAAGGTAAGGTAGATTGTGAAAATTATTAATTTTCATTCTTATTAGAAATTTTCATATTTTCATCGACCAATTGGAATTCACTAATTATTTGATGTTGTTTTCAGAAAAATTCTAATAATTAATTTAACAAAAAGTTTCTATTACAGCATACTGAAACTGAAACATACCATAAACAAAAGTTTTTTTGTTAATTTTCTTTTATCGCAATAATAAACAATTAATAAAAAAATGCTTTCGAAATCACATTTTAAAAAGTTCTGAAAAATTGTTTGTTGGTCATTTTATGTAGCCATAGACAGCCAACTTGTCTTATTATTTTTCAAATTTAGTGATGCAACACAAGGCATCTTAAAAACCGACGTCCAAAGCTGTCGTAACCGATCCCCTTGCGTTCTCCGCTGAAGAATTTTACTCAACATAATACTTTCATTAAAAGGAAAAAACAACGTACACCACAAACCGACCACGTGCAGCTTTTAAGAAAAAAAGAATATAAAATCTTAACCTTTTTGCCGCGTCCCCATCGTATAGGGTTACAACTTATACACGTAGAACGTACTACGGATTCTGTATTTATCAGTAACTAAGAATAGAAAGAGACAACGCTATTAGATATTATGTAAGCTTTGAACAACAATAATACCATCTCATTATATTTTAATAGTCTAGTAAGAAAAGCGCAGAGACCAATTCGTTTATGGTTTACAAAATGAAACTTTGTACTTCGAACGTTACGTATCAAGCTATGCGTTATGCTTTATAATCTATGGTTGTGTATATAAATATGTAGTGTGAATGTGTGGGTGAAGCGTGCACTACACGCGCATTTTCCCACATTGTTTGAATTTGGGGTATTGTGTGGTGTCAATTATTATGAAAGTGTGTACGTATTTATTATGTGAAGGGAGTAATTCGGCTACAACGGAATTGAATGGATTGATGAACTACAAATTGGAAATTTAGTAAAAATTTGTTTACTGTAGATATTGTCTTATAGCTTTTTAAATGTTTTTAAATGCACATAATGTACTTTATAACAATAACTTAAAGACTTTTGTAATGACGTAACACAGTACACTCTTTTTTAAATATATTTTACAAAATGTATTAAAAAATGCAAAATATTTTAATAAATTTTTTGCAACTAATTTAGCTTGGAGTTCGGATTTGTTCTTTTTTGTTACTAACTAATTTATTAAAATATTATGCACGCAAAAAGACATTTCTTTTTTTGATTGATACCTATGTAATTCAATGAATAGTTAATGCTATCTTCGCATATATTAAATATATTAATTTAAAATTAACGTAGAATATGATGAGGTATGAATTATGATGGTGCGGATAGAAAAGTGTTGGGACGCACGCGCGGTCGCGCGTCGTGCGCGTGCGTGCCTACGTGCACTCATCTACGCACGTGACTGTCTCTGGTCGCTTCTTTTTAATATTTTTTATTTACTATTATAATAAAGCGATAAAATCTAATAAGTAGATATGCTTGGTACGTTGACGTATGTAAACTATTTTGTAATAGCTGCGTCCGCGAATTTACCTACAGCATTCTAGAAATAGAGGCCAAGATCTCACCCGGTAGTGGACCGTTTATAGGCTGATAATGATTATGATTTTTCTAGAAAAAAATTTTTTTGGGTTCAGAACTATTACCTAATTAATTTTAAACAGCTCTATCAGAATACATCCTTCATAATTTCAACTCCGTAGTATTTTTAAAATGTTTACTACAATTTCATAAAAACATTTTAATCTTTCGACGAATTCATATTTAAAAAAAACTTTAAATGCATATGTATATATATCTTATGTATATACTAATAATTATCACTAAATCATGATTCAACGAACAGAATAGCGATTAGGATACTTTTATACCGATGTTCCCACGAAAATAGGTTATACGAGGGTGTAAGTGGATAAAATATTAATACAAAAATCCATTGACATATTAATACTATGGACTTCGGGTCAGCGATAAAAAGTGTCCGAACCAAAAGTAAGCCAAAACGCGAAATGATTTCCAATCGCAATTCAGTCTCATATTAGCTGACTGACAGAATACAGGTCAATAATGCCGTAATTTATTATAAAAAACTTGTAAGAACTACCCGAGTAAGGTGAGAAAAGAAGACGGTGTACCATATTTTCAGTAAGTAAATATTTACTGATGATTTTAAAGTATTATTTTGCTTAGAAACAGGCTATTTTATTAAAATTTTAATAAACTATAGAAACGAATTGCATAACCAACCAAAATGAACAAAAGTATCTATCTGTCCTTTTCGCATACGCTACCCGCGTATAGGATAGAAGGAGTGCAATATGTTTATCTAATTAACTACATTTAGTTCGGATCTGCCGTGAGCAATAGAATGTTTTAGAACAACGACTGCATAGAGTTATTTTGTTGTTTAACATTTGAATTATTTAATTACTAAATTTTTGAATGAAAATAATTTGATTATTTTCAATTCAAAAATTTTTATTCTTTATGTCAACTTTTATTTTTTATGTCATGAATATTAATCAAATAACTTTTGATTAATATTCATAATGGTATATTAATTTGATAACTATAAGAATTATCTACATGAAATTAGGAACAGTTATTTAAAAAAGTGATCTAACGTTAATTTAAATATATTTTCAGTATAATTAAAAAGAGGAAAATATCGAGAACTTAAAATTTCAAAGTAAAGAACTATGTCGAGTGGCATATCATTTTGTACATTAGTCGATTTGGTTTGTAATTAATTATTATTATAACTAATTAGTATTTTATACAAGATAATTACAACAATTATTATTTGGTACAAGATTTATCCCAGCATATAGAGGTCAGGGATATGTAAATATAAATTAAAATTTGCTGTAAATATAATACATAAATATAAGATGCCAAAAAATATGAAAGCTACCGACTCCACACCATTTATGTTGTCCTATTTTCACGAGAAGCTGTCATGTCAAAAAAAGGTTTGCAAATTAGACTGTATAACAATACGATAAGACATACATTACAATGTTATTTTGTGTCTAAAAACATAAATACATCCTAGTGTGTATAAAATATCTTAGGACACTTTTGACGTAAATTTTGCATTAGACCCGAAGTCCATAGTATTAACATGTCAATGCAAAAATCACTTAAATGCATGCACGAAAAGTGCCCTTTGAATTAGCCCGTATAACATCGGTATGCATTGTCTATGTGTAGACCGACGCGTGGCGCGCGCATGCCCATCTATCTACTGCACGTGATTGTATTGTACGATAAGAGGGCTGACGAAATACCTTCACTATACGGATTTTAGGTGAAGGATAGGCTAGATAAAAGAAAATATTATTAAATAAACCCCTCGAAGCTTGTACGATGTATTTAAGAGCGGACGATAATGCAGTCTAATTGTTAATCGATTCACACCTACGATCTCTTGGGTTTCCGTTCAATCGCTGATTAAAATAGGCTTCTGTAAGTTTTATATATATCACGACACTATTTTCTTAGTTAAGTAGTGTATTTGTATCTTTAATGAACTATAAATTAATATTGTCCTTTTGCAACATGTTATTTACCGCTAATTTTATCGGCTCCGCTTAAACTCCCGTTATAATTATCCTAGAAGCCAGTCTCACCCACATTACCTATTTGTTATCTGTATTCTGTAATTCTACACGCACATTAATGTGCCGGGCACTTAATTTCTAAGATGTAATTACAGATGCAATCTAAATGAAAAACTGCCGCAAAAGTAATTAGAAACACTGTGGCATTAATAAAAAGAAAATGCGGCTGCTATTACCGGCGTCAATTATCATTAAAATAGCATGGCGCATAAATCAAAACGCGCACGCACACTAACGCAACGCGGGATAAACATTAAACAGCACTTTTACGGGGTAAAGTATTGAAGCAAATCCTGAAATCGGAGCCACGCACACGCGCGCATCGCGTACGCACGCGCACGCTCCGTGCAGCGCGCACGCACACGCGCGGCGCGGGCCACGCACACACGCGCGCTTCTAATCGACGCTTTCCTTCGCGTGGCGGTCGTGTGTGTAGCATGAAACATCCCCGTTAAGGGGCGCAGGTGTGGCTTGGTGAATGACGCGGTCGTGGGAACCCGGCTCAACCCCGAGTTCCCATGGCCGCCAGCTGCCACCTGCCGTACTACGCATAATTCGCGTTCGTAAATGAACGGTAGTGACCACGTGTGCCCACTTTTTTCATCTCCGACGAGGACGCGGAAGACCGGTGGGGGCCCAATTAATTTTATCTTTAATGATACGGACCGATCCGGGGATGATGGACACTTCTCCAAGCTAATCGATTAACTCCCGATAACTTTAACATGCAAAACCTATTATAAAATACTCGGGACGATAAAATATTAATCACTTAGCCCTGTGGATTAAAAAATGTTGATAATAACTATAATTACGTACCTACGCCTCCCCAGTGGCTTCGTTTGCAATGTGTCACATGTTAAATTACTTTAATGACGAAATCAATTACGAAATTAATCAATCAAACTGTTAAAATGTCATTATCGATACACAAGACGAGGCCGAAAACAATTACAGGAAAAATGCTCTTCTACATTAATAAATGTGTTCAAGTAATAATGTGTAAAGTCTTGCAGCTTATCAACAAGGTCTAATAACTTACGAACTAAGTAGGTACAAGTCAATCAAGGAAGAAATATTATCTAAGATAAAAACATCACTCGTATCTGGTAGAGCATTGGTCTGGATATGAAAGTCCGCGAAATAATAAATTACCAACTGACAAGCTTTAATGAAATCTGATGCATTGAAATCTGTCAAACGATTTATATGTTAGGTAAAAAATGTTATAGAATAAGGCAATCATAGTTTCATACACATAAAAAAATTACAGTCGAGTAAAACAAAAAAATGTGCGAAAACCCTTTCAAGAATATCAAATTTAAATGCTTTCTCTATGAGAATAAAATGTATTAGTAAAATCAATTAATAAATTAACAAATAAAGTAAGTATATTAAATTGTGTATTGTTTTGTTTTTTGATAACGCTGAGAGGTGATGTACAAACTTAACTTCAAACCCACAACAAAGTGATCCTGGATTTATATCATTCTCAAAACCATTGAAAAGAGAAAAGGTCAGTAAAGTCAAAAAGGGCCCATCTGTTGAACCTTTGCCACGCGGCACTTGTTACCCTGCGACCTTACCTGTTACTTCCGGTTGCCATATTCTAGTTCCGGTACGTTGGATATTGTTCCGATAGTGCCCTATGGCCGTTGATGTCTTTTTCATGACGGTTATTATTGAAATTAGGTATTTAACTTTTATTGTAGGATATTATTAGTTTCTTTTATCAATGCAAAAACACTGCTTTTGCGTTAATAAATGTCACTTCTGTTTATAAAAAAACAATAAAGTAGGTAAATAATATAAAGGCCTGTCGTTTTTTTTTGACTAATATAAACTGTAGGTACATAAGGCAGTTCTGTTAATTGTCCAGTCTGATATATTTTCGATTAGCGTCAAAAAAAATCGGTTAGTAATAGGCTAACAATTAGACCAACGAGGCAGTCATATTATCAGAAGTTTAATTCAAATTTGAAAATAGAACGTCAAAAATTATTTGGCAAATGTAGGGTTATATCACATTTAAAGGAGCTAAAATGCAATTTGAAAATATAAGGTAGCAAAAAAGAAACAATCATGCTTTAAAGAGGCCCAAAATGAGTGGTATACACTTTCAGTAATAACGCAGTCCCGTATTTGGAATACGGTGGCAAAAGCAGCTCAATTATATCGTCTGTACGTGGCCGCGGGCGAAATGTCACTTCGGGTAGCAATTACGGTGTTCTGTTAAATATTATCTGTGGGCGTCGCGCTGCTTGAAGGGCGGTAATCAACGGGTGCCGAAGATACAGTCGCAGACAACTGGTTTAATGTTTTTATATACAGAATATTAGCTGATACCTACTTGTAACTTGCCTTTGTTTATAATTTAGAGTTACAATCATTTTCATGTCAGATCATAAAAAGAGAGAGAATGTGTTAAAAGTAAAAAAATATCTCGAACTGACTGTGGGGAGTATGGAGGCCTATGTATTGCCAGGCCTACATACATATTTATTCAAACATTTTAGGACAATTATAAAGAATTCGAAAAAAGTAAAAATGAATTTGGACTTAAAGTCAGGCCTATTTTATATAACTTAATACATTTTTAGGCAAATTTTTAGGAAAAGGCTTTATTTTTATGCGAAATTTAGCCTTTTCGGATGAGTTCGTTAGTTAAGTAATTCCGAAATTTGGAATTAAATATAAAATTAAAAAAATTGAAGATAGTTTTTATTCCGACTGTACTTATATTTTCTAGAAAGAATTATTTAAACATTAACAACTGCATATTTAAAACAATGTCAAAATGGGCTTAGTCAAATCGTTTGTACCTCAGCCCCGAGCGAATTGTAACTTCAGGTAGTAATTATGTGGTATTTTCGAGTTGTTTTAATCTCTCTGTAGCGGTGACTGGAACGGTAGCCAACAGCTAAGAGAATTTATGTTCAAAATAGTGTATGCACACTTTTTATTTTAAACTGTCAAAACGTTGGTCTGGATGAGTTTTTCTTTTTTGACTGAATGTTTTTTCCTTAATGATAGCTGATGGCCAGTGAAACACAATCGCCTATAAACAGAGTGACATTTCGGAAGGCATGTAAGGAACACGGCGGCGATAGAAGTAATCATGGATGTAGTACTTCCCTAGATGAGCTCTATAATAAAAAGCTCTACAAGTCATAACATTTATTTTAATCTACTACGAGAATAGTTTTTAATAAAGTTTAGGGTTCATGTGCGAACGAAGTCGTGTGCGCCGACTAGTACTAAATTAATTTTTCACCTGAAACTTACTCGTAAATATTAAAATCATTTAAAGCTGTTTATTACAAGTCGTAATCGTAAAAATTGTATAAAAATAAATCTTTACATTACGCAATTCTTATGATTTTATCATTGGAAAGTATAAAAAGTTGAAAATCGTGTTGGTACAAAATGTCAGTGTAATATCAGAGACAATGTAAACCACAGCGATATTATTATTTCGCCCAGGTGTTTCTTGTAATGATATCTTATTGCCGTACGCGAGTTCTAGGTAAAGCGCTTATTAAAGCTCCAACTACTTGAACGTACTTTCATGAAATATTAAATTATTCACTCTTTGTGTAAATGTGCGACCTATTTATTTTATTTACAATTGTGGTTACCGGGTTTCACCTTGAGGACTATCACTCGGCTCAGATACTCCAATTTTTTTTTAGCGACAGCAAGTTGGATTGCTATCACACCTGATGTTAAGTGATGATGCAATCTAAGGTGGAAGCGGGCTAACTTGTTAGAAGTAGGATGAAATTCACACCCCTATCAGTTTCTACACAACATCGTACCGGAACGCTAAATCGGTAGGGTGGTAACTAGCCACGGCGAAAGCCTTCCACCAGCCAGACCGAGACAAATTAAGAAAAATCCCAAACTGCCTCACCGGGAATCGAACCCAGGACTACCGTCTTATAAATCCACCGCGCATACCACTGCGCAATCATCGTCGTCGACTCCAATGGTTCCAACGACGGTTTAACACGAAATCTGAAGCTCATAAGAGAATCATTTACTAAGAATGCTATCATAAATATTAAAATTGTTTGTAAAGTTATTTATTTTAAGTCGTTATATGGAAACCGTAATCTCATAAGAAGGGATAAACCATATCCTATAAGATCGCTGGAAATATTTTATATGCTCACCATAGTTTATCGTATGGAGAGGTTTAACTAGCAGGTATCAATAATTTTAAAAAATGAATACGCCTAGGTAATCATAGCTCTGCGAACAAAAGTAGAAATCATTAAGGGAGGAATAACAGAAACACTGAGTTCTTAAAACACCTCTGGGGCCTTTAATGATGGACTTACGCTCTCATTATGTCCGATCTTATTATAGAAATGTGTGTTTAAACATTAAGGGCGTAGTTGAGCGTTGTGAGACTAAGTTTCTATTATTCATAGTAAGACCCAAATAGACTTAGATTTATTTGGACCTATCTACTATAATTTTATTGTCTCGTTGGTCCAGAAATTAGTCTATGGCTTTGGTTAAGAATGTATGTATAACTTGGGCTCATCAAGTTATGATTTAAAGTCCAGGTATAGGCTTTGAAATATTGTGTTTTTCTACCATCCAAAATATCCACAATAATAGCCTGGAGTTATGCAATTATCGAACACGTTAAGCCGTTCGTCCTGATCATTAACATTAACGTCTGAACGTTACCGATTTAAATATTGTTAGTCTAAGCATGTTGACTTCCAATTTCCAATCGGCGGGTCTAAGCTCCAAATTCTCTCTTGTACAAGATGGTAAGGCTAACAAGTAGATTACCAAAATAAGGTGAAACTGACACATTTCTTCTCTCGCGATACGCTGTGTCTCCAATGTTGTTGAAGAATCATTAAATGAGTAGAAGACCTCAATATTTTTTCTACTTTGCTCTTTACCAAACCAGACAATCAGAGACACTCTAATCAAGATGGCTGTTTGATTCAGTACAAATAATTTATTCTAATATTGATTACATCACATTCCGAGTGAATGAGTCCTACTCGCCCACGTGCATCCATGACCCAACATGCCACGAGTGTGTGGGTGTTAATAATTATAACATGCTGAAACCAACCACTATATCTATCTACTGTACCTAATATTATTAAATCTTACTGTTTAGTTTTGATTTCATGTTTCATTACTAGATGTCTAAAACTAAACATCTAATTGACTTCGTAGCATAGTTAGTTGTTCATTTTGCGTCGTAGATTCTAACGGGAATACGCGGTTTTACCCCCTAGCGAAAGATAGTACCAATATTATGATGACATAAATTATGCTTTCATGACATGACAATTTCATCATCAAAATGATTTGTAATGAAATTGTCATGATCATCATCATGACAAGCAGCCGATGAAGGACGAAGGTCCACTGTAATAAGTGACTTAACTTTACATAACTAGGCTAAATACTTTCTTGACTAGGTACCCTTTGACGGCCGAGGAGCACAGTGGGTAGTGACCCTGCTTCTGCATCTTAGACTGTGGGTTCGATTCCCACATCTGGAAAATGTTTGTGTGATGAGCATGGATGTCTTCCAGTGTCTGGGTGTTTATTTACATATTATAAGTATTTATGTATAGTATATATAAAAATATTCATCAGCTATCATAGTACCCATATCACAAGCTACCTAAGCTTACTTTGGGACTATATAGCGATGTGTGCAATTGTCCTATAATATTTATTTATTTTATTTATTTACCCCTTATTATGTGCAATCTATGCTAACTTTATAACCCAAAAATTCAGTTATTCCGTATGATTGTTGTACGTGGTACGTATAAATCACTAGGGAGCTTATTCAGGGGCATACGTTTCCAGCTTTTAAAAATTTTTAACAAAAAATAGAACCGACTCAAAACGCACTAAAAAGTAAAAAATAACTGTGTCATTTAGTTGCTTCAATTTACTTAAGCATATCTATGAATTCGGTGCCAGCCAAGTTTAAGGAACATTTATTTTACGTAGTAAAGCAGTTTGTGGGTTCTAGGTAACATCCTTGAAAGTAGAAACCTTGGCTGGCACCGACTCCTAGATATGCTTAAGTAAATTGAAGCAACTAAATGACACAGTTATTTTTTACTTTTTAGTGCTTTTGAGTCGGTTCTATTTTTTGTTAAAAATTTTTATTTCTTACTTTTTAGTGATTTATCGCCACGTACCGTACTCGTACTATACTGTCATAGTATATTACATGGCACTAGTAGCCAAAAAGCTAGCGATACCGAGTCAAAAACCGAAATCGCTGTAAGCGTGCCTCCAAAATTTGAAGAGTTCCTTCAATTTCCCCAGGATATCATCAGCAGATCCTAACATGAGGACAATGGGACCACCTTGGATGTATGCCCTTTCTAATAAAAAAAGAATTATCAAAATCGGACAACACTGTAAAAAGTTATGCGTGGTCATACATAAAAAAAAAAAAAAAAAAAAAAAAAAACAAATATACGTGTCGAATTGAGAACCTCCTCCGTTTTTTTTTCGTCGGTTAATAAAATGACGAAGTATGACCATGACTCTTAGACCACTATCTGTTACATCCCCTCTAAGATAAGGATAAACACATCGATCGACCCCTTCATATAAGCAAACCAATTAAGGGTTACTCGATAAATTGTAGGTACTAAAAAAAACAAACATTTAGTATCTCAAAAGCGTCGCGCGCAGAAAAAAAGATGTCCTCCCGATAACCGAACCGCGCACCAAAAAAGTAAGCAGTATCATTAAGCACACAAAATATGTTTTCCATTTACACAGACGCTCCGTGGTGGTTATAATATTGTATACGATGAGTGTTTACTCAGTAAGAACTTCGTAACACCTGCCACGTTTTCCCACGAACCGATCGGGTGTCTTCGGCTGTGCTCGCTCGCGATCGGCTTCGCGCGTCTCTTGCATACAAATTACTCGATGTAAAGTTTGATTATACTATCTGTTAGTTATTAATACGTTACTATTAAATGACTCTATTTTATTTTTATTAGCTTTTATTCTTTTTTAATTTTAGGCATGGTTTGTATTTCACTAAAATCACTCCTGGTTGCAAAAAAAATATGAGAGACAGACCAAACGTTTTTATGAGATCCTTGGGTAGGTATAATTATGGGTGTTTAACTATTTCGTGGTAAAAAGGGGAAGGAGGAACAAGTTGGTGGAATTCTGAGCTGACTAACGAAATTGTGACAGGGTTAAAGTTTTCATTTTCATCTGCTGTATCAATTCATTTCATTACGTCTACATTTTTTAGCATAGCGTAGGTACAATCGAGTCTAATCATAATAACTTACCATGATAGTATTCCCACAATAGGCCATGTGAATTAAATGTTAGGAGCTTTATTTAAAAGCATTTTCGGACATTTGATTTTATATACTTGTGTATTCTCGGCGTTAATTCTATACTCTGTTTAAAATGTCATGATATAACTTTGATCCTTCGTGTTTAGGCTCCATTAGTACATTTGTATTAAACCTATCTATTTTATAAAGCTTAGATATAAATACTACAACAAGTAGAAACGGAGTGTTGACTTGAGCCCAAATTCGATGAGTATTTTTCGTTAGGATTTATCTTATGACTCTATCATTAGATCATCACCATGGTAACATATTCTTCCGTAACATTTCACCGCGCCTAATTGCCTCAACTGGTGACCGAAGGTCTGGCTGATTCATTTTTTGCGCAAAGGATTAGCCTGGCTATCCAACGCGGAAATGCAGCCAGTATTCTTGCCACCATTCCACGTGGGCATGATTTGTATAGTTATTAGGATAAGTTAACTTAAGTTCCTTATTATATTCTTTCTACATATTATTTAATTGAATTGTTTTCGAAGATACGCAAGTAGGTATACCAAAGAGTCCAACCAAGCATCAGAAAGTGGTTCTAATTTAGCTTCAAGGATGTGACCTATACATACCTACAGAGTAAGTTAAAAATTTTTTAACTATAGACAAAATATTTTTATTAATAAAAAAAAACAATTAATAAACTTCGTTAAACATTGTAAAGTTTGTATCTTTAGTGTTAAAAAAGAACAATAAACGAGAACTAATTTCCATAATAAAGGACCATAACTTACCTGTTTTGTGATCGAATAAACAATATTGTAGAGTAAGGTCGGGAACATAATATCTACTTCTGCGATTACAATATGAAAAAAAAACCGTAGAAAGAGTCCAGTTTATATTTGGTATCGTTATATTGTATACGAATCGTAAAACATAATTAGTCCTTCCTTGTTTTATTCTTTAGAATATTGATTTACGAAAGAACACTTGTGATTTATTTTATTTTAAGCATAATTTTCACGTTTCATAATTTGTCTATAGGTTAGTGTAGTAAGTTAGTAAGACATCTTATTTACAGAAGGCCTTCGTGGCGCAGTGGTATGCACTGTGTATTTATAAGACGAAGGTCTTGGGTTCAATTCCCGGCTGGGCTGACTAAGATTTTCTAAATTGGCCTAGGTCTGGCTGGTGGGAGGCCTTGCTAGACCGACAAAGACGTATTGGAAAGAAATTTATCTTTCCGATACGATTTTGTATTTGGAAATTGAAGGGTAAGTGATGATCACTTACCATCAGATGTGATTGCAATCAAGGGCTAATTTCTAATGAATAAAAAAAATAATTCAATCATAGAAATAAATGCATATCTCAACATCTTCCTTTTGACTGTGCAGACGCTCATAGTCAAAAGTATAATGAGAGTTTTAATTAATATCTAGTTAGCATTGCTATTCGGTTCTTAGGGGAAATATCACAGTAAATTATTCATATAGTTTTGATAATTTGAAGAATCAAAACTTGCCTCAGTTTGCACATAGCCTTACAGTCGCAACTACATCGTCACCGTTATATTAAAAAGAGCAAACGTATTTACGCGCGACGCGGCAAAAATAGTAAAAGAGTCGATAGAAATAAAACATAATTGGCCGCAACTGGTATAGCTGGTCCGTTGTTTACAATATTGCGGGCCAAATAAGCTGTGAATAAATTGTAAGTGTAGTTTACCGTTGCGAGTACCGGTGGCAATATTGTCTCGAGATAAAACATGATACTTGGCTATTAAAGCAACCTTGGATTATTTTTATCTTTTGTTTTTAATACGCACTTATTTATAGGTTTTGTTTAGTCCTTATGTCGGTAGATTGCTGTGAGCATAGATAATATTTGCTGCGTATTTTTGTTGTTTGGTGAATTGACAATATTTTTACATAAACCTACTAGTAAATTATTTACAATCAAAAATAAGATTTCCCTACTGCAAGTATGTTTCTTTGAATGTTTAATTTTGTTTTCAAAAGCTTTTCTTTTTTATATAAGTCTTATTTCAAACTTAGGAAGTGCTAATTTATTATTGCTTTTTATTGGAATAATTATTGGAAAATTTTTGGCTTGCAGTTTAGGAAATATTTTGCGGCAAATAAAAAAAAAATAAGACAATTTAATTAATATCTCGTAACCAATTAATACAATCAACATGAACAAAAGTAATAAAACAAATGTCAAATTGGCTGAAAACAGTTCCGGTCAGTAAATCTTATTACAAGATCGCGAATGGATTTTTTATTTTTAAATTAAAAACGAGTTCGGCGCTAATTAAAAATCAATATGGCCGTGGCATAGACTTTATGAAAACGAAGAGCAGATACGCGGAAATAAACTCGTAGCTTCACAGAAATGGAATCGCGGAACACAGATCTACTGGACGGAACACAGATTTCACTCAAGGGAGACTCTCTAAATTTATTTTGAAATAAAATTGTTTTACACTGTACATAAATAAAGGTGCACTTCTTGCTACCAAGTCTTTATCATTTAAAATCACATATATAACTCCTGGAACTAATGTTGGTTAGTATATTCTACTGCTTCGTTAATCCAGCAACAGTTCTGTAACGAGCTTTAAAATAGTGAGTACTAACCCTGTACTTTGTAATAGTGAATACTATCCTTTCTCCTACGAAATTTTCAATTATTCAGAAAGTCAATCCGGATTTGAGAAGTTGGTAGTGTTAGACCCCCGTGCCTCGAGGACCACCTTAAACAATCGGCTATCGGTATCATAATAACCGAACAACCGTGAGCAAGGCAGTACTAACGCAGTAGGTATAGTTGAGGCGCCTGTTCGCGCGTCTACCCACTCATTACGTCTGCGACGCAAAAAGTCCGCGCGACCGTGTCACGGCGCTCCGCTGCGGCTCCGCTTCCCGCTGCGCGCACCTGCCCGACTCTCCCACGGTACACATCGAGTTCGCGACTTTTTTGCCCTTTTTCCGCCGCCTGCGTTTTAAGTAACCACTTTCCTTCCAATTTTAAAATCTTGCTTATTGCACCTCGTACTTCATTTGGTGGCGCGCCTTTTGACAGATGCGTTTTGTTTATGCACCGAATGCCATTTTCCACTTATCGGGACGTAGGTTTATGTCATTACTTTATTTTAAAAGGAAATTATTTCTGTATAGCTACCAGTAGGTGTGAAAATTAATTGCCGAGCGTTTAGGCTAAGTTACGCAAGATGACTTCAACAAATACTGTCTTTATATTGAAATATTCTACCTACAGTGAGATTTAAGAGAGGTAGGTATAGTCTTTCCTTAGAATTTGCAAATTATTTTCCCGTTTTATACCACTTATCACCTTCATTTGAATAATTTTCTACTTAGGTACGACTACGAGTACCTAACTATCTACTTAAGATAAAAGGAAAAATAAGAAAATAAAAGTTAAACGGCGTAACATTCGATTAGGTACGACGGTTTTGTAGGCATCCGTGGCGCAGTGGTATGCACAGCGGATTTATAAGATGGAGGTCCTGGGTTCGATTCCTTGCTGGGCCGATAAAGATTTTTCAAAATTGGTCCGCCAAGCGATTTAGCGTTCCGGTATGATGCCGTGTAGAAACCGAAAGATGTATGGCTTTCATCCTACTCCTAACAAGTTAGCCCACTCTCATATTAAATTGCATCATCACCTACTATCAGGTGTAATTGTAGTCAAGGGTACCTAAACTTTTAATAAATAAAAAAAAGTTGTATCTGGTATAAGTACTTACCTACCTTGTACTATTATATATTCTGTGCTATTCTATATAGTCTACATAATATCTATACTAAAGCCAAACTCGACTGAGAATGCTTGTCAACAAACAAATTAAAAATGAAGGTAGAAATCACTAGTCATTTTACACCTATTTTTTGTAATTAACTAGTGAATTACGAATTCATTTAAATAAATTAGATTAGTAAGCTTAAAAGTAATTAATATATTCAATATCTTTTAAATAAGATTTTTTAAAATAGCAAAACATAATTTTAAATTTATTAGGCATATAATGTGTTGAATTTTCTACCTTCGTTTTAAATTTGTTTGTTGACAAGCATTCTCAATCGAGTTTGGTTTTAGTAAAAAAAAAAGTAATAAAAATTAAAAAAAAATAATATCTAAATAAAAAAAAAATATAAACACACTCTGAACATTTTATAATTATGCTTATTATCAGCTATGAACCTTGGAATCAGGTAATCGTTTTTGTAAGCTTTACCGAAATCAGATCTGTTATACAATCGAAACATGAATATTTGCCCGATACAAAATACAATAGAGCGTGACAAAAAACTATAACACATCGTGGGGCTAAAACTGTGAGATTGGCAAAAAACAACGACACAGGTGTCTCAGGTGCTACATTGTTGCAAGTTTCTTTTGTGTTATGATTCATCGTGTATAAAAAAATACATGTAACCCGTACCTAAAGTACCTACCTTATCTCAGAGAAATTGGAAACGATAAAAAATTGGTACCTACTTTTATTCGGATTTGAAGGTATTTTTCTCTAAATCATCGTCATTATCAGCCTATTAAGGGCCTACACTACAAGGCCAGGCCTTATAGGAGATGGGATATGAAGCGCAGACTCACCAAGCTGCTCCAGCGCAGGTTGGGGGGCTTAGGGTGATGTTTCATTTATTGACAATCGCTATCAGAGGCTGATGATAATGATCGAGACCGACGGCTTAACGTGCTCTCAGAGGGGTGTAGATAACACCACCATTTTTTCGTCTCCGGACTCTCCGTTTAAGAAATTGGTACTTAATCATAAAAAATGCTTCGGTAGGTTGGTACTTTTATTGGTAAGTCATGCGTCGTTACCTCGCTTTGAGGCGTTCCATGTAAGGCTCGAAGTGTATTTGATTAATTAGGTATTGCTTCCGTCTATTAAATATAATTATTAAATATATTAATTTTAAATTAAAAATTAATATATTTATTATAAAATTATAATATAAATTTATAAAATCAAAATCAATTATTTTATTAATTTAAATTAATATTTATAAAAATATACTTAAATTAAAAATTTTAATGACGAATATGTCTTTAGATTTGTTTCCATTGTTATAATATATAGGATACGTAGATAGCTACCTACAGAGAGGTAGTTAAAACATGGAATCAGGGGTGCCAGTTTATAATCTAACGGACTTCATCTTATAATTATATAAATATTATGTACATATAAATATAGTTAAGGCAATTCATATTCTTCATTCTGTTATCTATGGGTGGATAAATTTTATAAAAAATATTATTTAAAGAACAGGAAAATATTACTGCAATATTTATGCTTTGTACGTAACCAATAACCGTACACGTTTCCTAAATGTAAGTTAAAGTTTGTTCTTTAAAAGTTTGTCCATACAAAACTTTTCAAAATCAATGTTTGTTAACAAAGTAACATGCTACAAGAAAGGGACATTGTAATATCAATTTGTGGTCATAACGCTTTTCCTATGCAGTGATATAAATTATGACAGCTCATATTTTGTAAATTGGTCGTACAAATCAATGGTTATACAGACGATAATATAAAGTTAATGTAACTTCTTTACAAAGTAACATATAACAATAAGGAACTTCGTTCCAAAAACAGAAAAATGACATAGTAACATTTATAATCTGTGATCATAACGCTTTTCCTAAGCGTGTGGCGCGAAAATCCATCACGCCTAGCTCTGCCTCCCGCAGTGATTGGCGCCTGAATGACCAATGGCGGCGCATCGATGCGCACGCCTACCCAACTATTTTCCGATTTGAATAGATTCGAATGCGTTCCAAATTCAAAAGATTTTTGTTCCTTTATCAAAGCTATTGTCTGTTAAGTCTTTTGACGTGTACTATTTGTGTGTTTCTTTAATAAAAGTCTGTTCTATATTCATACAACATTATCCCTCTATGTAAAGTTAGAGGGAATTTTACATAAATATTACGCATTTACTAATTATTTCCATTACAGAACTGAACCATCAACATCATCATCAGAAGCCTACTAACCTCGCACTACAAAACCAGGTCTCCCTCCTTCTAAGAAAGGCGATATGGAGCGTAGACCCACCATGCTGCGGGCTTAGGGTGATAATGATTTATTCATTAACGATTAGATACTATCAGATGTTGATGATAGTGACCAGAACTGACAGCTTAACATGCTCTCCGAGGCACGGAGGTGTAACACCGACAACTTCCAGACTCCAGGCTTGCAATGTTCTGAAAAGTTCATAAGTAGACGAATGAAAAACTGTCGGTTATTGCAACGATCCCACCTTTACTAAAGCCAAACTCGATTGAGAATGCTGGTCAACAAACAAATTAAACAAAAAATGGGTAGAAATCACTAGTCATTTTACACCTAATTTTTTTAGTTAACTTGTTAATGAAGAATTCCTGACAATAAATTTGATTAGTAAGCTTAAAACTAATTAATATATTCAATATCTTTTAAATAAGATTTTATAAAAAAAACAAAACATAATTTAAATTTATTAGGCACAAAATGTGTTGCATTTCTACCTTCATTTTAAATTTGTTTGTTGAGCAGCATTCTCAATCGAGTTTGGCTTTAGTATAGAATTCGAACCCAGGATCTTGTGATCGAAGCCCCATAGGTTAACAGCTATTCATAGGACGTGTTCCGTGCCAAGTCTGCGAAACGGTTTTCCACTTACCATCAGGGTATCTCATACCTTTATTGCATTCAATCCATTCCATTTTCCCATTCAATCATTACTTTAAAAATTGTCCTGCGATGTAAGTAAGTAGGTAGATATGTCTCTTTTATTGACAAGGGTTTTCCTCCTAACATCAAATGTAGGTAGATACTAGACTTGTTCCTTCAACTATTCCTATATTCAGTGTATTTTTTGTTGAAATTCATGTTGGTGCCTATATTTTGCGTTTACACATTATTTAATTACCTATTAGATACCTAAGTACCTATACGAAGGCCAAAATCAATGTGGAAAGCATATCAACAAACAAATTTAAAATGAAGGTAGAAAATGCAACAATTTTTATGCCTAATAAATTTTAATTTATTTTTAATTTGTTTGCTGATAAGCATTCTACATCAAGTTTGGCTTTTGTAAAGTTTGTGTTGCAGCCATTGCTTTTTCTCTAATTAAAAATCACGAGATTGATGGGTACAACAAACAACAAGTTTTATACAAGGTACACGATCGATGTATCACGACGTCTATCACGATGTTATCACTGTCGCGTCTGATGCCAGCTTCCTGAGATACGCTTATCACAACGATGATCTCCCCGTGTTAATTATTGAGAAAGTGAGATGAGATTACTAACAAAACTTATACTATCTCAATACTCAAGCGTTATCTCAATAGTTGGGGTCCGTTTTTCGACATAATCTAGCCCACTTTGGCCGGTCTTGGGCGACGTTTTGAGTATGTTGGCTTTCATTTCAGTGTTTAGAATGTAAAGTCAGCTCTTTTTGGTGCGTCTTCGGGGCTTAGCACCAAGGATTGCAAAGTTCAGACATCTGTTTCCGACGTAACTTTGCGGACGACCTCCGTGGCGCAGTGGTCAGCATGGTAGATTTGATTAAGATGGAAGTCCTGGGTTCGATTTCTGGCGGGTCCGATTGAGATTTTCTTGATTGGTCCAGGTCTGGCTTCTGGGAGGCTTCAGTCGTAGTTACTACCAAATAGACAAAGACGTACCGCCAAGTGATTAAGCGTTCCAAGGCGAAAGGGCTGTGGATTTCATACTACTCCTTATCAGTTAATCCGCTTCCATTACAGATTGCATCATCACTTACATCAGATGTGATAGAATTCCGGGACCGTTTTATAAATCCACTGCGCGTGCCACTGTGCCACGGAGGCCGTCAAATAGAGTGATTACTGAGGAAGGCTTAATAAATTATCTCTGTAGGCCACTGCCTCCGTGTTCCAATGGTTAGCTCATGTGGCGTTCGAATCCTTGGTCCACTTGAGGGTTTCTATCTTCCAAGGAATTCTTAGTAAAATATCTGACCAGAGTGAGTTTTTGTTATTACCTACACGGCACAATCTCCTGTCTCGGAGAGCACGTTACTGTAAAACTATCAATTTCGGTTTGACGGCCGAGTGGCGCAGTGGGTAGTGACCCTGCTTCTGCGTCCTAGGCTGTGGGTTCGATTCCCACATCTGGAAAATTTTTGTGTGATGAGCATGGATGTTTTCTAGCGTCTGGGTGTTTATCTATATATTATAAGTATTTATGTATAATATATATATAAACATTCATCAGTTATCATAGCACCCATAACATAAGCTACTGACGAGTATGCTTACTTTGGGGCTATACAGCGATGTGTGTGATTGTCCTATAATATTTATTTATTTAATTTCCGAGGTTACTGCTCTTAATATCTTTATAGATCCAAAAGATATTATCCAGAACTCGAACCCAAAACTTTACGATCCGAAGCCACACACTCTAACCACTGGACCATTTTTTTGAGAACTTTAATGCCAACGAAACCTTAACTTCGAATACAACCTAGTAACGCCATCTAGCTCCAAAGTACCGAAAAAGAAGCGTTTCTAGTTTCATCCACTGGCGCTAGTGTTGCTCAAATGTTTCATATCGCATAAATTCGTAATCCAAAAATTAATTTATAATGTTCAATAATTCATGTTATATTTTGTTTTATCTTTGTATTTGTAAATAAAACTTATATTATTATATAGAACAATAAGGAGGTAAATTCCACACTTATTAAAAATTGTTAAATTGTGGCGCTACGATAAAAATTGAAATTCAATCTAGGAACATAAATTCTATCAACAATCTCATCATTTCCATAATATTTAGTAAACTTGCAAATGTTTGCAAGATTCATTTAACGCTATTCAATACGCATTGTTATTAAACTCAGTTTCACACAATGGGCTGAAGCTTTTTAAACACCCGCTGAAATGTATACAGCGCCCTCTTTTGTTGCATCGCCGCAGGAAACTGCCACGAGCCAAACATCACTCTATCTCACTCTTACAAATGGTGCATTGTATGTTTGTTTCTTTCGGTGTATTTGTCGTGTGTCTCGCTCTTATCGATCGGATCATTGATCTTTGAAATTCGTCGGCAAGTCGAGTGCGCGCGCGCAACCGCCGGCCACTGCGCCCCGTCTCGTTCGCACACGCTACGGTTACGTTCTCTCGTGTTTCTTTTATTGCCGTTTTATTATTTCTTGTAGATGATCACGCGATTGTAGCTGTCGCTTGGCGCGCACACGTCATGTCCCCCGTCCCGTTCTGGCGTGCGGTTCGATGGAATTTGCCTCTCGCTCTGGCCGGCGCACGTCGGCTCGCTGCCGTGCGTCGATGTTTTGGGAAGTGCACCCGCCCGCCGTTCCCACGGCTCACCTTCTGAGCTGACTTCCTTACGAAAAAAACAAACAAGAGCTCTCTGTTGAAGAAAATCGACGTCTGCCGGTCGCGTTGAATGATTAATACAATTATGAACGCGCACGCTAGCTACCTACTCTCTTGACGTTAATAATAGTTCTTTATAAAGGACACGTGGTTGGTCAATGTCGGTTGTTCGAAGGTTTTAAGGCTTTGATACGCATTATAATGGGGTTATTGAGGCTGAGAAATTGTTTTGTTGCCAAAAAAAGTTGTTTTAGGTTGCTTCATTAGTCCCGTTAGAAGAGATAGGCTTTCTCGGATTTATATTGGCCATTTCGAAAGTAGTCTAGGTAGTTATAATGTGTTTTGATAAGTATTAAGACTAATTTCTCGAGCAAAAAAATAAATAATAGGTAAATTTTGTTACCTACTTATTTTTCCTAAGTACTCGAGTCAAAAAGGAGTTTGTGAATTTAGGTTTTTTGACAAATTCCCAGGCGCAGTGTTATGCTTGGTGGATTTATAAGACGGAAGCCCGTAATTCAATTCCCGGCAGGGCCGATTGGGATTTTCTTAATTGGCCCAGGTCTGGTGGGAGGCTTTGGCCGTGGCTAGATACCACCATGCCGACAAAGTCGTACCATCAAGCGATTTAGTGTTACGGTACGATATCGTGTACAAAACTTCTCCCTACTCCTGACAAGTTAGCCCGCTTCTATCTTAATTCTATCTTCTATCATCATAATTTTTATCTCGTGGTAAATAAAACTAAAATTGAGGCACCTACCTACTGATTGGTAACGTACCTAATTAGACAAGTTTGTGTTAGGATCATACATAACATAAACATCACGCCTTGTTCCCATAGGGGTAGGCAGAGACCACATCCCTCCATTTGCCACGGTCCTTGCATACTTCCTTAGCTTCTTCCACTCTCATTAATCCTTTCATACAAGTTCGTCGGTTTAGGGTACTCTTGACCTGGCCATTATTTAAAATGTCCTGAATTTGGTCCAGGAACATTCGCCTAGGCCTTCCCCTTCCAACATTTCCATTCACCCTCGCCTTGTAAATCTCTTTTGTTAATCTTCTTTCATCCATTCTCTCTACATGTCCAAACCATCTAAGCATCCCTTTCTCAATTTTAGTCACTACATCCTCTTTTACACCACACTTTTCTCTTATCACACTATTTTTAACTCTGTCACACAATTTTAACCCGCACATACTCCTCAATGCTCTCATCTCTACTGCATTTATTCTACTTTTGTGCTTCTTCTGCCATACCCAACTTTCACTACCATACATAAGTGTGGGCACCAACACACCTCTATGCACAACCAGCCTTGCCTTCTGGGACACTTTCTGGCTGTTCATAAATGCATACAGAGCACCATTCACCAAGTGTCCAGCATTTACTCTTCTTTCAATATCACTCTCACACGTTCCATCTTTCGTAAATTTACTACCCAGGTATACAAACTCTTTTACTTCTTCCACTTTTTCTCCATCTATCACAATATTACAATCTGTCACATATTCATCTCTTTCAAAAACCATTACTTTCGTTTTGCTAACATTCACTTTCATTCTTCTTTCCTTTTCAGAGCTACATTCATAATAGTTACCATTTTCTGTAACTCATTAGCAGACGATGCAAGTAATACTTGATCGTCGGCATAGAGAAGACATTTGATGAGTAACTCATTCATTCTTAAGCCAAATACACTTTCTTTCAAATCTGTCAAGCAGTTGTCCATGAATAAGTTAAACAGCCATGGCGACGCTACACATCCCTGTCGTACCCCTCGCTCCACTGGGAACCAATCAGTGTATGCCCCATTTATTCTGACACAAGCACTCGAATTATCATAAAGAGATTTCAGTGCTCGGATCAAACTGCTGCTCACCCCATACGTGGACAATGTTGACCATAGTTCATTCCTCATCACACGGTCATAGGCCTTTTCCAAGTCAATGAAAGCACAATAGACTTTTTGGTGTTTAGCTAAAAAATTTTCAGCTATACACCGTAAGGAAAAGACCTGATCTGTACACCCCATTCCTTTCCTAAATCCTGCTTGCACATCCCACATTTTCCCATCAGTTTCATTTATCAACCTCTCAGTCAACACCTTTGCATACAGTTTGCCGACAACACTGAGAAGGCTGATCCCGCGGTAATTTTTGCAATCTTGCTGTGACCCTTTTCCCTTATGAATTGGAACAATAACGGCCTTAGTCCAGTCTTCTGGAACTTGCCCTTTCGTCCAACATAAGTTGAAAAGGCAGTACAACTGACTTACAACAACACCGCGTCCAGCCTTCAGCATTTCGACTGACACTCTGTCATACCCAGCAGCCTTACCTGATTTCATATATTTCAACGCTTTCATAATCTCTTCCATACTAATCTCACTGATATTGATCTCGTTCTCATTATTTTCCGCAGGGGATATGTCAGTCCCTGCTTCATCTCTTTCAAATAAACTTTCGAAATGTTCCTTCCATCTCTTTAACATGCATTCTTCACCTTTTATCATACTACCATCTGATTTTCTGATTTTATTCAGATCCGAGGTAGTGGACCTTCCTCGAGCATACCGTATGGATTTCCAGAATAACTTAATGTTAGACTGAAAATCATTGGTAAGTCTCCTATCATACATATCTCTACATTCTTCTCTCTTTCTTTTCACAGCTTCCTTAACGCTCATTTTCACTCTTTTGTAGTTCATTCTTGCATTCAAAACATCATCATTTGTTGCTTTTTTCATTCTTTGGTTAGCTTTTGTAGCCAACCAGTCTAACCACGCTTTCTTTTTCTCACATACAACTGCTGTATACTTTTATCCATCCACAGATTCTTTTCTTTTTTACTTTTCCTCCTTCTAGACATCCCGCATGCATCAATGGCAGCACCTATCACTCCATCTTTAAACTTACTCCAAAAACGTTCAACCTCTTTCACTTCATCAACATTCATAACACGATCATTCAGATTTTTAATGTACTTCTCTCTTACATCATCTTCTTGCAATCTATCAACTTTTATCCGTTCCAGGATGCTCGTTTTTTCTTTTGGTCTATGCCGCCACCGATTAAAAAGACCGCTAACTCGGCAAATAACGAGATAGTGGTCGGTATCGGTTTCGACCCCGCGATATACGCGAGCATCTAGAACGTTTTTCTTCAGTCTTTCATCCACTACCACAAAATCAATCATACTTCTTGCATTCCCTTCTTCCCTTGTGTACATATGAATCTTTTTGTGGGCAAACATAGTATTTGCCACAAAAAGATTATGTTCCAAACATAAACCTAGCAAACTTTCTCCATTTTCATTCACTCTTTTGTCACCAAACATACCAAGTACTCTTTCATACCCATCACGTTTCAAACCAACCCATCCATTAAAATCTCCTAACATAATTACCCTCTCATTCTGTTCACATTTATTCAAAGTATCTCCCAGACTTTCCCAAAACTCATTTATTTCTTTAGCGGCATTTTTGGACTTTCTTGGACCCGGATCCGTTGGAGCATATACTCCTACTACAAATATCCGGGTCAATCCAACTTTTAACCTGATCCAAATGAGTCTTGGGCTCACATACTGAACTTCTTTCACACAATCAGCCATTCTTTCGGAAAGGATGACACCTACGCCCTGGCAGCCTCTTCAGTCTTTAGAAACGCCGGACCAGTAGGCTGTATATGAGTCATGGATTGTGGTATCACATCCTTTCCTTTTTGTTTCATTCACGCAGAGCACATCTATACGTCTAGCATTCATCATCTGGCATACTTCATCTACCTTTTCGTTCATTCCTCCTCTAACGTTCAACGTAGCAAATCGGCTCTCCGTGGCCCGCTTTTCGCCCCCATGAGGAACGAGACGTGATGGATCGCGAATCTCATCGCCGCCCTTTATGACATTCAAGCCTAGCTAGCCTAGCCTTTTTCTGGGTTCGCCCGGTCCCAGGGCAACCGCTAGCGACTAGGCATGCCCCTAGCCACGAGTCCCTCGGCACGGCAACCTTGGACTGGCAGAGATGGGTAGGAGAAAGGAATTGACGGAAAGGATGGGTTAAAGAGAATAAGAGTAGGGGATAATTAAGGTAAAGGGGATATTACTGGCTCGGTTCAAGATGAGTCAGTAACAGCTCGGGGGAGCCGGGGTCGCTTACCCGTGTACCATACTGTGACTATCGGACAGACAGACACGATGAGTACCCCCTGGTAGAGTACCTATATCGATAGGTTACTTAGGCAATGGAATCAAACACCCTTCTTGAATTGGTACCTACAATGAGCTTAGAGACCTAATTCAATATTGGTGAAACCCGAATATGTTTTTTATGAGGGACAATAATTTTAATGATTGAACTATTGAAAGAATTTTATATTAGGTACCTAATGAGTGGATAATTGAAAGAAAGGATTTAAGAATTTGGCTGAATTTCACTTAATAACTTTACTGAATTTTGCATACTCACAATTATTATCTTTCATCATCATAAGTTTATAATAGATGGATAAGCAGCAGTATTGACCTAGGTATCTAATAATAATAAAGTCCTTAAGCCTATCTAGTATGCTTAATAGTAACAAACGTGTCTCAAGCATTTTGAAATAAGTTGTAGATAAGTAGGCACTCGTGTAATGCTGTCGCTAAAGGTAAGGTGTAAAATATATAGTATGTCCGTATTAAGAAGATGTAGGCTTTATTTTTCAGAATTTCATTATCAATAGTTACTTCATAATTTATTTATTTTGCTACTTTCCGCGAAACACCGATGAAATCCAACACACGCCAACAGATCAGACAAAATATTCTCAACGTAGGTACCTACGTTTCATTTCGAAACATCTAAACTTATCACTCAAAATCCCCTGAGGATAGAGGAGGATCCCACTTAGGAATAAAACGTATAGGTCCCATAATTCTATATGTGTATAATTATAATATATCATCTCTTAATTCTCCGCGGAAAATAGCAAATTAAATAAATAATTAATTATTCACTAATAGTCTGTACACAGTCTAAATGAAATAAGATTAAAAAACGAATATTGGCACACCACGTGTACGAGGGCCGTGGGAAGCGCTCCCCCTGAGTATCTTCACTGAGGGATATTGTTTCTTGAGCACATGCCAGCACACCATGGGCTTAATGTGGATATGCCGCGACAAAATAGCGCCCGAAAAGACGACAGTTTGAAAATACAATCAAATTATATTCGTTTAATTTAAGTAGACATCGTATACTGTATTTGAATTAAAAATTCGTTAAATCCAAATAATTACTTAGCAGTCTTCGGAAACCTGCTTCTACAATCTATCCATCCCAAAAAAAATCAAAACATAACAAAACAGCCCTTTTTTATTGACGTCAAAAAACTATTTAATTTACAGAAATAAAATAAATAATTCTGGTTATTTGAAGCTCGATAAAAGTAATCTATGGCCTTTTTCAGGCTCTAAAGTCTAAACTAAATTTTATTTAAATCGGTTGAGTGATTGATTAACAAACAGAGTGACCTACTATCTAATTTGTTTTTCGTTGAGACTTGAATTCAGACATTGACGTCGAATACGGCAAAATGTCATTGAAGAATACCGATTTTTGTTACATCCCCTTTGCAAGCGGCTTCAAAACTGACGATGTTTTGAAGAATCAACTTACAGTAATGCTTATCCACAAGTTTCTGTGATCGCGGCCGTTCCATTGAATACACGCCCCGCATGAAGATTCGCCATCTGTCTCTCGTTGAGACTTGAATCACGACGCGATCGCCCACAGACGCTATTGACGCTACTATGGACTCAATTAAATAGAGACAACAAAAACAATGTATACCTCTATAAGACCATCGTTAACGTCCTATTTAAATTGCTTATCATAGTTGTCCAAGACCGGGCTAGGGCACTTTCTTTGTAGGGGAGAATATTTGAAGCATAGCGGGCTTGTGTGATAATAAAGTTTGACTTTATAACGGTCACTTTCATAATTTGTCATAAATAAAGCCCGGGATTAATATGGTAACGTGCTTTCAGAGGTGTACCTACCACTAAAAAATCTTGAAAGAAAGAAACACATTCAAAGACCTACCGACAAGTGATTTACTACTCCGATACGAAAGGGGTGTGGATTTCATCCTACCCTTAACAAGTTAGCCTGTTTTCATCTTAGATTGCATCACCACTTACCATCACGTATAATTGCAATCAAAGGCTAATTTCTAATTAATAAAAAAAATATTTTAAAGCGCGATATGAACTTAGGACTCAATCATCCGAAGCCGTATAGGTTAACCATGAGACTAATTAAGTAGTCACTTTACAGACCGGTAATTACGTAATGCAGTTTTACTGTCGGAAGTAGGTAGGTACATAAGAACGTTAGGTAGGTAACTATTTGCCAAGTTCACACGTCTGCGTCGTGAGAGAAAAGGGTCGTTATATAAATTGGATAAACGGAGACAAGACAGACGGCAGGAAAAAGAGCACAATCAATCAATCATTCATTACTCTGTGACGTAGTTAGTAAAGTTTGCGCGCACTTTTGCGTGGATGGTGAATCAAAACTTTCTATCACCTTTATCAGGTGCATCCCATTAGTACCCCATACCGTAGTTCTATAGAACTGTTGGGACATTTTCCGGGCTGTCAAATTATATCCCAACAGTTCTATATAGTACTGTAGTATAGTTTTTGCTCTTGACTTTACTTGTAGCATATAAGTTATAAACTTTATATTATTTTAATTTATATTTCATTTTGTTTTTAACAAAAAAATGTCCCTTGCGACAAAAGCTTAGTTGTTAAAACCAAGTAGTAGTCGTGTCTAAAAAAATATTCTCTTATTTTAGAAGTTACAGGGGGACACATTTTACTACTTTGGAAGTATATTTCACGCAAACTATTCAGTTTAGAAAAAAATGATATGAGAAACCTCATTATCATTTTTAAAGACCTATCCATAAATACCCCACACGTATGGGTTTAATGAAAAAAAAATGTTGTGTTCCAGTTCTAAGTACGAGGAACCCCCAAAACTTATTGTTTTTTTCTATTTTTGTACGAAATGTTGTGTAAAGGAATAAATCTCTTTAGTAAATTTCAATAGTATAGTTCTTATAGTTTCGAAAAAAGTGGCTGTTACATGCAGACGGACAGAAAGACTTTACAAATCTATAAGGATTCCGTTTTTTGTCTGTGATTTCATATTATACTTATAAAAACTAGGTAATTTATATGTAACGTAGATATACAAACTAGATGTTGATATCGACATTTCTTTAATTTTGTCCCATTAGTTCTATATAAGTAGAACTACACACTACACTCTGATATGGTGTATCAACAGTTCTTTAGAACTAAAATTAGGGGGTACTACTGGGATGCACCCCTTTTATCCTATATACTATAAGGAGGCTGTTTCAAACCAACATCGGAATATAACATATTGATTAAATGACATCGTTTTATTTTATTTTATTCCTGAAGGAAAGAAAAAATATTTTATGAGAGAATTAAATTTATTAAAAATCTCTCAACTACCGATTTACATTAAAATTACGCGCTGGAATTAAACTTCAAATCATCAGTGTTTCAAAGAAGTTGGGGAGGTGTGAAGGCCTCCGTGGCGCAGTTGTATGCGTACAAGACGGAGGTCTTGGGTTTAATTTTCGGCTGCGCTGATTTCTAATTAAGTTTAAAAATAACTAACTTTTGGTCCTCCAAGTAGCTGCCAGTTATTTAACAATCTGTGCACTGAATATGTCTGTTTTTACAACAAAATGACATTTATTTTACATGTGTAATATTTATTATAAATATACATTATATAGCATCTCTATAGCACATCTTGATCGCAACGCCACTAAGCTTTCATGAAATCAGACAATCATAGTTTCGGAACTCTGCATCTCACACAACTTCCCTACGAGTATATCGCATATCTCTGGTGGAAAAGAAACCTTTTACTAAAAAAGATTAGTGTCAAGATTATATAGAAGTAATAAAATGCTTAAAAACCCTGTACTGAGATAAATTTTATAGGCTTCCAAAACGTTTTATTTTTAAAAGATACATCAACAACTAAATGTTTTTGTACCTACTAATTTGTTTAAAATTTCAATTTTTATGCTAAATGCAAATTAGTCTTATTAAAACATTTATATTTAAAATATCGAAGCAATTCCTGGGTTTTAATCCAATAAAGTAGTAGGGCTTTTAATCAAAAGGCCGTAAATGGTATATATGGACCATTTACGTCTTCTTAAACGGAATTAAACATAATATATTCAAGGACTAATGGAATGACTAAACTCTATTTACTTGTGTACCTACTCGTGAACTTAACTACATAAAAAAGTTTGCGAGTATGTCCGGTCGTGCAGACTACTAAATGCAAGTACTGAGTGACAGCACATTGTGTATACCTTCTAGGTAAGTGAAATTCGCGACAAATAATGACGTGCGGGGTTTCTTCGCTTTTCATTGATCGCATTTCTAGTGGAATGCACAAGCCTAGAATAGTAGGGAATTTTGTCTCCCCCGGTGTTTTACTTCCAGTCCTTTTCAGGTCTGAGCCTTTAAGTCTATGGTTCAATTAGACATGTCTAATCCGATAGGTCGTATAATCTAGGGCGATTTGTGCAGTACTATCAGTGGCAAACGATACAAACAGTATATTAACTTTGGCCTAAGTGTGAGCGGGCATGTTGTCATTTCTGTCAAGTACTTCATGTAGGTTCCTCAGATTTTATAATAGTCTAAGACGAGACCTTAGTGATTTAAAAAAGCTAAAAGTTTGTCACCTCATGCTCCTACCAGATAAGTACCATAGGCACATGATTTTGCATACATATTTTAGCTATGTATTTTGCCATATTGTATTTAGTCTGCCTACGCTCGTCTTGGACTATTGCCTATCACTACCACCAATTCACTTCATCATCATTATCAGCCTATTAAAGGCCCACTACATTGCCAGGTCTTCCTCTTTATGTGAGAGGGGGATATAGAGCTTATTCCCACCACACTGCTCCAATGCGGGGGATTAGGGTGATAGTGTTTGAGTATTCTACAAGATATTGGTCATAGTGACCAGACCGACGCCTTGTCGTGCTTTTTAAGGCACCGGGGCATAACACTATTAATATCGGGACTTTTAATGAACATTATAGAAGAAAAAAAAACTCAAATTTATTTCAACCCGACACACCAGGTAGCTAACCACTATACCAACGAGGCAGTTACCACCACCACCACCACCACCACCACCATCACCTATTAGTACCATCTATTAAATACCTAGTAACGCAGACGAAACCGAAGGGTACGTGCAAGTTATCAAAAATACTTAATATGCAGCACCCGTTACTTCTTGTGGGAAAAGTAGACAGGTGTCACTTATCGCTCTATAAAGAAGCTGCGAGGACTTGATTAAAAGAGTCTCCACTTGAAAGTAAACTCTATAGTATAAACATTGAGTGCATTTTAGATTGTCAAAGTATTGTTGTTTTTGGAACGTCAAATGAAAAGCCAAGTGTAAGGAAGCATCAATATAGTCATAAACGGCACTGATACGTCAACTTAACATCAATTTGAACGCTCGCCGTATGTATGGGATCCAATTAAGGCTTTTTTCGTTCAGGTTTTTGTGGCGACGAGCTAGCTACGGCTATCTTCATTAAACGAGTTTATTTTAATAGTTTACTTACACCATTCTATTTTATACTAGCAGACACCGTCGACTTCGTACGAATTTAAGTGTTTATTTTCGAAAATGTTACAAAAACTGAAGACATAAAGTTGATAGTCATAAATTGTAACATACGAGTACGTGCCCTTTGGTTCTTCTACGAATGCATCACATCTGATTCCACGTTTTTTCTTCGCCTGCTTAATGACGCAGACCGTTCCTATAGCCCTTAGGTATGTAGCATAAGAAGTACGCTAAATAAAACAATTACGCAATCAAAAACATACTTTGTAATTAATATTGGACACCACGTTCCGGTCTCACGGGGCTTATCTACGAGTGCGTTATCAGATGTGTTACTTTTACAGGAACGTCCCAGAGCTACTCTGCGGCCATCTCCTTCGTTTTTCGATTCGGGGTTGCCATTCTTACACCTTGGATGCCCAAAGTTTATCAGCTAATGGAACTACGAGGAGGCTTTTGTATTAACCGTTCCTTTCAAATTTGGGAGCTGTGGTGGTATCTTTAATACTTATAGGAATATTCTCATGTGTAATTTTTAACCGACGAAAAAACGGAGGAGGTTCTCAATTCGACAGTTATATATATATTTTTATGTATGACCACGCATAACTTTTTAAAGAGTTGTCCGATTTTGATATTTATTTTTTTATTACAAAGGGCACACTTCCAAGATAGTCCCATAGTCATCATGTGATCTGATGATGATATCCAGGGAAAATTGAAGGAACTCTTCAAATTTTTAACAAAAATAGAACCGACTCAAAACGCACTAAAGAGTAAAAAATAACTGAGTCATTTAGTTGCTTTAATTTACTTAAGCATATCTAAGAGTCGGTGCCAGCCAAGGTTTCTACTTTAAGGACGTTACCTAGAACCCACAACAGTTTTCCCTACCACCTATAATATGTATATCTTTAAGTCAAGAGCGAATAGGCATGTTCTAGGCAAGTACGTTCCACCGTAGGCTGCATCATCGTTCACCATCAGACGTGATTGCAGTCAATCGCTAGCATTAAAAATATTTCTTATAGCCCTTAAGTATCGTATCTCACATAAAACAATTACGTCATCCATAACAAACCTTGTAATTAACAGTGATATGCAGTTCCGCTCCCACGGGGCTTATCTACGAGTGTGTTAAATCTGTGGGAGGTGTGCAGTTATTTGGCTTTCGTAACTTGACTCGTTGTAAAACTTTTTTTAACCAACTTTGGATATTGAAGGGCGCGATACGAGGAAGCGGTTACGATATGATATTGTAATCGTAAGGTTTCGTTTTAAGAAAAAATATAAATTAATATTTACCGAAAAATATTCCTTACAAAACCAGCTCTTACGTTATGAATATATGCCTCAAATATTATGTAGTAAAAGTTATTGCTATGAATAACACCAATCAATTACTTCTTGTTTATTTTAGAAGTATATGGTCACCTTCAGAGTTGGTTCGTGATTACAGTAGTAAGTCATTTTCTGCGAAGACTTCTAGATTTCCTCTCTTTGTTAGAGAGAAAACCTGAAGCTTAACCAAGCATTCTCGAGTAACGATCACAATCATAATGGTAATAACAATGACCTGCCCCCCTCCCTATTCTGTACTAATACTCCTCCCTCTCTATTCGTCTAATGCGATAACAGATAAACAGAGATAGAGTAGTTAGAGAATATAAGGGGGATGACTGTCGAGTTTACGTGCTCTCGGAGGCTTAGGGTTTTAACACCATCAGCTTCCCGATTCCGAGCTGCCACTGAGAAATTATTTGTATGAAGAAAATCTTAACCTCAACTCAGGACACTATGATATGAAGAGTTTTAAACTAACTCCGGAGGAAAGGAAAATCATATTTATTTAAAAAAATCATTTTATTGGGATTTTTTTGAAAACAGCGTGTTTTTGCTCATTAACGTTTATTTATTATTTATTTATGCTTTATTTGTACACCAAATTATAGAAGCGCAATTACAACAGAAATATTTTATAATGAAAGTAGGATACAAAATGCGGCCTTATTGCTAAGTAGCAATTTCTAACAGGCTACAGCTTAGGAAATGGGTTACGTTGAGGTAAAAAAAATGTAAATTGCTATAATACACAAACTTACAAATAACTCACATCCTAATACATAAATAACATTACACAAATTATAAGAAACACTATAATATATAATATAAAATAAACTAAATTGTAGATGTTGATTGCTTGCTTAATAGTAGAATTTTGAGCATCAAATGACGGAACCAAAGTCAATTAGTGTAGGTAGTAAATTATAAAAAACATATAAATAAAAAAAAACACTGGGAGTAATTAATCAATTACAAATTGTCTAAGATACGAGTATGGTAATGTTCTAATGGACCACCGGGTGACAGAAATAAAATATGAAAGGGTAATTGGTAGCTTTTATGATGTAACAAGTTTTTACTCCCAAATTAATGTTGAGGACCCCTCTTGCGCAGTGGTGTAGACTTTGCTATATAACCTTAAGGCCCTAAGTTTCATTTTTCAAGTTTGGAACGTTTATTTTGTCCTACTAACCCCTCTTTTCCAAACTACCATCTCGAATTCCCACTCCAAGAGCTGGGTATGATTCGTGTCACTTTGAACACGAGGAGTATGCCTGCGCACTTAACTAATTAATATTGTAGTACAAAGCAGTAACCGGCGCCGCCATGATCCTGCTCAGTTCGGCGCGTTGCAACTTCAGAAGGGACTCGAATATATCGTGAAGTCCATTCTCTTCGTAAGCAGCCTGTCGTTTCAGACAATATTTATATTGACCGCGATACTCTGTGGCATCGTAGGTAAGTATTGATATTGATAAAATATTTTGGACAAGCGACATAATATACTGATGTATGTCGCTGTTTTGGACGCTCTCGCATGTTATCATTTCTTTGTTTATATAACAGTCTTCCGGTCTGGGAGCATACACCTCGAGATCTTAATCATATACCTACATAATATTACGCATATAAAGATCTTAATGTTATTTACGAGTATCATCATCATGTAACCTGTATTAGTCGACTGCTGTACATAGGCCCTTCCGAGAGCGCGCCACCACACACGATCCTCTGTCTTCCTCATCTAGCCACTTTCCACTACCTTTTTGAGTTTGTCGGACCATCGGGCTGGAGGGCGTCCTACACTGCGCTTAGTGGTTCGTGGTCTCCACTCCAGAACACGCCGGCCCGGGCACGTTGAAGTGGTAACAGGCAGGCCATATAATTCGCAGAACAGAAGTTATGTATGTATGTATCTGTGTATTAAGTTTTTTTTTTCTGTTTTAACTCATGCGATCAGTCTGATGACTATGAGCAGAGGCGTTGTAAGAGAGTTGGCGATCAGAGATAACCTCCCCAGCGGGAGATGCTCTATATACATTTCAAATGCGGTTTTCTCTTCAGTTTAGAGTTTGCCGTCGCTTTAAACGTCGAATCGCCTGTGGTATCGTTAACTGCACAGCCAGATGATTCGGATGTTTTATGGGTCTAGCTTTGTAGTTGATGCTATTTGTTCTTATTTCCCCTTTTACTGTTGGAATTTGTAGATGATCATGGATTTCAGACATTTTTAGTAACCATGATGCGTTCGACATTTGTTTCAGGACATAATTCTGTGCTCTCTGTATGACCAAACGGGATGAAATCTACCATAGATATAGAAAATTGTACTGGATGCTCGCGAGGAACTCAAAGTTGTCTCTGGAAAACAAGCTGCTTCTGTATAGAACTTTAATCAAGCCCATATGGACGTATGGAATCCTCAGGCTCAGCATGCGACTCCAATGTCAACGTAATACAGAGAGCACAGAATTATGTATTAAGTTAAGATCCAATTTTCACGAGTTTTGATTGATCGGTTTTTGCGAAATGAATAACATAAGTTTAGAGAGGGTTTAAGATTAGTTTTTAGATTTAAGTAAAATCCGCATACTTCCCTCCCCCTTTACTAAGATCTGCCTTCCGAATTTGGAATGACTACATACAAACTTGACATTTCAAAAGTGCTTATGAGCAAAGCTTCTTCTTAATATCTTCTTCTTACTTCCTAATACAGGTGGTAATAATATATGAATTTGAAATGATTAATAGTCACTAAAATTTATTGATCAAACTATTTTGAAAATAGCAATTGTGTGATTTATTATCCACTTAGTTTTGTGCCTGTACAGGTAGTTAGGTATATTTAAAATAAGCTTTCACTGTCATAATTAAGGTAAATTGCATCAAATCAAATAAAATATTTTACTGTTGTTTCAGTGACTTAACGATAACATATAAATGTGTTACCCTTAATAAAATACAATGGCTCAAAATCATCCTTAATCCTTAATGCTTTTTGCACACTGCAGATTACTTATCGCACACGCTATCGCGTTGCATGGGATCCTGATAATGTTTTTGTACTTCCATTGTGTAGTTAGTTAATTAACTTTTTAAGTTTAACTAACGTGACATTTAAAAAAAAGTAAAAGCTTTCATGCAAATTTTTATAGCTTCATAAGCTGCATACTTAGTAGTTTGGGAAATGTCTTACTATGGTAGTCAGTAAGTTATCCTTTTAATAGATAAAGTAATATTAGTTGTCAACATTAACATTGAAAATTAAAACTCACTTTGCTTGTAACCAAATTTACTTTATTGTAATGTTTTAAATTAAATTAAGTATTCACGTAGCCCGTAGGAGCTTGATTATGAGATCTGATTCAGAATTGAGCTATCAAATATGTATTTAGATTTTCTTTCAGAAATTACCGTACCATATTATGAATCGTAGTTGGAAAGTTTGCGGTGTTTTCCCATGGCACAGAGAACATCTAGCCATCGGTCCCGGTCAGTAATTATCATTACAATATCATAGTGAGAATTATAGAGTCAAGCTTTGTTACTATTTATAAGATTTTATGAAATAAGTTCCTTATTACAATTAGGTGTTAATATATTTAGTAAGTATTCACATCTTTACATCCCATCTTTGTTTTGGCAGGAGCCCCGCGATGGGCGGCGCGCTTACGACGCACACGACTCATCTCGCATTGTGCGATCACCTTTACCGCAATAACCGTTTCCCACCATTCTCGCAACTAGAATCGCAAGTTAAACAATTTATAGCCGATTTAACGATCCGGCAACAGCTTGTTTTACGACGTTTCATTTGTTTTAATGCAGAACCATCGCGTTGACAACCGTGATTGCAGGATGGTGACTAACGCAGGATAACGCAATCTGGCCACGGCGATTGATGATTGTAATTGCGTTTAGATTGTTACCCTGACTAAAGTTTATGCTCGCTAAGATTTTTTAAATGATTATAGGTAATATATAAATATGACTTGATGTTTTATAGCATTCATATTAGAACTTAAGATTATTTTCGTTTTGTTTAAAATAAAAATAAATCTTCAAGGACAGGCAAATTCGGTAATTTTAGTTGGTACTGCAGCTCCCTACAATGCTCGGTCCTTAGAGTGGGATATAGAGTTTAACAAGTGGCTTATGGTGAATACTGGTCTTTGTTACGATCCCTATCAAATGTTAGTGATAATGGCTAGAACATACTGTTAAATGTGTATGCCGTACCTAGCGAGCACGGATGGTATAATAACAATATCTTCCCAACTTCAGACGCTTAACTAAGAAATTATAAGAAGAAAGAAAAGCTCAGTATTTTATAGCCCGATTAAGACCCAGGATTTCTTGATCTGCACATAGACTGAGCAACAATGTACTGTCAGTACTTGACTCAACAGAGGTAGTAAGAGCTGAGTAAAATTAGATAGTATCTAGTAAAAAGGAGTCGCAAATAATCTAAAAGTTGCACATCGAAAAATAATTAGTGTAACCCACTTTGTATTGCAATTCGTATTTATGTAGAAGATGCCTTCCATTTTGAAATTAAATTTGATTGAAAACTCACAATATATGGCAAAATTGTTGTTGTTTTTGGATTAATTATTATTAAGTGACACACTGTAACTATTTTGCACTTCAAATTGTCTGTTTGTAGATAAAACTCTATGAAACGTTATGGCTCTCTTCTACGAGTATGTTGTCCATATATCTAACTTTTATGAAAGTATAACTACTCTAACAGTAATGGTTTTATTAGCAATTGCTCTATATACAATCCAGCCACATAACGTTACTACATCCTCACTAAAACTATTACTCTTATGCAGGTGCAAGGGAAATTGATTATTAATTTTACCACACCCTCTTAATGTGTAATACTTGACTAGATCATAGTGCTAATAAGTAGATAATCATCGGCGCACTTTGCCGTAAAAAAGCAAGACTATTTAACCGTAATCGTTTTTGCAGTAGAAACCACATGAAGCCAATAATCACGTTTAATATTAACGTTGTTAGCATTATGCGATTATTTCAACTCTTATTCTTGCGGTTCTTATATCAGTCTACAATTAAATTATAAAGTTATCGCAGATAGGAATAGGTACGGTTATACGTTATACCATTACATAGAACCCTTTTGATTCGGAAGGTAATTTGCAATTAGCAATTGAGCCAACTTAGAACATACCTATAGAAACACAAGGGGTTTATGGTTTCGATTCCTTTATCAGACTATACTCCAAACCATATAAATTGGCAATTAAGGGCGTTGACCCCTCGAATATATATTTTAAAAAAACATAGATAGTCATTTGTATACTCCTTTGCTCTCTTAGCGAATTTCGGGGGTTTTACGGCATTTATTGCCAATCTTTTTGGCTCCGAGTGTAGTCTTATGATGGAATCATTCCTTCTAGCTCAATGGTATGTTATGGTTACTATAATATTATTGCATTATCATCAAATAATCAGTAGGTATACCTACATCTAATGTCTGAATTTTGCCTCTAAGAATTCATATACAAATACTAATAGGGCAGGTTAATAAAAGCTTCTAAAAACTCGGCCAATCCACACCTTATTACTTTATACTTTACCATATACATTTAGTTAATCAACATTCGATAAATGAACGCGATTTACTATACCGATCGAGTTTTATGTGTGTTCGAGATCTTTATCTTAATGCAAACACGCCGTTGACATCATCTCTACGCGCAATAAAACTGGAAAGGCGGCGTTTTTGTAGTTTGCCGTGTTGATACTTGATGTTACACTTCCTAGTATAGGCACGTAGTTGGTGCCGTCGTTTGGAAAATTAGATACTTCATCAAATGCTTGGAAGTTTTCTTGTTAACTAGAAATCGATATTTTATCATCTAGCTTTGTTTTTACGACCTATGTGGCGCAGCGGTATGTACGGTGTATTTATAAGATGGAGGCCCTGAATTCGATTCCCGGTTGATATTTACTAATTTAGTTTAGGTTCAGACCTATAATGGCAGGCTTCGGCCGTGACTCGTAAAAAGCGTCAAGGCGTTTCGGTACTATGTCGTGCAGAAATCGAAAGTAGTGTGAATTTTATCATACTACTTATAAATCAGCCTGCTTCCATCTTAGATTGCATCATCACTTACCATCAGATGAGATTGCAGTCAAGGGCTAACTTGTAGAGAATAAAAATTATTATAACTGGTTAAACGGCTTGTTCTTAAACTCTGTATAGAAGAGAGACCTTGACCCAGACTAGATTGCTCCGATAGGTACCCGACCCAGGGTTCGATCCAGGACCTCGAATTCAGAATTAAGTATTTCCTGACGGTTGGATTTGACTCAAAACTAAACTTAACTTGTCATTGAGAATTCAATGATGTAGTAAAGTTTATAAGTAGATAGGTGTGTTTAATTGATGCTGGCGAAGAGTTGATTTCTCATATTTAGAAGAAAATATAGAAAAATTATATTTATGTATACGCTTTATGTAAACTAGACGACTTCCGTAGCGCAGTGGTATGCGCGGTGAATTTATAAGACGGTGGTCATGGGTTCGATTCCTGGCGGGGCAGATTGAGATTTTTCTTAATTTGTCTTGGTCTGGCTGGTGGGAGGCTTTCGCCGTGGCTAGTTACCACCCTACCGACAAAGACGTATCGCCAAGCGATTTAGCGTTCCGGTACGATGTCGTGTAGAAACCGAAAGGGGTGTGGATTTTCGTCCCATTCCTAACAAGTTAGCCCGCTTCCATCTTAGACTGTATCATCACTAAACATCAGGTGTGATAGCAGTCAAGGGCCAACTTGTAGTCAGTAAGAAAAAAACTCCCAAAGTCGTTAATCTGAAATATCCAAAAATTCGAGTACCTGTGGTATATTATGGCATAACAATGTGTCAACTTTTATAAAATGTGAACGTCTGACCATCGTATGCTCGTAGATCATAATATAATGTCGTAATTTTATTATCAGTAAGAAATTTGAGCCGATGATCAAATAATAATATGGATGTCGTTTAACTAATTTAATATCTCATTTAAATAACATTTTTTATAACAGTATGATATGATAATTATAATATTTTAAATAAATAAACATGTATAATAAAATTAAATTGCTGACTCGTTTGTAAGTATACCTACATCGACGCAACTTAACTTGGTCTCTGCTTGTAAGGTTTACCTTTCAAATATATATTTTTTTATTTCAAGATTTAATCTTGAAACTTGCATTTTTAGATAGGCTATAGTTAATTATTATATTAATAGTATTTTTATTAAAATTAATTTATCTTTAAAACATTGACGACCTCCGTGGCGCAGTGGTATGCGCTGTGGATTTATGGGACGGAGGTTCTGGATTCGATTCCCGGCGGGGCAGATTGAGATTTTTCTTAATTTGTCTTGGCCTGGCTGGTGGGAGGCTTTCGCCGTGGCTATTTACCACCCTACCGACAAAGACGTACCGCCAAGCGATTTAGCGTTCCGGTACGATGTCGTGTAGAAACCGAAAGGGGTGTGGATTTTCATCCTTCTCCTAACAAGTTAGCCCGCTTCCATCTTAGATTTCACCATCACTTAACATCAAGTGTGATAGCAGTCAAGGGCCAACTTGTAGTTGATAAAAAAAAATCATCAACAACAATCAGTTTGATGAAAGCTTATGACACTTCCAACAGTTATAGCCATATTTTAGCCAATTTACACGAACGTAAATGCCTTACTTTGCCAATCGTAAATTTACTAAGCCCTTCCTCAGAAAAAAAAATATTGATAGGTAAAAACCACATGCAAATCCATTCAGTAGGCACCTAATTTTGTATTTATCGCGGGACAGACAGACAGGCGCAGAATTTTTTTTTTTTTGTAAGAAATAGCTATAAATTATTCATCATCATCATCATTATCAGCCAATAGACGTCCACTGCTGGACATAGGCCTTTTTTAGGGACTTCCAAACACAACGATCCTGAGCCGCATGAGCCCAGCGGCTCCCTGCGACCCGTTTGATGTCATCAGTCCACCTGGACTGATGACATCAAACGGCAAAATAATATAAATTATTATTTTGCGGAAAATCAAAGAAAATTCGCGTCAATGGTTAATTAAATAGGCTCTGAATAGGCGCGTGTCGAATTCATTTTATTTTTTATTAATGAAAAACTATGTTTAAAACCAGTTACAGTTCCGTATTAAGTATCATTAATTTACAAGCCCATATTTATACATCCGTAGGCAATTTTATTATTAAAATTATGGTTAAAACGAATATTTATGCAAATTGATCAATTATTGTTTATTATCCGGCACAGATGTACCTAGCCGATGTTTTAAATAAGAACAACAACAGAAAAATATTTTTTTTCCTTATTTTATCTTTGACTAGCAGTCGCCCGCGACTTCGTCCGCATGAAAACCTCTTAGGTATGTACTGTTCACGTACATCGATTTGGTTGCTGACTATGCGACCTCGACCTCGATTATTATATATGTTGAAAGTAGTTCGGACATAGTGAATAAAATAATAGGGTAAGCCTTTGTATTTAGATTTTTTAACTAACCCACAAATAGATAACTGAAAGAATAATTAACAGCAACTTAATTAACAGTGAATTACTACTGGCAAATTATGGTATTGCAATGATACGTAACGTCTCGTGTTAATTAATGTAACCCCAAGACACCGCGACTCAAGCTGAGAGTAATATTTAATTCGTTTGCACAAATTAATTATCAGAGTTGTCTAGGTTAAGCGATAAGCAAAGTACAACGTCTGCACCGCGCCACGCCAGAGCTAAGACTGCTCACCAGTTGTAGACCCGCTCCTTTTATACAAGTTAGAATAACTCATGTAGTGGGGTGAGTGGAGGTATCGAACGATGCGTCGCCGCAAGAGGGCGCATACAAGGAACGCATTCTACATATGTTAAGTAGGTAAATGCATAATAGTTCATGTGCCAGTAAGTATTTACACCGACAACCATCTCCTTCAACCAGAATACAGCAACGCTGCTTCCTGAGATAATCTCTGATTTCTTTAAACAGTTGGATTGAATTTGGTAGAACTTTTGTCTAAACCCCTCAATATCACAATAAGAAGTCTAGTAAATTTTAAATCAGAAAAATTGTGTCTCGGATCATGAAAAAACCATGTAAAATGAAATGGTGTAGAAAACAAGGTAAACCAATCAAAGTCAAACAATTTCGATATCTTAAAGAGTTTGTCGCTAAACCGATTGACGTATTAACAGTTTACAATGTATTTTAAAATTAGCAGCTTGCATTATTAAGACTAAAAAGAGATAAATGACTTTCTCTACATGTACACAGGAATAATAAAGGCATTAAGTGTTTCATGATTTAACTTAAAACGGGTCCGAGAACACCCAAAACATACAATTAATTAACAACAAAGTTACTCGCTCTTTTCTGTATTAAGTACAGGTACTCACTTACCATTGAAATTGTAACAACAGTGGCAACATTGTTGTTTCGCACATATAAAGGCTTAAAAAGGTAATTTGTGAGATTGATGGATCTGTTAAGTATTCTGTAGCATGTAAAAACACTAAATTTTACAATAAAAGTGTATTGTCACGCACTTCGTTATTTTCATTATCCTTAATATAAGTAGGTTACGCCAAAAAGGGTATCATTAAATAAGAACACTGCCGGTACAAAGTATGTAACATTTTATTTACAAAGTCAAACATGTTGTTATTAATTAAGACATAATAATAATATCTTTATTTGCTAGAATGTAGTACAATATGGATCTTAGAAATTAAAATACAACATACATTCTACCATAATACATGGTATGCAATATTAATTGAATTTACACATCAATAAAAGTAAATTATAATAGTTAAATTTAAATCTGTTATAAAATATATAGTGTCCATTACATTATAAAAAATAATTAAAATGAGTATTAAAGGGTTAATTGAATTAATTATTAAGATATCAGTTAAACAATATTATTGTATGTCATTATAAGTAATTAATTATTTTAAAAGTTCATTACTACTATAAAAGCGTTCACTTACTAGCCAGTCAAATAATTTTTTTCTAAATTGTCTTAGTGGAAGAGCCTTGATTGAGTTAGGTATACTGTTAAAAATCTTAATACACATCCCAGGGCAATTTTTGAGAAATAATTTTGTTCTAGGAAAATGATTTAACACTATATCATTGGGATGTCTTGTATTTTCCGAGTGCATATTAAATCTTTTACTAAAAAGTTGCACGTATTTTTTAACAAAAACACAAATATCGAACACATACAGGCTTGGTAAGGTTAATAGGTTGAGTCTTAGAAATAATGACTTAGAAGAATCAAGGGGCACACATAGCTCGGACACACTTCTTTTGAGCAATGCTCTATTAATGTCAGCGCCATTTCCCCAAAATATTAAGCCATAACGTAGGACGATAACACCTGAAGAGGTTGATACTAGCCTTTGCCGTATGAAGAATCGGAAAGCAGTCGGCCCTGATAACGTCCCGATAGAGGCGTGGAAATCGTTAGGCAATCATGGTGTGTACCTGCTCACTGACCTTTTTAACCGCATCCTGCTTACCAGGAAAATGCCGGACTCTTGGAGACTGAGCATCATAACTCCTGTTTATAAAGGTAAAGGGGATATACAGGACTGTGCTAGCTACCGCGGTATTAAAGTCATGTGTCATACCATGAAGCTCTTCGAACGCATTATCGACTCGAGGCTGCGCCAAGAGTGTGCTGTCTCGGAATGTCAATATGGCTTCCAACCTGGTTTCGGTACGATGGACCCTATATTTGCTCTCAGAACGCTTGTAGAGGCACATAGGGAAAGGAACCAACCTTTGCACCTTGCTTTTCTGGATCTGCAAAAGGCCTTCGACTGTGTGCCCCGGCAAGTAATCTGGTGGGCTCTTAGATCGAAAAACGTACCCGAGGCTTATATTGACATCATCCGAGATATGTACCTAAACTCCGCATCTGTAGTTAGGACCGCCGTTGGCGACACAACGCCTTTTCCAGTCACAGTCGGTGTCCACCAAGGTTCGGCTCTGAGTCCTTTCCTATTTAACATCATCCTCGACACCGTAACCGAGGATATTCAGGACTCGCCTCCGTGGCTTCTTATGTACGCGGATGACATCGCGATAGTAAATAGGGATAAACAGACCTTAGAACGTAAGGTGAACAACTGGAAGAGAACGTTGGAAAACGGCGGTCTGAAGTTGAATGTGGCAAAGACAGAATACCTCGCTTGCTGCAGTACAGATCCAAGCAGTATATCAATCAGCGCGGAAAATGCACAACATGTGGAATCGTTCAAGTACCTTGGATCTGTCCTTCACGAGTCGGGTGGTATTGACCACGACGTCAAAGCCCGTATTAGTGCTGCCTGGGCCAAATGGCGGGACCTAACAGGGGTTTTATGTGATCGCAGAATGCCACTAAAGCTAAAGGGACTTGTGTACAAATCTGTCATCCGGCCGGTTCTGCTATATGGCAGTGAGACTTGGCCAGCCTTAACGAGGCACGTGCAGGAACTCCGAGTCACGGAGATGAAAATGCTACGGTGGATGTGTAACGTCACTCGATGTGACCGTCAACGTAACGATCACATCCGCAGTAGGCTCAATGTCCGTGACATCGGAGACAAGCTGCAGGAAGCCCGTCTTAGATGGTATGGCCATGTCGCACGTCGTCCGCAGAGTTACGTCGGAAACAGGTGTCTGAACATCGCAGTCCCTGGCGCTAAACCCCGAGGCCGCCCCAAAAAGCGCTGGCTTGACATTCTGAGCAATGATATGAGAGCCAATAAACTTAAGAAATCGGATGCCCAAGACCGGGCAAAGTGGGCTAGATTATGCCGGAAAGCGGACCCCACCTAGTGGGACAACGCTAGGAAGAAGAAGAAGAAGAACGTAGGACGGAAGCAACGTATACATGATATACCTCTAAGCTGACTTTCTTGTCTACTAGATTTTTTAGTCGTCTAAGAACGAAGCAAAAGCTATTTATTTTTTCTGCTACCTTTGCAGTATGTTCCTTCCATATTTTGGTATATTTTTTGTTAAAGGTGTCTAGTGATTGCTTTTAGATAGGCCCGTGGAAGGATCAACACTGACATTGTAATAAAAGTATTAGGCATTATATTAGACTAGAGGACGCCCGCGGTTTCACCCGCGCAGTTCATGCATACAAACTTTGTTTTTATAATATTAGTAAGTATGGATAATAAAAACAAGTAAGTATGGCGACATGATGAAAGGGATTGAAACTAGAATTTCAGTTTCAGATTGACATTAACATTTGGTAGAATTATTGCTTAAATTGTACTGACTCTGCCAATACAAGATAACCTTTACTTGTTATTGCCAGTTCTACTTCTTATTTTTCAACCCTGAATTATCGCCACTCAAGGAAATTTAAAATTTGAACAAAAACTAAATCGCAAACGACGCATGTTGACAACCGTATGGTCACACGCATGTATTGTAACATTAAGTACTCGTAGGTACCTACGACGCTCTTGATAAAATAATTCTTTGCTGGGCAAATTGCGGACTGCGCTGATATTTAAATAAAGCTTAATGCATCATTTCCTTTTGTGCCTGCTGACTATAGACTTGAGATAGCTTTAGAAGTCCTTTTTGAACTGTTTTTAATAAAACTGATCGATTAAAACAAGGTTTTTACTCTTGGTCTATATGAGATGAGTGGATAAAATATTTAATAAATATGTGATTATCATTTAAGTCTTTCTCTTCATTGGGATGATAGAGTAAATACAAAAAGCTCTTTAGTTTCCGTTCAGAAATACAAATGAGATTTACTTACCTAAAATTAACTCTAATTAATTGAAAGAAAATTATTTACTTAAAATTTAACAAAATATTAAAAACATGAAATAAGTACACATTCATTTATATTTATCTGTACATAAGACTTAAATATTGTATGATGATATGGCTAAGTACGCATTTTTAATTTAGATTGAATTTTTTTTCAATTTAAACCTTTAAGCTTCATTTCAAGTTAAGCTCACTAGAAATTTGGAAGTTACAGATAGGTAAGTTAATATATAATAACACAAACAAATGTAATGTTATATAAATGAACTACTAGAATTAATTTTGTTTCAAATAGAATTATTAGTCTATTTGAAACAAAATTAATTTTAATTTATAAAAAGCTTCCTAACTCTATGATTTGTAGAAATAGCAAGTGTGTTTTCATATTTTCCAGACTGTGCATAATATTGCACATGGATAAATTGAGTTATCAACGTAATGCGATTTAAATTGTCCTAGAGGCTTTGACACCTGCATGGGAATAATCAAAGGGACATAAGAAAGACCTCTATTTGATAGGGCTTCGTGACTTATTGTGTTCAATGTGTTACACACTCGACCACTGCCTTCAATAAACAGCTTGTAGGCAAATGATTTAAAACATATTCCGTTGTTGTTCAACATAATAGTGTGTTTAAATCGGTTCAAACTTCTCGCAATATAATATCTGCTAAATAGTTTCTGTTTAGTTTCTGCTTAATAGTTTCTGCTAAACAGAATATCAGCCATTATAAACAGAAAATTGATATTAACAAACGAATCTCTAGACATAGTGATAAATTATTCTCCCCGGTGTTGCGTTTGAACAGAGTACAGAAATCGTTTGTGGGACTGGGTATACGATTTTATAATCTCATTCCAAAGGAAGTTCTGCCCTGTACAAAAGTTCAAAGAACGTGTTAAAACCATTTACTAAGAAGAGGTTACGATAAAATTAATTACTTTGTTAACGACAAATATTCTTGGAAGCAATCGGCTTTCCTTTCTACACACAAGACGGGATAATCAAAATTACAATTTTGACAATCCCGTATTACAACAACAAAATGCAAACTGATTTTTATAAGAGCAATTGCTGAGTTTCCTGCCAGCCCTTATTTACAGCATCTGTCTTTTGAACTAGTGATACAGCACTAAATGTACTGACAGATTTGACGTTTCAAAAGCCAAGCCAAAAAAGGCTACATGAAATAAATAATTTTCAACTTTGGATTTTTTTAATTTTGTGGATGTCTATCGACTGTTGTGATGGTAATAATGATGATGATGATCGCTACAGTGGGACCGGCGATACAAGCTCTCGGCAATTAATCTGCATCTGGTCGAACGTGGAACATACCATGGTCATACTACGCGTGACCACATATAATGGCGCGAACATAAGTAGATGTTTTTGCCTACATTAGCGACTACGGGCGGCCGGCCCTTAAACATATGCGTGGACAATCCGCATTGCGAAGGTGGAGCGTTTAAAATTAAATTGTATTATAATGATAATCATTGTAGTGCAATATGCAGAAGTCTATGTGTTAAGCAGTGCATATGATCGAAGTCTGCTATGTTAGCCGTAATGACACCTCCCTCCCTCCCTCCTCGTTTTTTATTATTAGTCCTAGGTTCGTTTTCTAAAGTGGGCTATGAAATATTGAGCTTTTTTTCAATAAATCGTAGTAAAAATTTTCATCATGGAGGTGGGAAATTAGTAGTGTCGTCCATGCCTCAAAAAGTAAGTGGGTCAAACCGCCAATCCCCATTCGAGCAGTGCGGTGGGTTTGAGTTTTTAATCTCCCCTATGCCGTATACGGGAGATTAAAAACTCACTGGACTATTCAAATATGGTGACGATGATTTATGCATCTTCGTGTCTTTCGTATTTATCACAAGGGATAAAAAGTACCAAAAAAGAATATACAATAAGACGAGTTTTTTTTCATCACATGCAAGATAAAAGTAGGTAAAAAATTACGTAACCTTTTTGCCTTGCTATTAGTAAGCGAAAAGCAAATCTGCGTACTCGAGACCGGACAAACTGTTTATCTTAATACGTTTAAGTGGTTTTCCTTGTTGTAAGATACCTATCGCAGCTCCGGGAGGACAGCTCTAATTTTTAATCCTATGTAAGTGCAAAGTAATAATATGATAAATTAATAAACTATTTTTGTTACTAAGTGTTGGACGTGAAAGGACGTGTCACATAAAAAGTTTTTAATACCAGGTTGGGTTTTTATAGCTTTGCTCTTGGTCTATGATCCTTTGACAGTTAACCTATTAACTGTCAATATTTTATTATTTTAAAATTTTTATTATTATTTTTTTAAATATAAATAAATAAATATTATAGGACAATTACACACATCGCTATATAGCCCCAAAGTAAACGTACTCGTAGGTAGCTTGTGTTATGGGTACTATGATAACTGATGAATATTTATATATATGACGGCTGCCAACCAGTTGCAGACCCGCTCCTTTTATACAGCGTAGAATGACTCAAGTAGTGGGGTGAGTGGGGGTATCGAACGATGCGCAGCCGCAACAGAGCGTAGCTGGTGCACGTGCAGTTCACAGACTTCTTTCTAGTCGTGTACGATGACGCAGGCGCCGTCACGGCCATACTGACCAGCACACGTCCTCGTGGGCGTCTTTGTTGTTTATCTGAGATAAAAAATGACAGTTCGATCATCCTGACACATTTTACCATATTTACAAATCTCACAAACATAAAGATCTGTTCCTTCAGATTATGCTGGACCGGTCAGTAGACCCTACAGCGATCCCTTCAGTTTATTAACTGGCCCGGATAATGCTAGACCGGATATTGATCCCTTTAGCAGATAATGCTAGACCAGATCAATTCCCTATAGCTGGTGGTGCTAGACCGGACATTGATCCCTTTAGCAAAGTCATTGGACCGGCTAAGCCCTGCAACGACTATTTTTTTTTCCTTTTTTTTTATTATTATTTTATTTTTTCGTTTTTTTTTTTCTCTTTTTTTTAACCTTTGCTAGACCGGAATTCATAATTCCCTATAGCCCTATCATTGGTCCGCTTGCGCCTTCAATGATAGTTACTCTTTTTTTTCTCTTTTTCTTTTGTTTCATTTTTTTATTATTATTTTTTTTTCTTGTTTCTTTTATTATTTTTTTATTAGTTATGTGAACATCAGCCTGCATCACAATGTTGTGAGGTTTACATTGTACAGAGTCAGTATCAAAGTTATCAGACATAGTGTCAGAGTGGGCAGACATAGTTACGTTATCGACTGATATGGTATCTGAATTGTTTTGGCATGGACTAATAATTTCAATATCATTAATTTGACTATCAATTTCTAGATTAATTAGATGACTGTCGGTTTTTAAATCATCCGCCGTCACGTCATCATCACTAAGAGAATTGCTTTTACTTTGTTTTATTTTGTGAGTGAGGAAGTGCAATGATAAGGTCCATACTTTCCAAGTTTTTGTAGTGGGGATGGATCCAATCCAGACTGCCAACCAGTTGCAGACCCGCTCCTTTTATACAGCGTAGAATGACTCAAGTAGTGGGGTGAGTGGGGGTATCGAACGATGCGCAGCCGCAACAGAGCGTAGCTGGTGCACGTGCAGTTCACAGACTTCTTTCTAGTCGTGTACGATGACGCAGGCGCCGTCATATATATGTAGATTTATTATACATAAATACTTATAATATATAGATAAACACCCAGACACTGAAAAACATCCATGCTCATCACACAAATATTTTCCAGATGTGGGAATCGAACCCACGGCCTAGGACGCAGAATCAGGGTCAGGCGCCACTCGGCCGTCGAGAGTTTTTTTATTTCATAATTATTTTATTCAACTGCCAAATCAACTTGCTTAATTTAAAAACTAAGAACTGTTAAAATCCAACCCGTTGGACTCTACATATTTTTGTAATTGAAGAATAATTGCATACACTAGATCATCGCCTGGAAGTTACCTGGTGTTCCAAAGACTATATTTAGGAGTGTGTGCTCAGAAACTTTTCAATCTAGTTCCCCCCTCACCTTTCTACCATAAGACTGGCGTAGTAGTCTGCACACATATATAGTCTAAATTCCATGGATGCGTACAAAACGTTTTGGTTCCTCGTTCCTGATTCGAACAGCGAAATTATGTTTTGTTATTTTATAAAATCTTTTTTAAAAGATATTGAATGTCCTTTAGCTATCGTTTTGTCTGAATTCGTCATTAACCACCTACCTATAGGATTATGTGTCAAGCCAAGAGTGAATAGGCACCTTCTAGGCAAGCGCATTCCACCGTAGGCTGCATCTTAGCTTAACATTAATTTCGACAAACAGATTATAAGTAAGTTTATGTTTTATAACCTGTTAAAAAGAAACTTTAACGTCATTTTTGCGTAATGCTTACAACAAAAAATATAGAACGACATAGTTCTAGATTTTATTTTTGAATATTAAAGCATTTTGTCTGAGCAAACATTTTATGAGACATTAGACTTTGTCTCTTTTTAGTAAGCAAGTACCTTTTGTGAGGCATTGGACTTTGATTCTTTTTAGTAAGCAACTGTAACTCGTTCAGTAACCTCTCCATGTTAAGTGAAGTAAAATGAATCTTTCCACGTAATTGGTTTACTATAACTAAGTTATAACCCGAAGTTCCTGTCACGCAAGTAAGCTGAATGTGAAAATTTTGTCACGTGTGTAGGGTTGCCACTTGCTAGAAAACAAAAGTTTTAATCAATGATAGGTACTAATATTGCAAATGAAAAATTATGTTTATTTGTATTTTACCTATTAATTGTCAATATTTTTTTATAATTAATTTATTCAGCTGCCAAATCAACCTACGCAATGATACGTAACGTCGTGGAAACCAGCCAAAGATAGTTTTTATCGCAAAAATAATCTGTGATTTTTGTTAGCTATAGAATTCAATTAGAAGATAAGCTGTTGTCTAAATTATATAAATAGTAAACATGACAAAGAAGGTATTGTCTGAGTAAGTTTTCTAAGGTCCCAGAAAGAAATCCTCTAATGATCCTCAGAGTAGAACAGTTTTTTCAATTATTTATTTATTTATTTACTGCATTTCTTGCCGACTTTTCTTAGCAGGAATCTGCTTTCCGCGTTGGTGCTAGAGTCGTTATAAACAGTCAAACTTGACGTTTCAAAAGTGCTTGTAAACAAAGCATACATGAAATAAACGAATTTCGATTTTGTTTTTTTTTTTATTTTGATCTAATGTTTAGGTAGGTAGGATAAGCGACAACCCTAATGCTATAGAAAAAAAACCAAGTGTCATATGAGTGCACAATTGGTTTTACGTTACGGTATTGGGCGTGGGTGTGTTTACTTGAGTGTACGGAATCTATTGAGAATAAGTGGCGCAGTGTGACCGCAGATCTGAGATATGGCATCCACGCGAATAACGCAATGGTATCTCACTATTAGCTTGTTCGTTAATTCATTACCCTGTTGCGTATTATGAGGTGCTGGGTTTGAAACTGATTTTAATTTCATTGTCTTAATTATCAGTCTATTTTAACGGCTTACTACAACATCCAGGCCACCATATAGTAGAGGGGTTATTCGGCGTGGACATTTTTATTTGAGTATGGCTGGGTTTGCGATTTTTTATCATATTATTATTATCATTCATTTTATCTTATTTTAAAGTTGTCTACAGGGCCAGACCTTCTCCCTTACTGTATTATTCGACAAGGGCGTGTTTACTTGAACTTGCGAAATCTATTAAGATAATGTTTCACAGTTGACCAGTGCCGACAGCTTTTGAAACCAAAAAAAATCGCAGTAACAAAAGTTTAAGACCTTTTTATTACCTACAACTTTGCCATTCAACTCTTTTCCGTGGGACTTTTAGTTTTGCCGGAAATATAGAAAATCCGTTTTTAACCCCTAAACCCTCAACCCCTACCCCTTCCCGACCTCAGATCGCCCGTAATTTATTTTTTCTTTAATTTTTATGATATTCTCTTCCTTTTGCAATGGGTTTCATCCTACTGCGATTTTCCTTAAAAATAACAAAAAGATAACAAGATACTTTTTGTTATTTTTAAGGCTAATTGCACTGGAGTAAGTGTTCAAATCTTAGTTATGGAATCCACGCGAATAAGGAAATGGTATCTCACTAGAGACTATGATCAAATCATTAGCCTATATATCTATGGCCACATATGAAGTGCTGGGTTCAAATATTTTTTTTATTTTATCACCATTGTTAATTGTCTATTTTTAGGGTTTTTTACACGGCAGGCCACTTTCTAGTACATTTTAGTAGATCTATAGTAACTACAGGAGATTTTCATTTTCAGGAGGTGTACGGAATCTATTGAGATTATGTGGCGCAGTGTGCCTGCAGATGTGAGATTTAGCATCCATGCGAATAAGGCTATGATACTAGAGCACTGAGCTCAAGATCTATTTAAATTAATGAATGTAATAAACTAAATGAACTGAAGTGGCCATGGGCGGGGCACGTGGTTCAAACAGCTGATGGACGTTGGGGGCCGAAGGTGCTAGAATGGCGACCCCGCACCGGAAAGCGCAGTGTTGGTCGCCTCCCCACCAGGTAGACTAATGACATCAAACGGGTCGCAGGGAGCCGCTGGGCACATGCGGCTCAGGATCGTTGTGTTTGGAAGTCCCTAAAAAAGGCCTATGTCCAACAGTGGACTCCATTGGCTGATAATGATGATGATGATGATGAATGTGATAAATTCCTCTTTTTGCTCGTTTAAAGAATTAAATCAACAGGTAAAGGAGCGTATCATAACATAAGTATTCACATTAGGTATAGGTACCTAATTTAAAAGGAAAAAAAACAGTGGATACATTACTCCATGGCGAGGAAGAAACATGTCACGTATTTCCAAAGTTACTTATTAAGAGATAATTTAAACCTTTAATGAAAGGAAGTCGCGTAATAAGCGAAAACCAAAAATTTTGTAACGAGCAATCACAGTGCGATAATTAAACCCGTGGTCGTTTTTATCGAAGATTAAATTGTGGGTAGCTGGCCTGTATGATGTGTTTATACAGGATGTCCCATAAGTAATGGATCAATGGATGGTAAATGTGAGGATACTTCACATAATTATCTAAAACTAATTTGACTACATAGCATAAAAACGAGTATATTTTTTTTATTTGTATTTTCAATGTTTCCACTCTTGTATCACATTTTTACTGCAATGCTAGAGCTGCTGTAATTTAATAAATCTTATTCCTGTAAATATTGCAGATTAAATTATTAGTGTATTTTGTTTCCATTTTTATAAATAATATTTTGTTTGTAATATTGGAAAAAGGAACATTGAGTGGAATAACTATTATACTTTCATTCGAGAGAGCAATTTACCTGACACGCTGTATAAAAAGTTAAAGCAATAACGTGATTTTTGCTATGCTTGCAACTGTGACGACAATGATACGATATTTTATGAACACCTGAACAATTGCCTCCATCGTCCAGAGGTAAGCCTGTATAAACGCATACCAGTTCTTGGCAAGAGTTTTAGTTTCTTACGCAAAACTCCTACTACTACTCTTACCCCAAACTATAAATTATCTTCTTTTATGGAATTATCTTTCTCCTCGGAAGTCAAAAAAGATTAAGAAGTAAGATTCTCTTGGCACTATTGTCGGAAAAGGTCCTTTATTACAATAGGATAATATTATAACGATCTAGGACAGGGTTAGGCCTCCCTCGTCAAAGAGAGAGGATTTGGAGCTTATAGTGCTTCAATGAGGATTGACGACCTTAGGGTGATAATGCTTAGCTCTTTAAGTATCACTATCAGACATTAATAATTGCTTTCCCTAATTATTATTGTAACATCACCCATGCTGTGAATTTTTATTGCTTTATTAGAAAAAATAAAAGCTCAGTCGGAATTTCAATTATAAAAATACTATTCTCTAATATACCTACTCTTAAAATACCTGCAGTTTCTAAATAAAAGCATAAGGTGTAACCACAGCCTAGACAAGGCGGTAGGCGTCAACTAACTCAACGACTAGAATTAGTTCATATCAATGAAGCAAAAAGTGCGATATGATATATGATATTACCTACAATATATCTCAGAATGATATAAATTGCACGGATATTTATCGCTAATAAAACAGCACATTATAGTAATGAGATTGGAACAATTTGCGTCGACTTAAGGACACAAATAATTGCCACTTTTTTCTATGGCCACTGGCGTCTGTGTTATCTTGGATCTAAATACCTATGTTATGTTTTGTATACACAGAAAACTAGTTAGGAAGTCGATCCTGGTCATTATCATTAACTTCATAGTGATAGTGATCGTTAAACTAACTAACACAATCCGACCAACCTGCATTGGAGCAGCGCGATGGAACCAAATCCTAGCTCTATACCTATCTACCTATGATAGATGCCAAGCCGTTAAAATAATGATGAATGGAAGTTACAATGATAAACGAAAATCTGTAGGAGTATGGTGGGTGTAAGCCCCCTTTCCTAAATGAAAACCACCTCCATAGTACCAACTCCTTCCATTTGACAGGATCCAAAAGCGGGCTGTTCGATTTGTTGATAATCCTAAGATAACTTAGTCTTTAGAAGACCAAAGGGACGTCAGTTGATAAACATCTCAAAGGCCGGCAACGCATCAGTGGTGCCTCTGGTATCGCAGTTCATGGGTGGCGATAATCACTTAACATAAGGTGATCCGCTTGCTCGTTTGCTCGCTATTTTTATAAAAAAAAAACGTCAATATAAATACTGAATTTCTATTCATCTTGATCCTGTAACATTTATTACTAGTTAATTTATTAGAATAAATATTACTTTTTTATTCATTGCAAGTTACCCCTTGACTGCAATCATACCTGATGACAAGTGAGGATTCTTAGCAATCTTACACAACTTTCGGTTTCTGCTCAATGCTCGTACCGAAATTCATTTGTTTTCTTAATTTATTTGGCAATTGATAAGATCTCCTTAACAATAATAAATGAAATAAAAATAAAAGAAAACGATATTAAAATGCCCGACTCAAAAGACTAATAATCTCGAAGTTCAAACTTCGCAATGTCAGTCACCACACATTTTCCGCATAATTCATTCCCAGGCATATCTAGTACATGTGACTAGTCACAGCATAGTATAGTACATTGACTACATTAGCATTCTAATAGCAGTATGTCAATAGTAATCTATTCTCGGTAGCTGTTATGTCCAATGTTAAACATTCATGTTTACTGTTTGCGCGAATCGTTTGCCCACGGGCGTGGCTGTGCGGTAGGCGTGAGCAAAACTTGCAAACTTTACGATCAGGGTAATTATGAAATTGACGTCCATAATACCTAAGGTTTATGAGTGGTTATACTTTAATTTTTATGCTTTATCGCCTGTGCCCCAAGGTATTAGAAAAGTCCAAGAATTATTTTTTGGAGTAGTACATTAAATTCCATTTCGGTTTTAAAGGTATTTATTTTCTCAAAAAAGACAACGTGAAAAAATTGATCAAAATACTTGACGACCTCCGTGGCTCAGTGGTATGCGCGGTGGATTTATAAGACGGAGGCCCTGGGTTCGATTCCCGGCGGGACAGATTAAGATTTTTCTTAATATGTCTTGGTCTGGCTGGTGGCAGGCTTTCGCCGTGGCTAGTTACCACCCTACCGACAAAGATGTACCGCCAAGCGATTTAGCGTTCCGGTACGATATCGTGTAGAAACCAAAAGGGGTGTGGATTTCATCCAACTCCTAATAAGTAAGCCCGCTTCCATCTTAGATTGCATCATCACTTAACATCAGGTGTGATAGCAGTCAAGGGCCAACTTGTAGTCGATAAAAAAACATTGTTTAATTTTAAAAATGTACCCCTACAATACAGTCATGACGCACAAGATATACTCGTCTCGTAGGATAAAAAACATACCTAATTTGTTTCTCCACAGTCAAGTACCTAGAGAGTGTGAATGCGCTCTTATTTATTTGCCCTAGACCGTGGTCAGTATCGACCAATCGAAAACTCGGAAAATCACTTGATATTTAACAAAGAAGTCAAATAAAAATGCAGAGTGCCGAATAAACTATTTGGCAGAGTGCCCACAAATACAAGGTTAGCAAACGAGTTTGTTCCTTTAACGGTACATACGTTTTGATATCTCATGATTTTTCATGAAACCTATAAAATCTTAAATATGAACACCAACTGATCGAAAAGCAAGTATTTTAGACTGAAGTCCCACATGCCGACATACCTAAGGGCGGTTTATTTTGTTATATGCTGTACTTAAGTAAATTAGATACAAAGAAACTGCAAAATCGTAGGATAAAAAACATACCTAATTTGTTTCTCCACAGTCAAATACCTTGGCCATTAAATTTCCGCCAAGCTTGAGAACCGAATTAGGTAAGTAATTTTAATCAAGAGTTGAAGTCAAAAACGAGGACAGATTAAAATCCCAGCTCAGGATAATTTAGGGTTTTGCAATTCAGAGCAAAGAAAGTATTGTCTAGTAAATGTAAATAACTTAAAATTTAAATATTTTTTATTTTATTTAAGTTGACCAGGTGTTAAATCTACGCACTATTAAATATAAAATCAGGGTGCGGCCAGGTGTAACAACCTGTTTATTCCAGTATAACGAATGTGATAAAATATTTTTCCATATGAAGTGTCTCGAACAAACACTGGCCGCTGTTGATTTTTTATAGATTAAACTCAGATATTATGTTATCCAAACACTACGGCGTAGGTTCGATATACTCGGCAAATATTTGATATTTAATTGCTCGCTGATATACAGGTTAACTTAACTTTGAAGTTACTCGTGCCAGAATATTTTTATTGGTCTTCGACGATTTTGAATTTCAAACTACTTTGATGTGTGTAACCTAAGAGCACGTTCTCACTATGTCGAGTGATATTTAGTCTGCTGGGCTATTTAGGCTGTCTAACCTGAATTTTATTATTGGTTTCCGACGATTTTGAATTTCGAACGACTTTGGTGTATGTAACCTAAGGGCTCATTCCCACTACTTCTAGTGAGGTTGTAGTTATAGATAATAATCGTTGTTAAAGATCGTTGTTCATGCACGCAAGATGCATGGAACAGCATCATTAACGCTTTATAGTAATATTCCTACTTGCAATACGATATTTACCTACACAACTGTACAAAAATTTAGAGCAATAATAAATTGTCGATAGAAGGCAGGAACAGTGGAAAGTGGTGGAATGCACGACCATGAAAACTAAAATATCTAATCGTAAATAAAATACGGTGATGAGACAGTGTGAATGCGCTCTTATTTATTTGCCCTAGACCGTGGTCAGTACCGACCAATCGAAAACTCGGAAATTGCAATGTTTAACAAAGAAGTCAAATAAAAATGCAGAGTGCCGAATAAACTATTTGGCAGAGTGCCCACAAATACAAGGTTAGCAAACGAGTTTGTTCCTTTAACGGTTCATACGTTTTGATATCTCACGATTTTTAATGAAACCTATAAAATCTTAAATATGAACACCAACTGATCGAAAAGCAAGTATTTTAGACTGAAGTTCCACATGCCGACATATATGCTGTACTTAAGTAAATTAGATATAAAGAAACTGCAAAATCGCACTAGCGTACGAGTATATTCCGATTACGCGGATAGCCATCAAAACCGCTTACCTAATCGCAAAAAAAATTCACTACTGTGTTCATTCGATACTAAGAAACACAATCATAAGTTCTTAGTTAGTTCATGCGCTAAATATTGTTAACACGGCGATAGATGAAGTAATAACATATCTTAAATCGATTAAATAAAAAAATCAAAACTACTAGTCTTCTACGCAAGTAATATACATTTAATCAAACCGTAAAATCGCGCTTGCGTATAATCCGCATACGCAACAGCATTCAAAACCGCGTATGTCGTGGTAAAATTCACTACCGCCTCCATTTGATACAAGGAAGAATACGTCTCAGTCCACGCGTTAATATATTGAACCGTATCATTCGCAATGATATTGTGATAATAATTTATTGGTTAAATCGGTAAATTTAGAAATTTCGATTTTTAAATATCGGTAGGTAAATTTCAATTTACTTTCTTCAACGGCAACATTAATTAGGTAAGTATACTTGTATATCTTACAACAATTTTACTAACTAAACAACAAAGTCGCGTCGGCATAAATTCTACATACGCGGACAATCAAAACCGCGCTAAAAATTCACTACCGCCTTAATTCGATACAAGGAAACACATCTAGTACAGCCCTCCGCACGAACACCGAGGTCCTTACAACTCAGTCCACGCGCTAATATATTCAACACGGCGATTGATGAAGTATAAAATTTCTTAGTACCGTCTCACTCACAATGGAATTATGATAATTTATCGGTTGGCTTGTGCCGGCCGGAGTGTGGGAGCGCGCGCGGCACGAGCTTTCCCACGGCATTGCTTCACGGAGAAGAATGTCCGCTTCTGTATAAACTTGTGTATCACTTACGACGTTATTCTTATACGCAATAAAACAACAAAGAAATACAAACGTCTTAAGCGACGCGCGTTTCGGATAAGCGGTATCGTCTACGTCTTTTATAAGGCTTTCGTGTGTGTGTTAAGACGTTTCGCAGTCTGGTCGGTCGAGACAGAATTAGAGTAGGTAGCGTCACGGCAGTTTCGACCGCACAATGGGCCGGTGTCGAGTCGACTAGCGGTGCTGGGAACGTCACACCTTCGCGCCGATAAAGCGAGTGTTATTGTTTTTGTGACTAATTAAAGATGGGCTGCTTTATTGTAGGAATTATATGTACCTATCTCTTTGTGAATCAATTTATACTTATTATTCTTGACCTGTTTATTGAATTAAGACAGTACACACATCTTATGAAATTGATAGGTGTCTTTGGTATATTTTAACCGACTTCATTGTATTTAGAAATGTATAGTAGGTATAGTTTTTTATTCTTAGCAACGATTTTTATACATAATAAATATTTCTTTTTCAACCGACTTTTCAGCGAATTATCCTATCTGTCGGTAACAACGACTATAAATAACTTCTAACCCGTATCAATCAATCTATTTAGAAACTGGTTGATATCGTAGTCATCAACTTCCTCATCGTCATCAGCTTATTTTCAAAGGACCACTTGCCGGGCACAGCTCCGTTGGCTTTAAAAGAAGGAAATTAGGAGCCTAGATCCACCGCTGCTTCATTGCAGGTTGGTTTTACGGTGACAATATTTAACTCAATATTTCTGTAACGCTTACTATCAGAATTGTTAATGACTGGGACCGGGACATCTTACCGTGTTGCGGCAAGAAGGTGTAACACCACCGCCTTGCCACAGGACTGCTACTGCTACTGTCCAACAAAGATACTAGTGTTTGGAAAATAAGTTATTAGTAGAAAAAATACATCAACCCAATACCTGTTTCCCAAACAGATATCAGATAATTAATATCCCTAATTTTGGAAAACAATAATTTCATTACTCCTGAAGAACCTCACAACCCAGATCGCGTACCAAGAACCTTATGATCCACGTATAATACATAAATGTATAATATCATATCTGTATGTGAATACAATATTAATGTTACTCTATATCGCGATAAAATTGCTTACATTGTAAGTATGTATGTATGTACTTGTACTGCTTGATGCAATAAGGTTATGCTTAATTAAAACTAGATTAATAAAATATTTGTAAAAAATATTCCCTAAAAAACACGAACGAAACTGCGATCTAGATCTAGGTAGGTAACATCTTAGAAGTAGGTATATAATATGGCCACCGGAACACTTTCTGACTGATAATTTCATATATTGCCGGTAAAAACTTTATGTTATTGCATTTTCTATCCGTCTTGTCTGTCTGTGCCGACTGCCGACGGAGCCGATAACGTGAGTGTTGGGACCTATGCGCAGTAGGGCTGTCACCTTCGCATTCAACGATATTTTACAAAGTTATGTGTGGATTTCGTAGTCATAAATGGTGTAAATAAGGAATTCTAAAAAACTATTTTTTGTATATTTTTGCAATATGGTCGGACAAACTTTGTATCACCTAAAAATTTTTTACAAAAATATTTTCTTTTTTTAATATTTTTTTGGAAAGATTATTTTTAATGTAGTAAATTTTTACTTAATGACCAATTTAATTTTGTATCACGTAAAGATTCTAAACAGTATTTTACAGCAATTCAAAAAGTAAAAAAATAGTTTTAGTCAAGTCCTGCTTGAGTTTTAGCGAGACAAACTCTATTTCCTAAGTTAGACCGACATAAAGCGTGTAAATTTTTAATTATTAATAGTTTAATAATAACTCACTTACCGTTGTTTTTAATTAGATATTTTATACCTGTATTATTTATGTAGATACTTAATTGCTATATGTTAAAATAAATTTTAAGATTAGCTATGCAACATTTTTTTTTAATTTTGAACATTTCATTTAATTGTAAAAAAGATAAAATAACCTAAAAATAATAACTTTAGAAATGACGACTAAAGAGACTATAATCGCAAAAAGTGGCGGAACTTCAAAAAAATTATTTTTTAATTTTTTTTAAAGTCATTTCTCTAAACTCTCATACTGTTCAATATATATTTTAAATTAAAATATAATTTTACAGGATTTTTAGTCTCCATTTTCTTTTGTAGTTTACTAAAAAGGCGAAGACTACAAAAGACCGCGACAGTGATTTAACACGCAGCCACGAGTCTACGGGGGAACGTGACGTCATTGTCCGCATCGCCTCAAGGGGAGCGTCTTGCAGCTTTGCCGAGGGTGCGCGTGGGAACGCGTGCTGGCCAGGTGCCGTCAGCTGACTGCCTTGGAGTACAGCTGTTCAGAGCTTAAGAACAGTGTAATGTTGTGAAATTATTAAATTTAATTTTGTATTTTTTTTTTGAGTGTTGAAATTTAGCGCCACTGGTAGGTTTAAGTAAAATTACTGAATTATAATTAACTTGTTTTTTCAAATATTTTTTCTATAAAATATAAATACTTAAATGTAGAACTAAACGGTACAAACAGAAAAGACACAATATTTTTAACACAAAATGGTGTCAAAACCGTCTAAATAAGCTATAACTTACTTCTACTAAACTATGAAATGGTTCAAATAATATTTAGTTATAAAATTAGAAACAGAAATAAATAAGTATTTATTTATAAAATTAAATTCCTAGGTACGAGTACATTAGGTCACCTATGTATTATTGTGATAATATGAATTAAATAACTAATTGATTAAACTAAAAGCTATGGGTATAGGATTTCTTTGGAAAGCTATGAAGTCTAAAAAATAAATTTTTAAATGATTTCAACATATTTTATAGAGACGTAACATTTCTATTGAAAATATTTTGTAATTAAATCTTTTATTATATTGAAATGTCTCCCAAATAAATGATAATTTTATATCTGTTGTTTTATAAGTAATTAGCGACTACACAGTCAATATCTCTAGTGCAAAAATATAAAAATACAGCCCCCAAATTCGGAGCGTGGCACCCCTATTTTTATCACGGGCGCTTTGCCACAATCGGTGTAGGGCGCATAAAAGCTGCGCGTCCCAGCCGCGCGCGCCATTCGCTCACAAACCGCCGCGAGACCAACATGATCCTCCCCGCGCGCACTATGTCCCCGCCGCACGGCGCCTTCCACCCGCCGCAGCACCCTGACGAGGAGCCCGTCTCGCGCACCTACCAGTACCGCAAAGTGATGAAACCTATGCTCGAGAGGAAGCGACGCGCACGCATCAACCGTTGCCTCGACGAGCTCAAAGACCTCATGGTGACAGCTCTACAAGCAGAAGGAGAGAACGTCTCCAAGTTAGAAAAAGCAGACATCCTCGAATTAACAGTCCGTCATCTCCACAGCTTAAAGCGACGTGGTCAGTTAGTGTTGAACCCCGAAATGTCTTACGCGGAACGGTTTCGGGCAGGATTTGCTCAGTGCGCGACTGAAGTGTCACAGTTTATTACGAACGCTACGGTGGCAGCTAATGCAATGCATAGACAAGGGCCAGTGGATCCTCAGGCCGGTGCTAGACTGCTGCAGCATTTGAGCAACTGTATACGGAGATTGGAGAGTCCTCAAGTGGTTCAGCCTCAACCTATAGCGCCTGTCGCGAGGCCAACACCCGTGCAAGCGATAGCGCCGAGCCAACCTGTACCTCAAGCACCTCAAGGACCTCAACCACTAGTACCTCAGGCATCTCAAGTCCCGCAGCCGGTACCGAGGACGTCATTAGAACGGAAAAGACCAGCCGAGGAGTTGATCGACGTGGAAACGATCGCCACGAAAAGGCTGTACGCGCCGCCCTCGCCGCCTCACAGTCCCGCCTCTGAAACTGACTCCGCCCAGTCGATGTGGCGGCCGTGGTGACCCAAGCCTCTCACCGATGATCTCTACCTATGCTCATCATCAAGGATTGTGACAACAGTGTGATAGTTACGAATGTTTTGTTGTTTGATACCGTTAACGTTCCTAGAACCGATGTGTGTTATGCATGAACTCGATTTGATTTGTTGAAGTTTTTTAATTTAAATAAAAGTAAGGTTTTGTTTTTTTAACTTACTGTTATTTTTTATCCTTCCGCGTCGGTAGCATTTATGTTATGTTGATAAGTAGAGTAGCGTAGCACCTAAGACAATACTGTGATACCTATTTGTAGTTGCCGCTCGAATAGGAGTTTTAGAAGACGAAATGCTTTTTTTTAACCTAATCGCTATTATAGTGAATAAAAGAGATTTTTATTTAATATAATTGTTTTAGTTTATTCTCCCAAATAAATAAGAAGTAAACCCAAAAAAGACTAACGTTATTGGCTCTAAATATGGATACCTATATATCTAAGTAAAAATAAAACTGTGATTGAATTAATAGGTACCAATTTAAAAATAATTTAATAAAAATGTATAGAGTTCAAATTCATTATTTGTTCAAACATTGAGTAATTCATTTTTAACATTTTTTGCTCTATTTACTCATATGCTACCAACCTAGGTACCTACTGTAAGCTAATGCAAAACACTAGGTATTATCATATTATATAAAGTGACGAATAATAAAGTTAATAAGTAGGTATCAGTAAACCGTGGGAGCGTCTTCAACGGCAATTAAAGGCCTGAGCACACGCGATACTATAAGCTTCGACAATTCGCAATTTAGTGATTTAAGTTCTCTGTCGCACAATTATCTATACAAATAATTTGTACGATATACGAAGACTACCCATGCGTTTTATATCCCTCAGGAATAGTACTTTTCTTCTTATAGGATTTCTATTAGGTATATTAAGATGTATACAAAATTTCACGACAAACAATCGTTTATATATCAAAATATCATTATCGAAAAACTACCTATTCCGATTACTCAACCGATTAACTCAAATATGCTTTCGTAAATGCAGATTTTATGACAAAAGAACCTAGAGTATCGCCCAAATGTCAGATAAATTCTAAACTGTTGTTAAAACATAAGCTGAAACCTATGACCTTCCTGCCGTTGTTCGACTTTAGGCTATCCCTATTTTTTTCACGAATAATCTACAAAGCACTCGTATATGCCATTCCGAATCAAATTATACTTCGATCATCATTTAAAAAATGACGAGCACTTAGTAAAGTCACTAGAAGTGCCGTCAAAACACGATGGAACAGCGACAAAAAGCTGCTTATAAAATCACGTGTGCTACGACCCTCGCGCCGAGGCTAATTCGATGAGAATCCAAAATATCAAATTACGTCGAGAAAACTGGAAAGCGTGTGAACGCAGATAATAAAATTAAACATTCGCTAAATCCTTCCTACACGACGTCCGCAATAAATTATTCAAAAATATTCAAATTTTTATTAAATTGCTTGTTTATTTATTAAGTAAAAGCATAAGCGTGTAAAGCAGAATATGGAAAAAATATAAATGACTTCGTAGGCAACTTAATTATTATTGATATTGAATTAAGCATTTTCAACATACAACGCATTTAGATAGCCCTATAGGGCCAGCAGCCTTGTTATAGGAGGGAGGGAAGATATGGGGTGTAATTTAGCTTTATAATGTTTTAATCTGTATTGTAACGATCATAATCAGATGTTAATGATGAAATGAAGAACGAATTTTTCGACTGGCCAACCGACCTGAGAATGTTTACTTAAAAATTCTTTAAATAAAGAATAGTGTATTGTAGTTCAAGCCCTTTATAAAGCTCGACTCCGACCCGAATTCGATACCAGATTCAAAGCCACATATATGTGAACCATTGGACCATTGACGCTGTAATAGATAACGAATAACCTTAAGAGAATTCTCTGATTAGCAATAAGGACGCCTTTGTATGTTAGTGGTTTTCTTTTATAGTAGCTAATTATTGACAGAACAACCAGATGGGTCATCTGATATTAAGTAGAAGAACATCACCTTTAACATGGGACTTTAACTTGACTGGTGTTAGGAGCACGTCGTATAATTCACTACCCTGTGACCGTTAACCTAAGACGTAATTATTTGGTAAATCTCGTTTTCCGATATTAATAATTGCACCGGTAACTGTACGATTCAAACCGAAACACGTAAAAACTGCTATAGTATTACTTCTAAAGAATGGTAGAGCTACCTACTTTTAATTAATAGTAGTTTTGGCCACAGCTAGTTGCTACTTTACTAACATAGAGGTTTCAAGTGAAAACAGGGTTATACGGTAAATGTTTTCACCATCAACAATCTCTAACAGCTAACAATGATATGACCGGACCGACAGCTTAACAAACTCTCTGAGGTGAAGGTGTAACACCACCGACTTCCCAACTCCAGGCTGTCATTTTTATTGAGAATTCCTTACAAGAAAGAAAATTAATTTCACAGCGCGGCCCAGGACTCGACCCCAGAACCTCTTTATCTTTTCATAAAATAACTAACTGATGGAAACATAATGTCCTACGCTTAATTAAATCAGTTAATTTCACAGTTCCTATCATAAATGGTTGCCTGTAAGAGCCATGTCGTTGCCTTCGTTATTTTATTTTATTTTTTACTGTGAGTTTGTCCTATGTATTATGTGTGCAATAAGGATTTTCTTCTTCTTCTTCAGTATGCGTTATAAATGCACCCAATAAAATACGCCCACAATAAACACTACACACAATTTATTGTCTATGATAACACACTTTTATTATCATAGACAATAAACACTACTTATCCTTTATGTAATACGAGCCACTAAGTTATAAGCCAAAGCACGCACTAAAGTACAGCCAGTTAATTTCATCAACGGCAGGCAAGTGGGTTCCAAACACGTTCAGCCAGAAGAAGCCTAAAATCTTCGCTTGAGAAAGAATTATAAGTACCAAACAGACGTGGATAAAATCTATTTAATATATGCCAACAAGTTATTAGCATAGTAAAGTACAGCTATACTAAGGCCAAACTCGATTGAGAATGCTTGTCAACAAACAAATTAAAAATGAAGGTAGAAAATGCAACACATTTTATGCTTAATCAATTTTTAATTATGTTTTGTTTTTTTATTAAATCTTATTTAAAAGATATTGAATATATTAATTAGTTTTAAGCTTACTAATCTAATTTATTGTCATGGATTCGTCATTAATAAATTATTTTAAAAAATGAGGTGTAAAATGACTAGTGATTTCTACCTTCATTCTTAATTTGTTTGTTGACAAGCATTCTCAATCGAGTTTGACTTAAGTATAGTTAATTCCATCAACCATAGACAAGTGAGTTCCAAACAGAAGAAGCCTAAACCTTAGTAAGAATTAAAATAATTTAAAAGCTGTACACAGTAGGTACTACTTACCCAAGTCTAAGTAATACATGCCAGCAAGTTATTAGCACAGTAAAGTACACAGCCAGTTAATTCCATCAACCGCAGGCAACAGAGTATAATAAAAGAGTAATCATGAAATATTCAAGAGCGGCGCGGGTAAATGTCAATTCTCACGCTGTCAGGTTATCGCTAACATCAGCCGTTACGAACGGTTGTTCGAGACCTAAGATATTATTTTCGAGCATTGAACTGGTGTCAATTTTCTCAAGACTTCTAACTCTATATAATATATTATAACGTATTATTGTACTCGTATATATATATATAGGTAAACTAATAAAGCTGGTACTAATTTATCTGATATTTACTTAAATTACATTCTGTGGAGGGCAATAGTGATCTATATTAAATGCATAAAGTATTGAAGATACTTAATGGGTACTATATGGAAATATTTTTGGTTAAAAATAAAAGATAAAAAATGGTTATTGTGGGTTATCCTTAAGAGATAGACATCCCAGACTTTTTTGTTGATCTTTTTAAGGTGTGCAATACTGTGGTACATTATTTTTATATATCTCGTAGGGTTTAGCCAGCGTTTACAATGTAAGCGCAAAAAATGCGTTAATTTACGACATCATATCGGAAACCTCTAAAATTATCGGTGTTTCTCTAATATATTATACATGTGTTTTATACATAAATTTTCCTGTTAAATCACTTTATCTGATAAAAAAACTGCATTTAAATCGTTTGCGTAGTCTTAAAGATTAAAGCATACATAGGGACAAACATAAATTATATACTCCAATTTATCTGTACCTACTTTAAGATATAGGAAATGGGACAAATTAAGATCAATCAGTATTTGATAGAAGCTGAATGTCCTTATAAATCTTAATGTTTTTCTATTTTGCTATAGGTATTCCGTGAAAATCCGACCAACCCAAGAGCGAGATCAACCAGATCCGACAAAAAATTCTACTCTGTTCAATTGCAAAGTGAGACTGTAGAGTTAACATCTACTGAGACCAGTGTTAGAGTGAAAAGTACTTTGTTTATTTTTCTATCGGAGCTGGTTGGCTTTCGATGGTGAAACAAGAGGTTCGAATACATCACGAAGGATTCAACGCGTGATAATTTATTTCACGTAAAACGTTTATATCTAAATTACTTAATAAAACAATTTTTAATGGAATAAAAATGAATAAATTCTTTCGAAATCAAATTAAAATTGTCGATAGGTTATCTACGTCTAAATTACAAACCTATTCTGTATTTCCTCCTCTATGTATGTACTCTGGATGAATTATTCAGTTTCTTCAATTAAATTACTGCACAATCCAAAGCAATTACACTGTAAATACTTCAATAGTAGAATATCAAATTTATTTTATTCTTATGTAGTAGGAAAAAATAAGAATGCCTTAAAAGTGCATTTTTATAATTGCCTGTAGATATTTTCTTTAGAAATAAAGTTAGGAGCAGACATAACATGTTGCTGATGAAATCAATTCAAATATTTAAAATGACTCTTATGACTGACCAACTTGATATTAATAAAAACCGCATTAAAATCCGTTATGTACAGATTAGTTTACACAATGAACCCCTGGCCCCTAAACTAGGTAAGCCCGTATCTTGGGGCACTAAAATGTAAGCGCTCTAAGTAAATCTCCTTTCCTATAAGGAGGGCCTAGTTCTTTAGTGGACCATTAATAGGCTGCTAATGTTGATGATGTTAAAGCGTAAAGAGCGCGCGACTTCATGTTAATATATATTAAAGTACACTACGCATGTCAGGAGCATCTGCGCTCACTATAACACGGTTCAATGTTCATATCTAAGTACCTAATGTTTTCATATCTGGTTCATAACATAGTCGTACCACCAATGGTGTGGCGTGCCAATCACAATAACGTGTACCAGAACGAAAAGAGACTACGATTAACCTTTCTTTGCGTATTTAACTTTTCTAACTTTTGTTTTATTGCGTCGTTAGTGCGGCGAGTAAATATCGTTATTATAGCAATAACAGACAATTGCTGTATTTATTGCTTCTATGATATACAAAGAGTGGTTGCGATTTTGCATAGGCTATATATTGGAAAAGCTTGCTAAATCAATCTATTGGTAAAAGCTTTTGTTGTTTTCATCACCATCGTAATCTGTGAAGCCTCAATAGTTAAGCGTGACCAAAAGCCTTTTGGGTCGAACCCCTTTCCGTTGGACTACTCCCGTACCCTCTCCTAAGATAGTCTTAAAACTAGTCGCATTGGAAAATCTTCGGACTTTGTAAACATATAAAGGGTAACTAAAAAAGCTTTTGGTGCTTTCACCATCATCATCATATTTTCACATCAACATCAGCATCATTATTCCTGGTTAAAGGTACTGACTCAACAACAAATGAATTGTGCGTTTGAGCCACCGATCCTTTTTAACTTTTGTCGTATCCAATCCTAACACAGTCTGTACGACTAATTAAAGGAGAAATATTTTTCATCTTTAATGATTATAATCTTGATACTTTCAAAAACAACCAGCTATAATCTGCTGTATATACCTAAACTAAAGAATGCCATATTTTAGATATAATGCTTGCTTTAATGCTTTAAACATCACAGAACAATATAGAAGAAATTTCTAGAAAGTTAATTTTGACGTGACAACGTCTTATAATTCGATAGCCGGCAGCACGCACGAAAAAACATGACGTCATGCGTCGTTACCTCGCTTTGAGGCGTTCCATGTAAGGCTTGAAGTGCAAGCCAACGAGCGACAAAGAAGCACAATCGGCCTTTGCGTTCGGCAGCGTTCGACATCCGTCTATTAAATATAATTATTAAATATATTAATTTTAAATTAAAAATTAATATAGTTATTATAAATTTAAAATTTAATTTAAAATAAATTTATAAAATCAAAATCAATTATTTTATTAATTTAAATTAATATTTATAAAAATATACTTAAATTAAAAATTTTAATAACCAATTAAATGCTACCATTCCATCACTATTTTCTTAAGACATTGTCACGTTCAACTATCGTCAGTAAACCGACTTTACAGACAACCAATTTTTTGTCCTAGGGCTTAATTCTACTTAATCACATTTACACTTAAGTTCACTAGATTGCCAACCTATTTGAGCAAGAGAAGTGAAAACCACTTTTTTTCAGGACCTATCGATACTATCAAAAGTAAGCCGCCGGTCGGCATGTTTTTGTAAAATCTCGAGTGTAAAACGATAAAGGATATAAGTTTATCAATTTAATAAGCGTATTTATAACCGTGCTTCCGTCTAGTTTACATCGTTAAAGACCACGTAAGTACCTCATCGTAAAATTGCTGTAAACTTAATTACTTTTATCTTTAACAAGATTATAGGTAGCAGATCAAAGTACGTTTGTACTTAGTTAGGCATGTTAAAGTGGCAATTGCATATTGGTAGTGGTATACTTAGTTAACTCCTTATGAATATACGTATTTCATTTTAAAACTAGCAGACACCCATGTCTGTCTCCGCAAAATCATGTATTACCTTCCATTAAACCTAAAAAAAATTGTACGTGACTATTTTTAACCCTCGACGCAAAAACAACGGGGTGTTATAAGTTTGACGTGTCTGTGTAAATGTGTATGTGTCTGTCTTTGTCATCGTGACTCCCAAACGGATGATACGATTTTAATGCGGTTTTTTTGTTTGAAAGGTATATCAGTCGAAAGTGTTCTTAGCCATGTTTGGTGGAAATCGGTTCAGGTCTTCAAGGTCATCAGGTCGTTTTTTAGGTGTGATAGAAATGTTACACGCTCAAACTGAGCATGCTTGAAAGCATGTGTGTGATCTGACATTTGAAACACTAATGTCTTCTGGAACCACTGAGCTGGTCTGATGATAATGCTCGAAGGTAGGAGACGTAATTCTGGTCTACCTTTTTAGTAAGCTCATAGAGTTTGGGCTCATTGAATTTGTCTTGACTGGTTCTTTTCATGTTTCTAATTAGGGTCAGGGGTTTTTTAAATTTTTCAGATACAGATTAAAAAGATCAGATTGGTGCAGTAAGTTATTCTTAAATGACATCGCAGATTTTTTTGTAGATCGAATAAAACGAAATAATCCTGCCATATCTACAGTGTTTTGTTTAAAACTTTCTCCCTTTCATCAATTTTTGTCATGTTTCAGAAAATTTCCAAAAAAACTTTAAAAGTTATATATTACAATCTTCCTGAGGATTAATTGTACTTATTGGCAAAAACCATATGAAAATACATTTAGTTTTTGATTTTATCGCGAACATACAAAACGTTAGATGCGGCGGTGGACTTTTGTTTCATAATATCTACAAAGAATGGCCGTCACATCTAATGTTTTTTTTAGCCTCTTATTAGTTAAGATAGCGTTTACCAAAGTGAATACACCCGCGCCTAAGAATTGGTGAAAATCACATGAAAATTCGTTCAGTAGTCTTTGAGTATATCGCGAATATAAAACAATTCAAATGTAGCAGAGAATTTGTTTCATAAAATGTAGTGATAAAACAAAAAAACACATGCTCAATATGGTGGCCGTAAAAGACGTTTTTTCAGACCCTTATTAGTTAAGATAGCGTTTACCGAAGTGAACGCACGCGCGCCCAGGAATTAGCCCGCTCCATTGTAATTGGACGTTGCGTGCGCGGCCGTGGGAAGACGCGGTGAAAACGACCGGACCGTAGCCCGCAATTTGTGTTTAGTTATGGCCGTGAGATATTTGATTTAAGTGTAACAAAACAAAGTACTGTTTGCTTCGAAATTAAGTTCCCTATACAGGTATGTTATTTTATTTAAAGGGAGGTCTTAGCACCAAGTTGTTACGACTAATTATGAAAATAAATTAAAAGGATTGATATTGTTGTTTAAATTCTGACGCATAGGCCTATCATTTCCGCAAAGCGTAATGTTTTGTGTTTAACTCAGTGATACAGTGGGTATGCCTCAAAAAGAATGTCCACATCTAGTTACGAAAATTTGCATATTTGGAGAAACTATACTTAAGCTGCTACATCTGGGTAAACTACCTCACCGATGATATATTTTGATGGCTTAAAATAAAACATATTGTGATAAATCGCCTACCCACTTAGTTAAATCATGCGCTTTTAACATTTTACTATAAATTAACATAAAACAATCTAGCAATTTATATTATTGTCCTTTGTATGTGAGGCCCCTAGTCTGGCTATTGGAAAATTTGCATATTTGGAGAAACTATACTTAAGCTGCTACATCTGGGTAAACTACCTCACCGATGATATATTTTGATGGCTTGAAATAAAACATATTATTGTCATTGTTTTCTATTGAGAAAAATCCAATAGGAGCAAGGAGCCTTGTGTTTTAAAGCACTTACTTACTTAGTTAAATCTTGCGCTTTTAACATTTTACTATAAATTAACATACAACAATCTAGCAATTTATATTATTGTCCTTTGTATGTAAGGTACTCTACATGTTAGTCGCGCGGACAATTAACTAGTTATTAGTTTTAAAATAACGAAACAATTTCCAAGCAAGTGGAAGAAAACGTACCTATTATTAATAATGTGGCGACTGATTTATGTAAGTAATGCAAAACCATTATGCCTTATAAAGACATCGCATTGTTTAAGTAGGAAAAAAAAGATCGTAGGTACCTTGCTATCGAGTTTCTGATCGTACTGAAATACCTAAGTACATTTACAATTTTATACCTACGTATTTGCAATCCATACTAAACGCTAATATCTGTGTAATATTTAACTGCGAGGTGTTTTCAAGAACTTTAATTAGTTTGTATGTGTATCTATAATTTATACAATATCATCATGGGTGTAGCTACAGCTTTCTCATTGGGGTTTCCTAGCTTTCTCATTACAAAGGGAATAAAAATGATCTATAACTTTCTAATTTTGGCCAAAGGTTCATAAATTATAAATTAGATAGAATTATCTCTCGAGATCTCAGGTTGCAGTTCTAGAACAGGCTATAAAATACTGAGGTATTATTTCTTCCATGATCAGTAAAAATTCTCACCAATAACCAATTAACAAGTCTCCTCTGAAATTGCAACACGCTCAACTGCGTAGATTCGTGTCAGCGCTGGTAACCATTTTATTCTACAAAACGAATTTGCATAGTGCAGGCATACGCCTTGTGTTCAGAGCGAATTTAGTATGAATTTTTTTTTATCGACTTCAAGTTGGCCCCTGACTGCTATCACACCTGAAGTTAAGTGATGATGCAATCTAAGATGGAAGCAAGCTAACTTGTTAGGAGTAGGATGAAATCTACACCCCTATCGGTTTCTACACGACATCGTACCGGAACGCTAAATCGCTTGGTGGTACATCTTTGTCGGTAGGGTGGTAACTAGCTACGGCGAAAGCCTCCCACCAGCCAAACCAAGACAAATTAAGAAAAATCTTATCTGCCCCGCTGGGAATCGAACCCAGGACCTCCGTCTTATAAATCCACCGCGTATACCACTGCGCCACGGAGGTCGTTTAAATATACCTCGCAGAGCACGTTAAGCCGTCGGGCACGGTCATCATCACTAAAATCTGATAATTATGATAGCAAAAATCACCATAAACCCGCCAATCCGCATTGGAACAGCGTGATGTGTCTTAGCTCCATAACCTCTTAAGCTTGGTCCTACAGTAGTCCATTAAAATAGGTTGATAACGATGACGTAGACAAACTCGCAAGCAGTTAATAACTACCTACCTAACATAAGGATGCTATTTCGATATTGATTCTGCATTAGTTACAGCAGTTAACTTTACGCAAGTTGTCTTAACATTAAAGAATAGCCGCCTCAAAATAAATCGTGGTGAAACATAAAAAGTTACAACTAAAAAAGTAAAACCTGGTGGAGATTTCAAACGGCTACTGATTTACGTAACCCCCCGATCCAATCAAAGCCTTATATTACCAACGTAACAATATTACTTTCTGTACTATTGTTACACTTGAGGAAACTGGATACACGATCATAAAAATCGATATGATCAATACAAATAGGTGTTAGATATCTACCTAAATTAAAGAGCAGTAAACCAACAATGCCTCATCCAACGCCAAAGTTCCAATTGGTCCAGAAGTTAGCTTAAGTGGCTTGATGTCTTGGATTCGAGTTCCATGAAATTCACTGTATGTTGTTGGGAAAGCTGGTGGCCTGCTACATCTTCGTATCTCGGTGAGCACGTTAAGCCGTCGATCTTAATTACAATTAACATCTAATAGTGAACGTAACTAGATCAAAAACCACTATCAACCTAAGCACGCCAACCTACATTAGAAGGTGGTGAGACTAATAAGCTTAATATTACCTCTACTGTCAAGAGGTCTAGTCTTGTAGTAAACCGTTAAAATCAGGCTAATAATGATGATGATGATGAAGCCAACAACAAGCATCAGATACGCAAAACTATCACAATACGACCATGGCGCATTTACCTACCTACCGACACTGAAAAGGATGTGTTTTTTTAAGGTGCAAGTCATCTCTGCGATACCTTAGTCTCATGTCAGAGATTAGTAAAGTTACAAGTATGTAGGACTACGTTACGTACCTTACATAAATAATAAATAAATAAATAAATATAGGACAATTACACACATCGCTATATATCCCCAAAGTAAGCATACTCGTAAGTAGCTTGTGTTATGGGTGCTATGATAACTGATGAATATTTTTATGTATACTATACATAAATACTTATAATATATAGATAAACACCCAGACACAGGAAAACATCCATGCTCATCACACAAACATTTTTCCAGATGTGGGAATCGAACCCACAGCCTACGACGCAGAAGCAGGGTCACTACCCACTGCGCCACTCGGCCGTCAAACACATACATACAGTACATCCACCTACAAAAACCACCTCAGTGGTCACTCCAATTACCAATGCATGTAAACGCTTTTAGTGAACGAAGCTCAAGTACTTATTATAGCTTACGCTTGCCTAGAGCAATGTTAATGATAAGAGGCTCTTATTTGACAGTAAAAACGTAGTAAACTTTTTATAGTAGTAGGCAGTATTTTAGATAAGAAACTAAGAAAGTGTTAGTTGACAGTTGTTAAATTTATAGCACTTTAATATAGTCGGTTGTTTTCTACTGATCTCGTATCAAAGCTCAATGTTTTGTTGCAATCAAAGCTGTGTTTTTTCTGAAGAAGATTTGGCTATGGTTTGTGAGTGATTTGTAAAGCAAAAACATGTTTATAAATCATCATCTGTGATCATTTGTGTCAAGATGGTACAGGCACGTTGTACCTAAGACGATTATTAAGTAAAAAAAATTTGGATGCTTATAATTTTTAATATGCAGGACCCGAAGAATTTTCTCCACCTGACTGCCAAACTTCGTTTTGAAGAAGGCATCTGATGATGATGATTTTTTAGTTGAATTTAAATTTAAAAAATGTTTTATCGTCTACTTACAAAGTTTAAACTTACTTACAGTGTAAGAATTTTTGAAGGAAGTCGGTATACTTACATCAAAATTAATAGTGACGTAGCGATTTTATTCCTAAGATAGGTAACTGAAAAAATGATATGAGAACATTCTATTAGTTCGCAATAAATAGCAATAATTCTAGTCACGTCACTAATAATAGCAGTTTTTACTACAGACGTGATTTTATTCTCATATTGTATTGATTTCAATAAAATTCCCTCCATACTACCACACAAGAAGTTGGACCAACTCTGACAACAGAAAAATATAATATATATTCGTAATAATAAAAAAGTTTTATTAGTTAGTGTTAATAAAATTAAATTAAGTTAATAAAATGATTTATATAAGATTGAAACAATGTTTTATATCCGTAGAACATGTTGGTCTAACTAAATAATATAAAATGAAACCACAGCTAAAATATAGTTTAATAAATTTTGCAATTAAATACATATTTTTTATGACCGTGTATGTAGGTCATAGGTGATTTATAATATATATAGGTCATAATTTAAATATATGTTCCACTTGAATTTATGCAAAAGTCTCTATTTTGAAGATTATCAAAAGAACGTTGTGATCTGCACTTGCCTTATGTACTCTACATTGTATCGTGCAAACGGAACATAATAAAACTTCCGTAGGAAATAATTATGAGGTCTTTATAAGTTGATTGACTTTTATTTTTTTTAATCAATTACTTGACTCCGCGCCCGTATTGCGAAGGCGTCGGCCATCACGTTTTTCATTTTATAACAACTTTTTATTTCACTCAGAAGTGAGATGCACGTTTCTGTATAATATTTTAATGTTGCTTGTCAGACGCGAGATTTGAGAGACAGCACTTAAAACATCTTCTACCTACATGACGTTATTTGAATTTACTGGTTGTACTTGGAAACGTATGCAGTAATTTTGTACAAGTTATTAGTGTCAGAGCCAGTAATGGCTAGACTTTTGTTATTTAATAAAAGCTGAAAATTACGGTTAAAGATTACACTTTTAGAGTCTTTGGCGATGGAACACAACAAACTAACAGAGTGGTGACACCCAAAGAAAAATAAAATTGCACTTTAAACTTGTACGAGTCTGCACATTTGAATCTGTATGCTACTAAAGCAATATGATTCAATTTATGCTAGTGTTATATTAATTGTTATGCAATGTTGAGCAACTATAGGTAGTGGATCGAAGTGGTAGTGTGGTGATCTTAACCGTCCAAGTCCAGTTAGTGACAATGACAACCCTTCGCCAAATACCCTTAAAAGTTTAATCTTTATTGGTATTTACGAATGGTTTACAAGTTCAAGTGTACAGCTTCTATAAAATCACAAAGGTCCATAAGTACGGGATGTACTTGTGTGAAACCGCTGTCCACAGCTAGTATATGATAAATATCGCAGATTTCGGTTGCGTGGAGCGCCACGTCAGAGCGTCGTGACCGCGGCGCGCGCCGTCGCCGTCGTCACGCGCGGCCTGCACGAGCAGCGGGGGCCGGACTCTGAAACATTTTTATGGAAATGCTATTTTTTTATTTACCACAAGATAAACCTTGACTACAATTACATCTGGAGGTATTTGATGATACACGACTCGTATCGGAACGGTAAATCGCTTGGCAGTACGTCTTTATCGGTAGGGTGATAACTAACCACGGTCGCGACACATGATCAGATGAAGATTGGCTATTGGTCCTGGTCATTATCATTAATATCTGATTGCGATTGTTACAAAATTCAAACCATACCATTCTAAGCCTATTATATTTGAAAGTTCCACTAACAGATTCATCAATCATTTCGTAATTTTAATCATACGAGTACATTACAGGTCTTAAACGCAATCAATAAGCCATAGGTATTTTTTCTTCGTCGATGAAGTATAATCACGAAAACTGAGCTAAGTTTTCATCTTGGTTCAAACCGGATTTGCTAAAAGAATAAATCCAAGTCCGCCCCTGCGCACGCTCGCCACAGGCGATAGTTTTCCCACGGTCTCGGACGGCCAAGTATAGCCCTGCCATTTGCATGTCCGCCCCCCACTGCCTACCGCATAACACGACCAAATTACGGAGTACACCTACCAAAGCAACAGCACACAATAATTGCGATATCATACTTAACACGGTAACACAGCCAATTCTTTGGTACTTTAGATCGGAGAATAATCCTACTGAATTACGAAGCACACCAACCAAAGTTCCATCGGAACAATATGTGCTACATCATACTTAGCAGTATAATACAGTCAATTCATTTGGTACTTTAGAACAGACAGTAAAGCTACTTAAGAGGCGGCTAGATAATATACCAATTACGCGGTGATGTATAATGCAATATAATCGGTTTTAACCTTACCTTTACATAAATTTTAGTCTAAATTAATGTATACAAACATTTTCTTGTAGGTAGGTGACCTATAAGACGAAAATCCTATTATGTCATTGCTTATTATAAATGTTTGAATAATCTACATCCGGTTATCACAATATCGTCAAAATTTTAATGAAAGCTATGGCGCACAAATAGGTTCTATACCTAGTTTGGAGATGATTTTTATTCCTTACAAATACGCCTTTGACTGCAATCATCTCTAATGGTAAGTGATGATGCAATATAAGATGGAAACATTCAATCTAAGCACATGAGGTATAACAGCAACGCCTTAGGTCGGCAATCTGTAGGACGTGTTTCTTGCACATGCATGCAGTAGCCAGTCGGAGCAACGAGCTTTTGACGACCTCCGTGGCGCAGTGGTATGCGCGGTGGAGTTATAAGACGGAGGTCCTGGGTTCGATTCCCGGCGGGGCAGATTGAGATTTTTCTAAATTTGTCTTGGTCTGGCTGGTGGGAGGCTTTCGCCGTGGCTAGTTACCACCCTACCGACAAAGACGTACCGCCAAGCGATTTAGCGTTCGGGTATGATGTCGTGTAGAAACCGATAGGGGTGTGGATTTCATCTTACTCCTAACAAGTTAGCCCGCTTCCATCTTAGACTGCATCATCACTTAACATCAGATGTGATAGCAATCAAGGGCCAACTTGTCGTCCATAAAAAAAAAGCAGCCTACATTGGTTCCTCAGCAACGCTCCAAGAAGCTCTCGGTGACTTAGGCAGCCTGTTAAGCTTCTTAAGCGAGGTCTGTGGAATCACGCACAACAGCCGACCTCAAGGTGAAGTGCGGGAAAAGCCAGGGAAGAGAGAAGATGAAATGTCCCTTGCATGCCCTACAAAGAGTGCAGTTGCTATTTATAGACGATAGTTTCCCACTTACTATCTAAACTATCTAAGCTTACTATATTAAAAAAAACTAAAAACAATTTATCGTATTATTTTATATTAAAAAAAAACTTGACTTAGCAATAAATAAGTTTCAAATCATAATATCGTTTCATCTATACATCTCTATCATATATTAAATTATAATTATAATACAAACGTGGGAAAGCATCCGACCCATCGCTACAGTAATTAGTGTCTCCCGGTAAACCGAGCCACCAAATTGGAGGTAATCTTCTCTATAGCGCATCAACACAGACTAATAGCACGTTCTCGAATAACATGTCTACTAAAGAAGCTTTTCATTATAATTAACCCGTGCCGCCCATTTGGATTCCCTTTCATATGTTCACACTGGTGAATACGAAACGCGCGTTATTTAGACGGTTTGCAGCGTTTACAAGGTGCTTTTTGTTTATTATGGCTACTTATTAAATAACACAGATCACCTAGTTATTACAGACTCTTGCACTATTGACGATACTAGCAATAAATATGTGCTATTCGACCAATCACTTCAATAATAACTGTATGTTGATAATATAGATAATAATGTGTATGTTGTATACTAAACTAAACAGGCAAGTATCTAAGGCACTTGCAAGTTGTACTCATTTAATTTGCACACGCGGATGAATCTGAGCTTTTCGCCAATATCAGAACAGCATAAATAAGGTGTTGGAATAGTGATCTCATACACTGAGGAATAAAGACATTAAGCCTTTTAAACATAGTCGCTGGATGCAAGTGACTCAGAAGCCTGATGTTTCGAAGTCCTTCCTTATATCCAGTAGTGGAAGTTTGTCGCCTGATAATAATGATGATGAAATTAGAGAAGAAAAATATCTATGTTTAACTTCAATTCAAATAAAAATCATTTATTTCAAGTAGGTTTAATTTACTAGCAGTTTTGAATTAGATTATTATTTAGATTATTAGTTAGAATTTTTGTAGTGACTCTACCACCGGCTCGGAAGATAAGATATAATATGTGTACCTGCTATGAAATAAACAGCTGCAGTTTATAACGCTAGTGTGACAACGAGTGTTCCAACGTAATCAGTAATCACATATTAAATTAACGGTTAGCATTAGAAGGTATCTGGCATCAAATTTATATTTAACGAATTATACCAAAAATATTTTTGATTAGGTAGTTAAACGTTTTTCAAACGCTATCTCCTTTATTAAGTTGTACTGCAATTTGAAATTTTTTTAATATTTTGCCCATAATTGGCTATTTACATAATTATGTACCTTGCGATTAAAATTGTTAAATACCTATATCTTGAAGTTACCATAACTCTTAATTTATTGACATTTATTGCAGAAATAAGGTAACCTACTTACATAGTGATTTAAATGCGTCTACCTCTTTCGCTAGCTAAAAACTGTACCAATAAGTGACCCAAAAGCTCTTAGCTTACGGCCATTATCCGACATGATATTAAAAAATACATTTTCATTTTCCCATAAATAATCAACATAAAACAATCGATTTAAATAAAGTATTAAAATTATCTATACAAATAGCAATCGCAGACAAAAATCTCAAAAAACGATATCACTTCACGCTATAACGTTTCGTGGAGCCGAAACGAACAAAAAAAGGATTGAAAGTATCACTATTAAAAGATACATTCGCGATTTATTGAGAAAACTGATCGCCTCCCGTTCCCACGGCTAAGTTTCCGGCCGCGGCGAATTTTGACAGATAACCACAGACTAACTGCGCCGGTACAGATAACAAAACGATAACGCGAGTTTATATAAAATATTTTTTTACACTGTCATTCTAGATTATGGTTCGTCCTATTTATTGTAATTTGAGATAGCTATGATTCGTCCTGATGTTTTTTTATTCATCAATTAGTATATCTGACTCCGTACAATGCTAAAGTTATATCATTATCTCCGGCTATCCTAAATAAATTAGATTACACAGCTTTTAAATTTTGAAAATTTCCCAATAAGAAGTAGTTTAGGTATCTGACAGTGTCTACATAATATAAAAATCTTCACAAAATAAATTTAATTACCTAATGGCCTAGACCGAATAAGTTCTATTTTATTCGTTAGATAATGAAACATCAAACTTTATTTTCTAATTTGTATTTTTATTATTAAGTATAATTTGTTAAGACTTCTTTACCTACCGACAAACTTGTGCGCTTGTTATCCCTTGGAGCTTCAGATTAAAAACCGACTCTAATGTCACTTTGCTTGTAGCTGTATTATTCAAATATATTTTCACAGTATGTCACAAAGGTAATATGGGTCTTTATTTTACTAACTTTAATATGTACTTTGGGAAAAGCATTAAATATCAGGTTTCAGCCACTTTCCTGCGATTGTATAAAAAAATTTACTAAATTTTAACAGCTCAATAAATAAAATATTTAAACAATGGTAAATAACGGTAATTATGTTAGAAAAATTAAAGATAATAACTTATGTCAATTTTTCTTTAAACACCAGGGCAGCTATCCTTACCTACCTTGTTCTTTCTTGCCCTTGGCGACGCACTTAGTCAATCAGTGTCTTTATAACTACACATATTTTTTCTAATAAGTCAGAAGCTTAAGATATTTTAGTACGATTTTTAAAATATTATTTTGCTATCGCTCAAATCAGAGAAGAATGACCATCAATTAAGTGCACGGGCGCCGCAGCAAACTAGTTCTGTAAACTATCGACGATACTCTTTTTATTGTGAGCGAACGATACATTCGATTTTTAAATTTTTAATCGATTTTTTGTTCAAATCTGCCGGATAGTTGTCGCCTTGTCTCATCATAAGTGTCTACAGTCGCACGCTTGTATTTTTTTAATGAATTCTATGGGTTTTAATGATGATTAAGCGATAAGGGATAAGTAGTGTATTAGATAAATATTGAATAGAAGCTGACGTTACTTTACGCGAGTTCGTTATAAAAAAATAATAGTAAATTTATTATATTATTTTCCGCGAAAGTTCAACGAATCTAAGAATTAAAATCACCCATATCAGACAGAAAATCTTCAATGTAGGTACTTGTTATCCTAGAACCGGAGTAACCTCAGATGTTGTATCTACAATGTTCAATTGCGTCGGAATTAAAACAGAGAAGAATAGTTATTTATTTGTCCAGACAACATAATTACAGATCAACAAAATTTATCAAAAATTGTTATAGAAGTAGTGTCGTGGACAAACAAGGTCTCCGCCGCAGCACGATGTGACACCAAGCTTTAACGCTGGTTTTCAAGCAAACCCCTGTGCATTTAAATGTAAATTGTGCAAATTATCAAAATAAATTATTATACTATTTATTGAGTTATTGGATAGATATCTTAAATGATCCCTATTGGTGAGATTGTAGAATCAGGAAAAACATTGTTAAGAGGGTACACCATATAGCGAGCTGATACTTAGACAGTACCTAACTTCCATACAAGTATAAAAACATTTAAAGATTTTGTTTGAAATTTTTAACTTTAAAGGGAAATTTGGAGGGAAAATTTATAGTTCAAGTCTTTTCTTTATTACCCAAAAAAGAGGAAACACAGCTGAGACAATCGATTTTATGCGAAAGATAATTTTATTAAATGGAAATAAGATCCAGATTAATGAATTATTTTTACCCTCCTAAATTTTCCGCCAAAAATATTTGTCAACGCCAAATTATAGCCCAATTATGGCTTTAGATAATTATCATTTTTTATCTGTATTTTTTTTACTATTTCTTTTATGTCTATGTCCTTCTGTATATAAACCGAAGCAATAAAATAACGGACACTCCGCAACCAAAATTCAAGCCTTTTTTCTTTCAACGTACCTGTAACTTTCATCTACCCGCCTATTCTTTAAATACAATATTCAAGTATTTTAAAAACTTAAAACTGTTTTATTAACTAATATATTGAACAATACAATTGTAAATAAGTAAATATAAGGATTTTGTTGAATTCCCATGACCTATACAATGAAATAACATGATTTTTATGGATAAGTCGTAAAAATTCAAAACGTGATTACAAAATTCAAATCCAACGGATATTAATATGTATTGGCTAATTCCATTTAATTTATGAATTAATTTTTTAACCTTTGATGGTAATATTGAGGTCGTAAAGCCTTTAAGGCCTATAGCGGACACGCGTACCACAAATAAAATGCTTGGTAGTTACTTAAAGCTTTTAATCACGCTCAAATGTCAAAACATTTAAAGCGAGTCTTTGATGTCCAGATTTTTGTAAATTTATATAAGCTTGTTAGGCTACACTCCTACCATAAATATCTACTGTAGGCAACTTAGTTAGTTGAAAGTTTAGACCATGCTGTCTTTCGGAGGTACATACCAGGTTTCAAATGTACATTTGAATTTGAAAATTTTTCAAAGTCACTTACTTATCTTGTGATATGTGACCAGTAGCATTCTCGTCTGGAGATAATTCGAAACGTCGCTCAATAGCGACGCTGTAGAAAATATCGTTCTCTTTCGTTGCATTGAGACAAAAGAGAGCTATATTTCCAACTTCAAAAAGGGATTATTTATCAGGGCTGGACCCTCAAACTAAGAATAAAGCGTATTTTTTTGTTTTCTTTAAAATAATACGAGTACCATATCGTATTACATGTCCTCATTCGCCATTTTCCTAAGTTTCACTTTGATGTGACGGCCTCTGTGGCGCAGTGGTATGCGCGGTGGATTTATAAGACGGAGGTCCTGGGTTCGATTCGCGGCGGGGCAGATAGAGATTTTTCTTAATTTGTCTTGGTCTGGCTGGTGGGAGGTTTTCGTCGTGGCTAGTTACCACCCTAGCGACAAAGGCGTACCGCCAAGCGATTTAGCGTTCCGGTACGATGTCGTGTAGAAAAGGGGTGTGGATTTCATCCTACTCCTAACAAGTTAGCCTGCTTCCATCTTAGATTGCATCATCACTTAACATCAGGTGTGATAGCAGTCAAGGGCCAACTTGTAGTAGATAAAAAAAAATTTGTCGGAGAGTTGCCACGAAGTCTCATTTATAATTTTATACACATTTCATTTTCCTAAAAGACGTCCAAATTTTAAAAATCAAATATTAAATTACATTACAGAGCCTCTGAAAAAGTACCTAACTAAATTATTATAAGAAACATTTTCGTAAGTAGGTAATAGGTACATAATTTTATAGCACATCACGTGGCTAGGCAATAAATTGAATATGCAGATTATGAATTAGCATTGACGTCATCAGCAAATGCCATGTCTGACATATCTGCATGATTTACAAAAGCCTATAATATTTGTAAAGCAAGGTTTACATTTCAAGGCAAGAACGTGCGTAGATGTTTCCTTAATACCTACCTACCTGTAACCTATTGTACCTTTAACTTTATCTTTATTAGCTTTTTGAAAAAAATATCTGTAGCATTCATGGAACGCTAAATCGCTTGGCGGTACGTCTTTGTTGTAACTAGCCACGCCGAAAGCCTCCCACCAGCCAGACCACGAAAAATTAAGAAAAATCTCAATATCTACCCCGCCTTGAATCGAACCCAGGACCTCCGTCTTATAAATCTACCGCGCATACCACTGCGCCATAGAGTGATAGTATTCAATTTATCTGATCACTATCAGATGTTAATAAGATGACGACCAAGATCGACCCATGGAGAGGTAATACCATCAACTTACCAATTCCTTAGAATTTTACTGGAAATTTCTTAGAACATAGAAAAGCTCGGTTATTTCAAAACCTGACTCAGAATTCGAATCTAGGACAGCGTGATCGACGTGACATAGGCTGATCATTGGGCAAACGACTAGTCACCTATAGGTAATTTTAAAGAGTTCTTAAATTATTTTTTAAATTACCTTAACTGGGAGCTCAATAATGTTGTCTTTGACAGAAGTGCGCGAGTATACAATTTAAAAAGTTTGGTGCTATACTATACCTATTGTCGAGCGCATATTATAATTTCTGGAAATTTTTATGTTGGTATTTATACCTAAATACCAACATTACACTAATAAAATTATTATTATAAAAACAAAAAACCCGACTGCTTAGAAGTTATGAACTGAAAAGAGAAAAACAAGGATCACTATATCTGTATAAAATTCTAAATATTTTATGGTGCTGCAAACAGGGACAAAATATTTTAACCTGCGGGGAAAGAAAGATCTACCAAAACTACGTTTGTCCCCGCCCCCGCCCGCCCCGCCGGGTTTTTTGTTTTTATAATAATAATTTTATAAGAGCCTTTTTAGTTTTAGTTTATGGTAAAGAAATGAGACGGTGCACTTAGTACACTTTTTGCCATTTTTTGTTAAAAAAGTAATATGAACATGGTATGATATTTATATTTTTAAAATGATCTTTTGTACGACCTTTCAATTGGTACCCATATTGCTAAGATAAGAGAAAAAAATACACACATCCCCCCCCCCCCCCTTTTCCTCCATTTACAGCCGCCATTTTGAAAATTTATATAGCCTATGTCACTACCACAATTTTGTACAAATTCAACGACACTTCACATGTCAAAATCTGTTAAGCCGTTTAGGCTGTAGCGCGTGCCGAAGAAATGGACATACATACATACATACATACATACATACACTCGAAAAATATAACCCTCCTTCTGACGCAGTCGGGTAAAAAATGTTGTTTTGAGAACAGTGCTTGATATTATAGGAACATTTGATCCATCAATACTTGTTATAAAAAGGTATTATAAATAAAAGCTTATAGTAAAGTGCATCGGATCTCTTACGTCTGTAAAACCTCAAAAACTAATATATTCATTAAAAATCGTAATAGATTTAAATGCTGTTTACCTTGAGGCGCGATGAATATTTAAAATTCTTATTGTTTTTATACCATCAATTTAAATAATTATCCATTAGTAAGCGAAATGACGCTACATTTGCCACCAGCCATAATCCGTGTTATCCTTTTCACCTTTTCCTTAATAAATGAAAAAAACAACTTTGGCATAACATTAAATCATTCATTTTCAAGGACAATATTTAAATACACATTGTCTATAGCAATAGTAGTTAATTTACCTGCCGTCTTCATCGTTTATAGGTCTGTAAATCTGAACATTTTATCGTATAATACGATAATCCCATAAAAATAATTTCGTTAGTCAGTGCCGTCAGTTTGTCCAAAGATTTGTCTGGAAAACCTATCTACAGTTATTGCTCAGTGAATTTAAAAACCAAAAAGCTTGTAGGTGTGAGAAGATTTCCTAATACAGCCGCTGTTCACGACGGACTTTTTTACATAATTCAATAATAAATCGTCTGCCTGTGTCACAGTTTAAAGTACGATAGAGATGCGGTAAGATTTGAAAATAAGGTTGAAGTTGTTTTCATTTCTACTCTAAACAAAAAGCAGTGCCTCAAATAGAGAATAAACGCCTAAAAAAATTTAAACAATTAATAGTCCTTCCGCATAGTTATCATATTTTAATAGCCCACTATAGTGTCATACTCAGATAAGAGTCCTTTCTTATAGAAGAAATATGAAACTTAGGTGCATTGGAGGAATGTGGTGGAATCAACGCTGCTCTGCTCTAATACAGGTTGGCACATTTAGGATGATATTTTTTAACCTTGCACCAATCTTCTTAATTGATTAGCTACCCGGATTGGCTGTTGAAAAGCCTGAGCATACTCTATAGTAAATATTATAGTGTTAAAACATCTAGAAATGATAATAAAACAAGTTTTACACGAATACATTTTTTGTTGAAGCCCCTATAACTCCCTATAACTACCCATGGTAAACATTATTTCGAGATTCGCCATTTCGGGCTCAGAATTTGCTGAAAGAAACAAAAGTTTAATCTTTTATATTACACATACATGAACCATTCACCACAAGGTTCACATTTTTCTTGACAAAACAAAAATATAGTCAAATTGACACTCAACACTAAACCGTTGTAAACAAGTGCTCTATGTGTCGGTACCTAGTACCCAGTATAAGCCACACAAAGCGATGTTTACATTTCGTTCATATATCGGACTTCAGACACGCGATGTGAGAATGTCAGCCGTCAGTTTCCCACGCGTCGCAGATTAAACAAAAACTCTCCGCTGTCGTCTTCAGCTAATTATAATGAAGCAATTATACCCCACGTGTCGTATAGAGAAGTAGATAGACCATTGAATGGCATTGTAAATTTGTAAGTCAAAGTTATACAATTTTTATATGTCAGTGACTACACTGAACCATTTTGTCACCGGAATAATTATTATACAAATTCATTCATTGCAATTAGGTATACAAGCATTTTTGAAAAGTCAAGTCTGTCAGTGCAACCTAGAGAGAGAGTTTCGTTCCAGAATCTACCTTACATGCAGATTCTAGAAAAGAAAATTGTGCCGGGAAGAACTGGCCAGAAATTCTTTTAAAATAAATGTTACAATTTGTATTCATTTTACAACCCAAAATATTGTATTGTAAGCAACCGGTAAATATAAATAAGGACATATTTTGAATCAACGAAAATAAATGAATAAATAAATGAAATTATATGTCATATTTAACGACACGTCCAAAATCCATCTATCCAAAATATCGGTTTGCTTTGTCCCTTTTCTTTACAGATCCTATCTATATTACTTTATATTATCTTATCTACTACTACTACTATTTTATTTATTTCTGTCTACCCTACGTGTGGACACCAAACGAACAAGCTACATGCTAGTTCGACAAATAATGGCGAGTTTTAATCGTGTTAATTCAAATTCACGATGTTTTATTCAAATAGGCCTTCACGTGTTTGAATTATTAGTCGTAACAACATTGACTGGCAATTTGTATGCTTTATGTCCTCGATTATTGATCGTAGTCAAAAAGATCTAGTCGTATTAACCAACTGACTTATGATTTTTGCTCAAGAAAATATAAGGGTCTAATCAATAGATGGGCAAAGAATCAGTATGTAGTAATTACCGTATTAATAAATAAAAGAATCGCCAGAGCAGACTCATCAGCATCATAATCGGCTGGTTTTGGACGAGAGATATGCTTGTTGCCATCGCTAAAAAGGCAATCGAGAACTTATTTCGTATTTATAAGTTCTGGATATAATAGTTATAAGGTAATATCAGCAGTGGTCATTCAAAAAGCGGGACGGGTTGTTTAAACTTTGAAGACAACGTTGATAGTACTGAAACATGGATAGTAAAAGATTGTCGATTGTCTGGCTCTGAGGCTAAAAAGTTTACAGACCTATCGTCCCGTATCGCGATGAATTTAAGCTCTATAACTCAACCAATATACGACCTACAAATAACACAAAAGCGTGATCCATAAGTATCTTTATATTATTAAAAGATATCGTTCAAAACAAGCTACCAACCTGACTATTCATGACTAAAGTTAACTACTTAGATCAGCGATCCTGACTGCAGAATCAAGTCTTTTTATCATTTGAATGTCACCAAAAGTTATAAAATAGAAGTTTGTAAAAAATGTACTCATATTATAGTACACAAAATACAAATAGACACACAATCCCTTTTGAGTAGTAACAAATAAACAAGTTTAAATGCCAAGCGCTTGAAGCGTGTGACTGCAAGTTTTTACGCCTACGTGCATGCATGCACGAGTCAATCAATAGTCTAGCTTGTGTTCAAACAATCCACAGATAAGGATAGGCCGGCTACTTAAAGCATAGCTGCATGATTCGTTTTTATTAGGCCATAGTACCATAACTTATGGCTTTTCCCATAACATTGGACAAAGTTTGCATATCAAGTAGTTTTGTAGCTTTGTTGTTTTGCCATTTGTCTTCAGATTGGCTATTAACCTAAGGAGGACGTTCTTCGATATTTCAGTAGCTAAGCAACTCAGTGGGTGGAATCGGACGGAACCTAAGTTTAAATCTTTATCATTTGTATATTGCCAAACCTGTTGCGCCATTATAGTAAAAGGATTATTCCTTTTATCTAATTAAACAGAAATAGATTAAAAAATTAATATTATCCGGATTTATTATTAGTTTCTCGAAAGATCTTCTAAAAGAATGAAGAAGAAGAAACACTTTATTGCACATAACATAATGATAACAGAGATACATGAGAAAGAAAAGGATTACATTAAAGAAAAACTTGACTCTTGATTAAATGGTAGAGTCACAACAAAAAGACTTAAAGCGATTGTTAATTCAGCACACATAATTTATTACCTGGCTGTATATGTAATATGTAAATATTACAATTATAATACATAAATTTTTTTATAGCGATGTGTTTGTATAAGAGATTTTATCTGAAAAAAAAACTATATCCACGTGTACAGAACGGTAGAAACAGCTCTGTTTACTATTATTCCATGTGTAATACGACTTTATTCTTGATTCGCGGAAAGCATACCTCAATAAAGTAACTTACTTATTAAATACTTATCTGCGATTTGTTTTCCTTTTCTTTAAATAAGGAAAAATAGTTGCCTCGTGTCAGTAGAATATTGTGTATACATATTTGTATTTGTAACCATAAAAGCTTTTTTTAAAACTCCCAACGTAAAAAAGGGTATCTATTATTTTTGTTTGACGTGTCTGTTTGTGTAACTGTGTGTTTTTTGTTTGTAGCTTCTTCTAAACGAATAGACCAATTTTTGTTGCGCTTTTTTTGTACATGCTGGCATAATAAATATGTTATATACATAAATACGCCTCATTCCCATAGGGGTAGGGCTTCTTCCAATTTCGTTAAACTTTTCATACAAGTACGTCAGTTTAGTTTTGAACTGGCTTCTGACTGAATCAGATTGTCCGTGACGTTGTCAGGAACGTTTGCGTCTTCCCCTTCAGACATTCCGTCTCATAAATCCCTTTAGTAAGTCTCCTTTCGTTCATTCTTTCTACATGACAAAACATCTCAGCATACCTTTATTGATATTACTATATCTTCTTTATATTAAGATGGGTTTTTGAGAAAATAGCGTAAAATGCACTTTACATCCGAATAGCTCATTGTATTTCTGTAGGGTGTTCTTGGCTAGAATATTGATATTAGAGATTGTAACATTTAACATCAAGTGGCTTTTACCATTAACTATTTATAGAATAAAAAATATTAAAACCAGTATCTGATAGACGTGGAAGATATGCAATTCAAATTTCAAAATAAAATAGTAATTCGATCATCAAGATTAGATTTTTCTAAATTTAGCTCATATAACCTTGTGGCTCTATAAATACGACTTCAAAATAATTTAAATAACAAGATTTTATTACTGCTTTAAAATCAATCATGAAGAAACATGCTGGTATCACATTCTAATATAATAATAGATGTTTATAAGGTGAAGGTAGATGTTAGCCATTAATAAAAACAAAAGAAACCTTATTAGCAGTTTTTGAAGCGTTACTTTGTGTTTGTGTTTGTTTTAAGTTTATCACGTAGTATCTACGTACGTATCTATCAATAAGTGATAGATATTGATTGTTTTCCACAAAAAAAATCCAATCAAATCACTAAAATAATCCTAAAAACTCTCTACATTTTGAACCTACGTTAAGTTTCACTTTAACACCGGAGCATTTTCAGAAAATCCAGACATTGTAGAAATGTTTTGAGCGTCAGGTAGCATTATTTATTCTCCTTCTAAGGCAATTTTATTCATTCTACTGCCTTATCAAGTGGAATGTACTCAAAACCATTTTCTTTTTTTAATGCATAAAAATGTACCTACCTTTAATACCAATAATGGAGTAGGTAGGCACCACGTTAAAATAGAGAAAACCCAGGCAAAGTATACCTACTTAGATATCGTATAATAGTCTGTCTATACTTACAGAGTTGTTCTTACGCTATGTGTCGGCAGTTTTTAACAAACTTTGTTACATTTAAAAGTTTTTGATTCAAGGAAAGAACAAACGAATTATTTGCAAGTCTAAAATGCCCGCTAATCAACTCTTTGTCCATTTTGCAAGCACATTATTACCGATACTGCGATGCTAAAAATAAATTTTATTCAAAGATTTCTTCCTGGCTATAAAAATTTATTACAAATTAAGGTCATTCAAATTTGAAAATATCTCCATAATGAGATTGAAATTAGATTCATCTAAATTTAGCTCAAAATGTTTTTTGTCACTAAAAATATACGAACGTGTTTAAAAATATTTGAGTAAATGTCACGAGTTCAGAAATGTCGTTGCAGAAATGCTAAGATTTATTTCTATTTTTGGATGACTTTTTAGTATTTATAGTTCTAAGTACAAGTAAGTATTATTACTACCTCTATCAGACGCCGTCGGCTGCATTTATAAATATTTATTATATTTTTGTAACGTAACTCAGATTAAAAATCTTTATCCGGCTATCTAATATCCGAAGCTACCCACATACTAAACGGATTAGGAGAAATACTGTTCAGTAAAAGTCGGACTTACTCAATTGCGGTGTGATATTTTGATTTACTTAGGCCTGTGTGCACCAAGATTTCGGTTATCATAACCAACGGTTTACATAAGCTAACTATAAATTGACTGTTCACGACAACCCGTACGCCGGTTAAGGACGTAAGCTCGGTAAAGATAACCGCCCGGTTTACGTCCTTAACCGGTGTACCGGTTGTCGTGAACAGAAAACTTATAGTTAGCTTATGTTAATCGTTGATTATGATAACCGAAATCTTGGTGCCTTAAACTTAGAAGCAAAAAATACTTATTTTTTATGTTCAAGTTGAAATCAAATTTAGCCCAAATAAGATGTAATAAATTCGCATCAGTTGGTCACTATAAAATAAATAGATTCATTAAAATTGCTTTAGGTACAATCAGCGGATTAGTACAAGAAAAAAAATATTATTTTGTTCTTAAACATAGATTACTGGAGTAGGTAAGGTATTTATTTAGTGAGCAGCGCCAAGTTATACTTTTTGTTTAGTCTATTCTAAAACCTTGTAATCACTATCGACTTTACATCCTTTTGTGCTAGACAAAACAATATATAATACGCAGTAAGCTTTGTTTGCACAGGAAGTGGCGATATTATTGTTTAACGATTTGATGACTTGTGCCGTGGGGGCCTTGAAATTATCTTGTGTTCTTATATTACAAGTAAATTATACTATCAGCGTATATGAAGAGCTTAATAGGTACAGTAGTAGTCTTAAGACCATGCTGTTTCAATGCATTTTGACAGACGGGTGATAATGTCATTGTCAGACTATCAGACGTAAATGATGATGACGGGACTAAAGGATTAAGTAGGTAGGTAGTAAGGCTGTTTGAGGCACGTGCGTTTTAATAATCTTTTTTTCGCTGTGTGTGTGTTTGATTTTCACGATCGATCTTATCAACACTTCATACGACATACTTACTAGTGCTCTGCGAATTTCAAACTGCGGCATACCTACACATAGGCGTTCAGCCTCATTTGCCTACCTGAAAGGACATAGGTAAAAAATGTATGGAAGTCTGCCCTAGAGATGCCCAGAGATAATATATATGTCATTAAATAGTACAGATCTTTTATTTAAATGGTAATAAAGTTCCATGAAGCTAAGCAGTTGCTGATAAAAGTTATGAAGGTTGATAAAATTAGACTTTTTATACTACGACGATGGTCACGTGATTCAGAACACAAAAATCGATTGAAATTCTTATATTTTTGAAACATTTTCAAGTGATTGCTATGAAACATGGGTAGTTGTTTAAAATTCATTGTGTATTTAAATAAAATAGTTAAATATGAGCATACGTTTGGACAGCCTGGGGCAAATTATGGCAATGTCCTTTCACTGGCAACCATTACCTTTACACAAAAACTTGGCACAAACTGACGAGCTTTAAAAAGTTTTTAGAATTTTCTATTTATAAATAAATGATGAATCGTATTATTGTAACTTAAACTTTAGAACACTTCGAAAACCTAATTGTAGATGCGTTTTATTTTACTCCGCATTAAATAATAATTAACAATGCAGCATATACTTCTAATATCCCATAGTTTTCAGCTTGACTCAAACAGCACTGGGTATTGAAGAATTCGGACGGCATCGCGCTAATTTCTACCTGCTTAAAAAAGCTAAGGGCCAATTTAAACTTGTGCCCCGTTTCTTGCATTCATTTGTTAAGCTTTTTTGTTGCCTTTTGTCCTTTGACGCAGCACGCCGCCAAAGCAAAGCGGCCTCTTAGATTTTAAAACCGTTTTGAAAAGAAAATCGAACACTGTCATTCGTTAAACGGCTGTAGGCATTTGTGTAATTACAGTTCATTTGTTTTTATTTAAATGTGGTAATCAGTTTAGGGTGGGTTCGTGTCATAAAATGTTTATGCTCGGCAATTACTTTACGGTTATTTTTTGAAATAAAAAAAGGTTTTCTTTCTCCGACGTAGTTAGTATAAGTCACAGTAATATTATATAGCCCAGTAAACTTTTTGCATTACAAGTTTCATTTATTGTAACTAACGGTTTGAAAAATTTACCTACCTGACTAATATTTATATTTTGATGAGCAAATCTTTTACATTTTGAGACCTCATAAACTGGTGAGCCGATTTGGATAAAATTCAGGAGATAGATATAAGTTTTCAGTTCCCGAATTGCTGGTACTTCTCAGCAAACCTACCTTTCGTGCCGGTAGTAGAGTCACTACAAATAGTCTAACAAGACTTTTCAAAAGTGCTTATAATAAAACTAAGGTCAGCAACGTAGCAGTGTCCATAAACCCTGGTGCTGCAAATGCACAAATGGGCGGCCGTAATCACTTAACATCAGGCGACCCACATGCTGTTGTTATCCGCTTTAACAGCGATAAATAAAACTTGAACTACAATTTGTTTGTTTTAAAATCATAATGCTAAATTTCGCATTTGAATTTATCGGCTACAAATATGTGTCTTATTCGAAAAGTGTGATAAATTGTAAATAATTTACTTACAGCGCCATCTCGTATGTCTTTTAGATACTTTCTCGTATAACTTTTTCTCAGTTGCTAAAAACTTTCATAACTAATTTATATATTACGGGATATTGTTACATAACTTAGAACTCTTTACAGAATAATATAAAGAATAAATTATGGGCCCCAATAAAGTACCTAAAAGTCTGACTGCTGTTTTCTATGATGAAAAGATCCAAAAAATCAAGTGCAGACAATCTAGATGCCTGATTATTGTTATTTTGTTTTAAAATAATGTTTTTCTGAAGTAATGATTTTAGGGCATTATTTAGATACATGTTCATTGATTAGATATTAATAATTTATTTTCCTAACAAAACTATCTAAATGACTCTGCAGCAAATTTAATTTATGGACAGTTATCTTTGTGTCACGATTATCAAAAAAAAAACTTGTTGAATTTTTAGTTTAATTCAAAATAATTTCAATTATACCATAAACAAGGCACATCTAAAAACTGCAATAAAAAAACAACACTAAACCCAAGTCGGTAACTCCTTCAAAGTTATTTTATGGGTACCTCAAACCCTCCATGGGAGACGCGCGACGGTAAGTTGATCCCATGACCACACGTGGCTATGAATGGCAGGGATGGGACGGGAAGGCACGGGATGCGGGGAGGGTGAAGGCTTTTTTCAGGCAGTACCACTCGAACCTCGGTCAGTGACGCGCGTGTCGTAAAACTCGACGTAACATATAAAATTTCGACGCGTAATATCAAGGTTAGCTCACTAATATTTTAATATAAATAATAGCTTAAATCTATTTCTGAATGAACTCGATTCGTGAATATTTTTAAAGTTTTTTTACTTTTCCATAAATTATTAATTATAATATTGTCGTTTTGTATCAGTGTATATTAATTTTGTGCGTGTTGTAGACGTATTTATTAAGCGCTCCAAAAAGCAGCTCTATTGACTAATTTTAATGCACATTTTTATATTCGAGTAATAAAAATAAATCTTTGAGAAATTTGCAATTCACTAGTGATTCTTACGCATCATTATAAGCCTATTTTTAACGGCCCACTACAGAGCCAGGCTTCTCTCTAAATAGGTGGAGGTGTAAAGCTTAGGCCTTTTAAACCCACCATGCAACTCCAATGTGGATTATTGGGCAGTGATGAATAAAGGTTAATAATAAATTACTGTGTTGCCAGGTAAATAAAATGGATCCGGCGCCTCTGTCGAAGACGGCGAAGTATAAGAAAATAACGAAGCCTCTTCTGGAGAGGAAGCGGCGAGCGCGCATCAATCGATGCCTGGACGAGCTCAAAGATCTAATGGTCGGCGCTTTAGAGGTAAGTCAATCTAACAAAATCTATACTGTAATATTATAAATGTGAATGTAAAATCTTTTTGTTAGTCAATCACACCTTCTAAACCGATTTAAATGAAATTTGATACAGATATAGTCTAGAGCCTGAGAAAGGACAGGCTAATTATCGTCAAACTATCACAAAACAGAATTTGTATAGAGACATATATTTATTTATTTAGGAAGCCAACGTTGTATACACTATAATGTTTGACTTAACCTCCTGCCTACCAGAGGCACTTTTTGTTTAGTATATTGCTGAAACTTTAGTATTGTATTCCTAACCCGTTGTTATGTGTCGGAAAAATAGTGAAAAAATTCCCACCTCTTGGAAAATGGATTTTCACTATGTCCTTTACAAAGGACAAAGTGACGATATTACTATGTCCTACATATAGGACATAGAAATTTTTTGGAATATAAATTGTTATAAAAATAGGATTATAATCTAACAAGAGACGCTATCTTTTGCAATCTGTTTTTTTTTAGAATAAATATAAATATAACAACATTATAATATTTTCTCATACAGAACTATCAAATTAATCATTTTCTCAATAAATAAAGGTAAATTGACTAATAAAGCTACATTATTTACTAATCTATAATAAATAAGAATCAAAATTAGCGATAAATAAAATAGAAATTAAAGTTATATACTAAGATTACTAACTACCCGCACGAAAATTAGAAAAAACAATTCACATTTGGCATTAAACAAAGGAAAAAATCACATTGTTTACAATAAACTGTTGTTTTTATGACACATCCACTTGCCCTACAACGCAATTATTTTGGGCCATATTTGGGTAAGCGTAAAGCAGCATTAGCAAGAAGTTCTTTAGAGGGCATTGGTTTTATGAAAACTTATGGTTCAAGCTTTTCGTACTTTTCTTCTCCGGTATCAACATCACTGTACTCTTCGTTGTCTATCAATAGCTTTGTACCCAAATCTAACTTGTACTGCCTTGATTGCACAATAAATTTCTTTGCTTCACCTTTTTACTTTCAACATCTCTTTATACTTGCCCAGCATTGGCCACATCAAGATCAAAAAGGTATGAGATTATTCGAATGGTCCATTTTCTTGTTCGATTACGCAATGGGCACACTGACAGTCAGTGAGGCGCCACCCATATTTTGGTTTTGATCACTTTAGACCTTCTTAATTTTTCAAACCTTTTCTCTTTGAGCATCGCTCGGACTGATCATGGTTTTCATCGCAATAATAAGTCAACATCATCAAAAGAAGCTTGTTATCAAGTCACATTGTTACAGCGAGTTTTTCGTCTTCCCTTACCTTTACTTCACTACGACGTACGAAGTAGTTTTTCTTCCGATTTTTTTTCTATTTTTTCCGAAAAAACAGGTCTTAGAAACTCTACTTCTCATCACAGTGCCTATAACATGGAACCCACATCTCAATGTGTATGAAGTAAAATAACGGTGAATCAAAAAAAATATATCGAATTGAGAACCTCCTCCGTTTTTTCGTTGGTTAAAAAATGTCGGAAACCAAAGAACCGGTTCTAAGGTATCTTTTCCTAATTTGTCTTGCACGCCATCATTCGTTTGGAGATTTCTGATCGCAGAGTACTAGGTAGATAGAGGTGAAGAATGGTACTGCTGACATTTTTCGCCAAGATATGAGCCATGTCCGCGACCAAGACTGCGTCCACTTCTTGTTATCCCAAGTCCTCTTGAGTGAGATCCAGAAAAAGAACCGTCGGACAGCGTTGGAGAAGCTGGTGGAGGAATCACAACATAATCTTCGTCTGAGTTACTGGACGCAACAGAATCGTGATAATTCGCTATTTGTACCGGTTTTGCAGGTAAAAGATCTAGATCATCGTCGCAGTTATCCCTGAAAAAGTTCAATTCAGAATCATGACTATTCCAGCATCTGATAATCCTGAAAAAAATAACAATTATTGAAAAAATCTTACAATGTACTTCTCATAGTACAGTAGTAGTAAAACTAGAAAAACTTTAATTACCTACTTTTGTTCTTTACATAGGACATAGAAAAATGATTCAAGGTTTCTTGTACTATATTTATTTTTACGCGAAAATAACGTGGCATATCTTCGTTTCAAATCATCAAATTTTTACCAATTATTCAAAATGTATAAAATATTAAGAATTTAATAAGATTTAAACGGATTGACTTACCCCTGTATGAACGTATGTCTGAATCTCCACCTTCTGACGCTATTTTGAAATATAATGACGAATGTGAGGTGTCACTTCAAATTGTTTTTATGTACGTAAATATCTAATAGATTTTACTGTTAAGTAAAATTTGTGTTTTCATTTAAAAATAAAGACGCAGAATTTTTTATTTCTTATGTACTGTAAGTAGTACAAATGTAGGCACGAGGTTAAAATAATATTCATTGAATAATCTCTATATTATATACCTCACTTAGATACAGGCTAACTCAACATGCATTATTTTAGGCATCCTAATAAAAGTATACCTTATTAAAAAACGAAATACAATAAATACTAAACTACCTATTTTAAGTCATATCGTTGAGAATATAAATATTTAATTATAAATTGTAATGTAAGCACATAATGGATGAACAGATATTTTCAATTAAAAATGATTAAATTTCAAGTACAAAAATCCTTAATCATGTAGAATAGTAAAGAAACCTCTCTACACTTTTTATAATTTGTTATAAATAAAATTTAATAATCATGCGTCTAATGAATAAAATAAGAATAGATAATAACAAATCCCTCTGAGTTATGTAATGTGAGGATTTTAGCTTTGTAAAGAATTTAGAAGCGAAATAGCCGGCAAATGTAACAATAGTGCTTTGTACCCTGTCCCTTGGAGTCTTTACCTGAGCCCACATTTTTTGTTGAAGTTTATCATCTTACAAAAGTTTTTATCGCAATAGCTGTAAAGATAAAATTAAATAAATATAATTCACGAAGCAATAATATGTTCAAGTAAATAAAACAAGAAAGCTTAACTCGAAGACTAAAATAATTCCAATACAAAAGTTAATACGCTTACTACCCATTAGCGGAGACAGCCATAATTTATGTAAACTTATTAAAAAAACACTTATACGAGTCGTCAAAGTGCAATCCATCTTACGTTCGCACGCCATTTATTTATATCAAGGACCGGTTGTCCTTTTGTTTATCCGAGAGCCTATTTACAGCGAGACCGTACAAACTGGAATACAAAATTAAATGTCCGTTAATAAACAGGGCTACAGTTATATTAATGTGACGTTTAACTCCCGTAACGTGAGACGCACCTGCCCTTTAGTTCATCTATTTTATTTTTGTCCCCAGATCGATGACGACAACCTGAGCAAGTTGGAAAAGGCAGATATCCTTGAGTTAACTGTTAATCACCTTACAAAGTTGCACAGGCCTAAAGATCCCGTTATAGAAGCGAAGAAGTTCCAAGCGGGATTCGGGCAATGTGCCGCGGAAGCATGCAGATTTATAATGTCAGTTCCTGATTTAGATTCAAAAGTTAGTCAGAACCTTGTTGGGCATTTATCGAGACTAATTACGTCACAACCTCTATCTATTCAAGTACCAGAAAGACCAACGTTTTCACCTCCCGTTTCACCTTCATCTGTTGTTTCTGACCGTCATCATTATTATAGCGACCACGAAAGGTCTTCATCAGACGCTGAGGATTCAGTTTACTCAGCCGACAGTGCTTCCAAACAGTGGTCGTTTACGCGCCAAAGTAAACAAAATATGCCGATGGCTGGATTACTGACTACAGTCGACAAATTGGCTCCCAACCATACAGAACATGTTCCTGTAAATGGCCACCGGAACGGGGCGTACTTCAACAAAGTCCCAGCTGAAGCCAAAGACATTATATTACAGAAAATCAGACAACACATAATGGACAAACGCGGTCATGAAAACATTTCGAACTTGGACTTGAACGCTATCCCCGAAGTCCATTCAGAACAGAGGTACGTGCGCGAAGAAATTTACAGAGATGACGCGTATTACCCGCAAAGTTATCCGAACAATAACGACACTTTGGATCTAAGAAAAGTTCGCTCACCAGCAAAACCAATAAACGTAACGCATTCACCAAAAGAGCACGTATACGAAACGGTCAAAGAAGTGGAGTCGTCTACCGTCGAAAGAAAATTACCGAACCTTCCAGAACAATGCGAATTACCAATGGATTACAATAACTTGCCGCCAAAGAAGAAAAGGAAACTGATCGAGTACCAGGAGTACAAAAAACAAGAGGAGGCAAGACGGCAGCTTGACGCTTACTACGCCGAGAAAAAGGATCGAATTGTTGAAGGACCACCGGCTGACGACATAGAAGCAAATAAGTGGCGCCCGTGGTAAATAGTTAATACTTAAGTCATTACTAATTTGAGAAACTAAAACTCATTATACCACTTAAAGACTGAAGTCCCTTATTTAGAGATAATATTAATGAAAACCCTAAAGTTTCATTATGAGCAACTAAGTAAGGGTTTACCCCTTTGCTCTTTTAATTACATTGTTTCATGCTTCGAAGCATTTGTATGTGATCAAATTATTTAAGGGTTTAAACCATAGAATAAATCACACGAATAAATTACTTAACACTAGATTCTAAGACAATGCCAACTAGGGCATTACGCGATTTCACATTGTGATATTAATTCTTCCATGACAAAGCTTTAATTCGTTATAAATTATAAAGATTAGTTGTTAGTTCACAGATGTGCCTTATTTAAGAAAATTTAATTTAGATTACGTTATAATATGTACTTAGTTATTTAAGATTATGAAGTTTTCACATGTTCACGTGCCATGTATTATGATCTCTATGTCTTCCCAACAGATTTGAAATCATTATATTATGATTGAAAATATTAATTTGTACATGTTTATGTTATTACCTATTGATTATGTTGAACAAAATCTCGATATTGACGATTTGTAAAAGTAATAGTTGTTATTATGCGATTGTGTTTACTATTAATATTTGACGTGTATTAAAAAATACAAAACTAAAATTACCTAATTACTAATTATTTATTATTTCTTTATCTTCATAAAAAACCCTTTCACTTCCTTTTTTTTTATCGACTACAAGTTGGCCCTTGACTGCTATCACACCTGATGTTAAGTGATGATGGAGTCTAAGATGGAAGCGGACTAACTTGTTAGGAGTGGGACGAAAATCCACACCCGTTTCGGTTTCTAGACGACATCGTACCGGAACGCTGAATCGCTTGGCGACACGTCTTTGTCGGTAGGGTGGTAACTAGCCACGTCGAAAGCCTCCCACCAGCCAGACCAAGACAAATTTAAAAAAATCTAAATCTGCCCCGCCGGGAATCGAACCCAGGACACCCCTCTTATAAATCCACAGTGCATACCACTGAGCCACGGAGGTCGTCATGTCTTTTTTTTACCCGATTGCGTCAGAAAGAGGGTCTAAAAAAATAAAAACAAAAAACCCGACTGCTTAGAAGTATTTAATGAACTGAAAAGAAAAAACAAGTATCATTATATCTATATAAAATTCAAAATACTTCATGGTGCAGCAAGCGGAGACAAAACTTAGTGTTGGTAGATCTTTCTTTGCCCATAGGTAGTAAAGTATTGGTCGCCGCCTGCAGCACCATAAAATATTCAGAATTTTCTATATAATTATATAGTGATACATGTTTAAGAAAAATTTAAATAGAACATTAGTCATTACACACGGAGACTAACTAACTATAAAAGAGGTATGACTAGAGGTCGCTCGCGGTTACACCCGCGTAATTCCCGCTGCCGTAAAAATTTCGAAATAAAAAGTTGCCTGTGTTATTCTGATGTATAGGCGCTATGATTATAAAGTTTCATCAAAATCCATTCAGTAGTTTTTACTTGGAAGAGTAACAAAAATCCATCCATCCATCATCCATACAAACTTTCGTTTTTATAATACTAATATGTAGGATATATTTATCTTTTTTTTTATTTATTTTGTACCAAAAAATTTAATGTTATCAATTACAAGAAAGAAACAAAATTAAATTGGACAAGCAAACACTTATCTCTTTAAGATATCTCTACCAGTGACCCTTAGCAGTGGGAGAAGATTATAGAAAGACGAATAGGTACAAGAAATAAAAGAAGATTACTAACGATATACTACTAATAAAATAATTAATACATAAATACTAATACTGGTAAAATAAATATGAGTATTAAATGTATATATAAATACTATATATGTATATAAATAAAATAGTATATATAAATAAGTAATTATTTACGATTGTAATGAAAGGCAATATTTATGAAGACGATTTTTAAAACTAATAGTAGAAGGGTTATTTTCAAAAATGTTGTCTGGGACCGAGTTCCATAGCCATCACCGAAAACGATTTAGCATAAAATATATAGTGTTATATGGAGGCACAGATAGGGAATTAAATGGACACACGAACGCACTGGTCTCAAACGACGCGGAGCTTCCTGAAAGCGCTCGCGGAGGTAAAAAGGAGAATGGGTGTGGGGGTAAAAAGTGTCGTGAGTATATGAATATTCCGGCGGTAACAAATAGGGAACCACTTCAGTTCATTTTGGAAATGTGATATGTGGTCGAATTTGCGCAGTCCATCAATAAAACGGATGCACAAATTCCGAAGGCGATCCAATTTGTCGAGTAGCTCCTCTGTTGCATTGCATCTAAATAACAGACATCGGCATAGTCGAGGGTAGGTAGCAAAAGGGCTGTGCTAACAAGGACTTTGTACGCAAGGGAAGAAGGTTCTGGAAACGCTTTAGTGCATGGAGAGAGGTGTAACCGCCTGCTGACTTCATTTATGTGGCTAGGCCATGATAAATGACAGTCTATCGTTAACTCAAGATTCTTCTTGGTAGTTAGAGGAATCGGAGTGTGGTCGTAGGCAATAATAGGTTTATTTAAGATCATTTCGACTCTTTAGTTGCCTACTGACAATTATCATGGCCTGCGATTTTTTAGGATTAACGAGAAGTCCATGTGTTTCAGCCCAGCTCTTTATATTATCTAAATCTATATTAATTAGATTCACTACAGTTACAAGGTCTGAGACTGAAACGTGTCTATACAGCTGCAAGTCGTCCGCATAAAGATGATAGCTAGAAGTAATTACCTCCGTGATGTTAATAAAAATTGAGAACAAGAGTGTAGACAGCACACCACCTTGGAGTACTCCAGCAGCTCATTCTGAGAAAGTCTCATCCAAAGTGATTCTCTGCCGACGACCAACAAGATAGGACTGGAACCACTCAATAACTGCGGGTGATAGTTTTAGTAAGGGGAGTATGCCGAGTAGGATATCCAGGTCGACCGAGTTAAATGCACTGCTAAAATCAAGAAGAATAAGAATAGTAAGTTTTTTGTTATCCATAGCTAGGCGAATATCCTCATATATTAACAATTAATTTAAAAAGTTAGGAAACCATAGTGAGTGTAGGTGAACTAATTTATAGCGTAGGTAAATAAAAGAATTTAAAACAACAATCAAACAAAGTCAACAAACATTTTAATGGACATGGAGATAAATAGATATACTTACCTACTCATCTATTGGAGAAAATCTAGACAATTGCTGAATCTCAAGTGTAAGATCCTTGCTCGCCGAAATGTTCGAAATAGACATGAGGCGTATTTATCGTCACAGTGAAAAATCACAGATATTCCATAATACCAAATAACAGGCTGTTACTCATTCCAAAAATAACAGATAAATAAATACTTCACCCTTTCACAATTCACAGCAGTAGACATGAGGCGTATTTATCGTCACAGTGAAAAATCACAGCAGTCACAGTCAGTATTTCAGTAAGGTAAAATACTTAACATGTTTGGTCCCTTTTATATTTCATACGCGTAAATGAGATAGAAGCTAGTATTTTTTGTATTGCTGTCTCCTTCTTACTACACAAAAATTTCATATGCTTAAATGAGATAGAAGCTAGTATTTTTCGCAACTATTATACGACATTAAAGAAATATAAGATTAACCGAAGATAGTTCATATAACAAACATCAAATGTAATTTTGTCGTATAATAGTCACTGTGACGTAACTTATTTGCCAACTTTCGTTGAATCTTAACTCAATACAAATAAGGATAGTATTTAAATAATACTAAATATTTATCATGTTTGGTCCCTTTTATATTTCATACGCGTAAATGGGATAGAAGCTAGTATTTCTCGTAAATATTATACGACATTTGAGAAATATAAGATTAACCGAAGAATGTTCATAAAACAAACGTTAAATGGAATTTTGTCGTATAATATATCGGATACTACAGAGTATAATACAGAGTATTAATCGGATAATACAGAGTATTAAATGTCAAATGAAATTCTAAAATCTTAAGGTATTGTTTAGGGAAATTTTTATGATATTAAATAATTAAAAAATGATTGTACTTTGTAATAATTAAAGCTTAATTTATAATTTAATAAATTATATTTATAAATTATTATATGTGACGACAGTTATTTATTTTTGTAAAAGTTTTCGTTTAAAAATGTATGTTTCCGAACCTCAGTCGTCAAGAATTCACGGTGTGATGTGATTGGTCAACTTATTTGCCAACTTTCGTTAGATCTTATTGCTATATTAATAAGGATAGTATTTAAATAATACTAAATATTTATCATGTTTGGTCTCTTTTATATTTCATACGCGTAAATGAGATAGAAGCTAGTATTTTTTGTATTGCTGTCTCCTTCTTACTACACAAAAATTTCATATGCTTAAATGAGATAGAAGCTAGTATTTTTCGCAACTATTATACGACATTTAAGAAATATAAGACTAACCGAAGATAGTTCATATAACAAACATCAAATGTAATTTTGTCGTATAATAGTCACTGTGACGTAACTTATTTGCCAACTTTCGTTGAATCTTAACTCAATACAAATAAGGATAGTATTTAAATAATACTAAATATTTATCATGTTTGGTCCCTTTTATATTTCATACGCGTAAATGAGATAGAAGCTAGTATTTTTTGTATTGCTGTCTCCTTCTTACTACACAAAAATTTCATATGCTTAAATGAGATAGAAGCTAGTATTTTTCGCAACTATTATACGACATTAAAGAAATATAAGATTAACCGAAGATAGTTCATATAACAAACATCAAATGTAATTTTGTCGTATAATAGTCACTGTGACGTAACTTATTTGCCAACTTTCGTTGAATCTTAACTCAATACAAATAAGGATAGTATTTAAATAATACTAAATATTTATCATGTTTGGTCCCTTTTATATTTCATACGCGTAAATGGGATAGAAGCTAGTATTTCTCGTAAATATTATACGACATTTGAGAAATATAAGATTAACCGAAGAATGTTCATAAAACAAACGTTAAATGGAATTTTGTCGTATAATATATCGGATACTACAGAGTATAATACAGAGTATTAATCGGATAATACAGAGTATTAAATGTCAAATGAAATTCTAAAATCTTAAGGTATTGTTTAGGGAAATTTTTATGATATTAAATAATTAAAAAATGATTGTACTTTGTAATAATTAAAGCTTAATTTATAATTTAATAAATTATATTTATAAATTATTATATGTGACGACAGTTATTTATTTTTGTAAAAGTTTTCGTTTAAAAATGTATGTTTCCGAACCTCAGTCGTCAAGAATTCACGGTGTGATGTGATTGGTCAACTTATTTGCCAACTTTCGTTAGATCTTATTGCTATATTAATAAGGATAGTATTTAAATAATACTAAATATTTAACATGTTTGGTCGCTTTTATATTTCATACGCGTAAATGAGATAGAAGCTAGTATTTCTCGTAAATATTATACGACATTTGAGAAATATAAGATTAACCGAAGAATGTTCATAAAACAAACGTTAAATGGAATTTGGTCGTATAATATATCGGATACTACAGAGTATAATACAGAGTATTAATCGGATAATACAGAGTATTAAATGTCAAATGAAATTCTAAAATCTTAAGGTATTGTTTAGGGAAATTTTTATGATATTAAATAATTAAAAAATTTTAACTAAAAATAAAAACGCCTTCAAAACGCACTAAAAAGTAAAAAATAACTACGTCATTTACTTACTTTAATTTACTTAATAACATCTGTGAAGTCGGTGCCATCCAAGTTTAGGTAAAGTCTTTAAAGTAGAAAGCTCGGGTGGCACCGACTTCATAGATGTGATTAAGTAAATTAAAGTAAGTAAATGACGTAGTTATTTTTTACTTTTTAGTGCGTTTTGAAGGCGTTTTTATTTTTAGTTAAAATTTTTTTATTTCATACTTTTTAGTGATTTATCAACAACGAACCTACTCGAAATACTAAAGAACCTACTCGAACTAAATCATAAGTACCAATATTCACTAGCTAGTTATAACATTCCAACATCCCTACAAATGTGCCTATAAAGTTTGAAGAGTTTCCTCGAGTTTTCGTAGATCTCATCATCAGATCATGACTTAGTTAACATTAAACCAACTGGAATTTATAACATTACAAACTTCTTATTGATACATATTAATCGAGCCCAATCACAAGGTAGGTACTGTTAACCGTTAAAGAGCTCCCGCAGCTGTCTTTCTTCATCGCCAGACCCTCAATGACAGTCACAGCCCATCTAAATGTAAAGTTCTCATTGAGACAAATTAATCGAGCCCAAACACTAGGTAATTACTGTAAACCGTTAAAGAGCTCCCTCAGCTGTCCTTCGTCTTCATCGCCAGACCCTTGATGACAGTCACAGCCCATCTAAATGAAAAGTTCTCATTGAGATAACTCAATTGAGCCCAAACAAAAGGTAGCTACTGTAAACCGTTAAAGAGCTCCCTTAACTGTCCTTCGTCTTCATCTGCAGACCTTCAATGACAGTCACAGTCTATCTAAATGTAAATTTCTCATCGAGACAAATTAATCAAGCCCAAACACAAGGTAGCTACTGCAAGCCGTTACGGAGCTCCCTTAACTGTACTTCGTCTTCATCACCAGACCCTCAATGACAGTCACAGTCCATCTAAATGTAAATTTGTCATCGAGACAAATTAATCAAGCCCAAACACAAGGTAGCTACTGTAAGCCGTTACGGAGCTCCCTTAACTGTACTTCGTCTTCATCACCAGACCCTCAATGACAGTCACAGTCAATCTAAATGTAAATTTCTCATCGAGACAAATTAATCAAGCCCAAACACAAGGTAGCTACTGTAAGCCGTTACGGAGCTCCCTTAACTGTACTTTGTCTTCATCACCAGACCCTCAATGACAATCACAGCCCATCTTAATGTAAAGTTCTTATCAAGACAAATTAATCGAGCCCAAACACAAGGTAGCTACTGTAAAACGTTACGGAGTTCTCTTATATAAAGATCGGCTCCATCATCAGATCGACTCCAGACCTTCATGAAATTGTAGTACTTTTAAATACTTACCGGAAAAATTAACAAACGTACTTGTTGTCACTACAATTTTCGAAAGTTCTCCTCGTTTTCTCCAGGATCCCATCATCAGATCCTGGTTTCCTTGTCATGGTACCATCACCAGACTATCTACTTTCCAACAAAAAAAGAATTATCAAAATCGGTTCATAAACGACGAAGTTAATCGCGAACACACATAAAAAAAAAAAAATATATATATATATATACGGTCGAATTGAGAAACGCCTTTTTTTTTGAAGTCGTTTAAAAACAAGGTTTACTATATCTATATAAAATTCTAAATACATTAAGGTGCTGCAGGCGGGTTTAAAGTAGAAACCCGAGCTTTCTACTTTAAAGTCTTTACCTTAACTTGGATGGCACCGACTTCATAGATGTGATTAAGTAAATTAAAGTAAGTAAATGACGTAGTTATTTTTTACTTTTTAGTGCGTTTTGAAGGCGTTTTTATTTTTTGTTAAAATTTTTTTATTTCATACTTTTTAGTGCTTTATCAACAACGAACATATATATATAATACGATACGAACATATATATATATATATATATATCGCCAGCCCCTCATGACAGTCACAGCCCATCTAAATGTAAAGTTCTCATTGAGACAAATTAATCGAGCCCAAACACAAGGTAGCTACTGTAAAACGTTACGGAGCTCCCTTAACTGTACGTCGTCTTCATCTGCAGACCCTCAATGACAGTCACAGCCCATCAAAATGTAAAGTTCTCATTGAGACAAATTAATCGAGCCCACACACAAGGTAGCTACTGTAAAACGTTACGGAGCTCCCTTAATTGTACTTCGTCTTCATCACCAGACCCTCAATAACAGTCACAGCCCATCTAAATGTAAAGTTCTCATTGAGACAAATTAATCGAGCCCAAACACAAGGTAGCTACTGTAAAACGTTACGGAGTTCTCTTATATATAGATCGGCTCCATCATCAGATCGACTCCAGACCTTCATCAAATTGTAGTGCTTTTAAATACTTATCGGAAAAATTAACAAACGTACTTGTTGTCCCTACAATTTTTGAAAGTTCCCCTCGTTTTCTCCAGGATCCCATCATCAGATCCTGGTTTCCTGGTCATGGTACCACCACCGGACTATCTACTTTCCAACAAAAAAAGAATTATCAAAATCGGTTCATAATCGACGAAGTTATGCGCGAACACACATAAAAAAAAAAAAAAAAAAAAATATATACGGTCGAATTGAGAAACTCCTTTTTTTTTGAAGTCGTTTAAAAATGATTGTACTTTGTAAAAATTAAAGCTTAATTTATAATTTAATAAATTATATTTATAAATTAATATATGTGACGACAGTTATTTATTTTTGTAAAAGCTTTCGTTTAAAAATGTATGTTTCCGAACCTCAGTCGTCAAGAATTCACGGTGTGATGTAATTGGTCAACTTATTTGCCAACTTTCGTTAGATCTTATTGCTATACCAATAAGGATAGTATTTAAATATTACTAAATATTTCAGAATGTTACAGTGGATTTTTCAAAATTTCGATAAAATAAAACCGCCTGCGAGAATTCATCAACTCTGGTGTGTTTGTTTCCGCATAATTTAAAAAGATTTTATTTTAATTCTCTCGCTCCTAATAGCTTTGCTGTTAGAAGTATTGTGTAGAATATAAATATAGTATAGAATATAGTTTTACATGTAGATATAGTGATTTTTAGTAAATAGTCAATTTCATTTACAGTTGTGTATATATTTGCTAGTCTATTTGAGTTGTGTAGAATAGAAGTTTAGTGTACAATAGAAATATAGTATAGAATACTGTACAGGTATAGTTTTAGATATTCATTTATTTATTTAATAAGTATAGTAGTAGTTATTATAGTAGTAGTAGTATAGTAGTAGTTTATAGATATAGTTTTTAGGTGCAGGTATAGGCCATAGTAAATTTTATTTGTGTACAGATTTAAAACTATTATTAAGTATGGCTAGTGTAAATGATAATAGAAGTAAGAGTTATAAGATGAGCGTTGTATGGGACCATTTTGTTGACATAGGCGGATATTTGGCTACTTGCAACATATGCAAAGCCAAATTATCTTTCAAGTCGTCGGTTACAAATTTAAAAAAACACTTGGACCGAAAGCATCCCACAGTTCGAATGATAAGTAGGCGTGAAGATTTGTTAAATAATGCCATAAACCCTCAACCAACAACGCAGATATCTCAATCGATTACCATAGGTCAAACGACAGTTCAGCCGACAACCACTACCGCGCAACCGCCAACGCAAACGATTGCTCAGCCACCTATCCAAGTAATACCTCGAAGAAATTACGGTCATCAACCAATAACAAATTTCGCACCGAGGCGTACAAATTTTCCAAAACTAGAAATAGACAAAAAAATAATGAATTTGTTTATTATGGACTATCAGCCCTTTAGGATAGTGGAAGACAGAGGTTTTCGAGATTTATTAAGTTATGCATTCCCGGGCTATCAAATACCGTCTAGAAAATTTTTTTCAAATAATATTCTGCCCGCTACTTACGAAAAAACTAGGGCAGATCTTATGCTTGAAATCTCTACGGATGTTCAATCCATTTGTATTACTGTCGACATATGGTCAACATCGACGAACGACTCGATGTTAGCTATTACTGGACATTACATAAAGGAGGAGGGATTTATCCTCAAAAATTATCTATTGGATTGTGTCCCGCTAGAGACAAGCCACACAGCCAAAAATTTGGCACTAACTATTAAAAAAATTTGCGAAGAGTGGCAAATTTGTAATAAAATTTTATTGGCTGTGTCAGACAATGGCACTAATATTAAAAGTGCCATTGAAAAAGAACTGGGGTGGAAACATTTTCCATGCTACACGCACACCCTAAACTTAGCAGTTAACGACGCGCTAAAGCAAACGAATTTAGTCGAAGTAATTAATAAAATAAAAGCTATCGTTAGACATTTCAAACAAAGTAACCTAGCTTGGGAAAAACTTAAAAAGTACCAAGAACAAGCAGGTACTAATCCGAGGAGGCTGATCCAGGATGTACCTACAAGATGGAACTCCACCTTCTATATGGTTCAAAGATGTGTAGACCTTAAAGAATCCTTAAACAGTGCCATGGTCAATTTAACCATGCCAATACTGTCTGATGAGGATTGGAAAATTTGTGAAGGAATGTGTGCAGTGTTAAAGCCATGTGAGGAGGTAACGCGAGAATTGAGTGGCCAAAATTATATTACAGGAAGCCTTGTAATACCAATCACTTACGGGCTCATCAGAGCTTTAGAAAGTATCGATAACGAGGAATTTTTGAACTCTGTAGAGCTTTTGCGACAGGATTTAATCGGAAATATTAAACGTAGATTTTTAAATTTAAACCACAGTAATACATTTACAAATTGTATGTTTCTAGATCCGCGGTTTAAATTATACTTTACCGATCCTCATGTGGCAGAAGACACAAAACGGCGGATTGTCTCTTTGGTCGCACAACACACTCGCACCGAAACTGCTACCTCCACCACAACCGAAGTACCTACAACATCTTCTCATCTACCATCAAAATCCATATGGCAAGATTTTGATATGAAGATGCAAGGCATCCAGCCAGAAGGTACTTCACATTCGAGAGCAATCGTAGAGGTCCAAAGGTATTATGAAGACAAAATAATTCCGAGGACCGATTGCCCTTTGAAGTGGTGGAGAGACCATAAAAACGTATATCCTACGCTATACAAAGTAGCAGTTAAAAAATTTAATGCCATGGCATCTTCAGTGCCATGTGAAAGAGTGTTTTCCGCAGCGGGAAACATAATGACTGAAAGAAGAACCCGCTTGGGAATAAGAAAGTTGCAACAACTTATATTCCTGCACCAAAATTTGTAAACTTGTATATACGAGTATTGTATATACTTCGTCCACGTCTATTTTAAATTTTTACAGTATAATAATTTCCATTTTAAATCTGTACAGTATAATAATCACATTATGTTGATAAAACTCTTTAACAAATATTTGGCAATAATTTCAACCAAACCAAATTTGACTACCATAAAAAAGGTTACAATGAGTCAATCTTAAAAGATAGATACATCCAAAAGCCTTCCTCAATAAATGGACTATCCAACACAAAATAAATTTTTCAATTCGAAGTAGTTTCTGAGATTAGAGCGTTCTAACAAAATAAACAAACAAACTCTTCATCTTTATAATATTATTAATAGCTTTATAATATTAGTATACATGAAATGTCTGCCTCGTTGGTCTAGTGGTTACCTTTGTCGCTTTCGGTCACAAGGTGCTGGGTTCGAATCCTGGGTTTTTCATTCCTCTATGAAATTTTCAGTACATTCCAAGCCTGTAGTGGTTCGTTAATAGGCTCATAATGATTATGATAGATGAATGAAAACTTTTAAATGCGCCTGTTTGCTAATTTTCAAACTGACAGTCCTAAGCCTGATAAAAGCATGAAGGGAAGTTTTCGTTCATAAAAGTATTTATAAATTATAATAGAAACGGTACCCGGCAGTTTTAAAGTTACTCCTTACATAAGATATCTGCAAGTAAAAATAGCATCAAAATTGGTTTAGCTAATTTAGAGAATTATCGTGCGGAAGTGTCCTAAAAGTGCTCTGGCGCCTCTGGCACGCAGAGTCCTCTTACGCTACGGTCGGACTCGGACCGGGACGTGAGATGTGAGAGAGTAACAGGCTGTTATTTAATAACAGGTATTTGTCACTGCTTTTTTTTTGTCACAGTAACAGGGATAACAGATATTGCCTTTGACCTGTTACGTCTCATGCCTAGTTCGAAAAGGTTAAAATTAATACTGTTAGCGGCATCTATAATTCCATAGACACAAAATTTCTTTTTCTTTAATGCTGCCATCTATATAACTATTTTTCAATTGCAAATAAATACACAATGTTAGCGCCATCTGAAGTAAAATAAAAATATTACGTTAAGTACAGCGCCATCTGTGTTCTATGCGTAACATTATGTTGTACGGAAGGTTGGTTGGGAGGAACTTGATTTACTATTCATCAACAGATGGCACAGTAAGAGATAGTTAACAAAATAAAAACATTCCACTTGTTATTTCAAATAACTTTATTTAGATATTTATTTTATAAACGAAGATAAAGAAACAATTTAAAAATTCTAATTTTTATTTTTTGATTTTTAATAAACATATTTGTAATCTACTCGCTCGTAGATGGCGCTAAACAAATAATGAATTACAAATCGTAACGTAGAATGGAGGGGCACGAGATCACAGCACAACACGATTTCATTCATTCAATAACATGACGGTTCGTCGGTTAGTTGGTTCACAAGTTTTTCCTCGTTCGCGGCTCGCATAAATGACAGGCGAAATGAACGCGCAAAACATAACGAACTTATTCGAAATTTAAATCGATTGACAGTTAATAATAAATAATCTGACGTTTGCAATATTGCGTTTTTATGTCTTGATTCAATTTTATTTGTGTTGATAATTGAGTGTAAGTGGAGTGTTCATTTATAAAATGTTATGGTGATTGGAAATGCTTGTTGGTGAGCAATCGCCGGCGCCCAGGGTGGTGGCCGGCTTGCTGAAACTTCGACCTGAACTGACGCCAGGACCATTCCCTACTCCTGCAGACCCAAACCTTCGAATATCAGGTTAGTCTAATTCGCTTGGACTGTTAATGTTGTTTGTTATTGAAGTAAATATTGTTGTAATTTGTACCAGCTGACCCGATGAACCTTGTAACTAAAAATCGAATGTTCTCACTTAAAATTACCAATAAATATCGATTGTTTTGATGTTTTGACTGTTCGCCTTGTTGATTTTCTTCAACCAATTTAACCAAGACTGTGATATATTATGCGCAGACGAAACAAGAAATTTCAATTTGTTAGATGGTTGTGCCATTTAGAAGAGTAGATAATCAATTTATTTATATGACATAAGGTTATAAAAAAATGTATTCAAAACATTATCCATATACCTATAGAGAATATAATAATTTTGTTACGTTAGTCGAAATATAATTAGGCCATTAAGGTCACCAAACAGTTCATTGACCTTTTACCAACTGGGTTGTATAAGAATGACGAATTATGATTAAGTTTAATTAACATACATAATATCGCTTACAATGTAATTAATTTTAATTATTTGTTTTGCATAATTTATTGCTTAAGTTAATCTACGATTTCGTTTTTTATACAATTAACCTTTCCTTGGTTAGCTTTCAAAACGTACCAATATAAATACAGACTTCAATTAATATGCATTAATTAAGTAATAAATATTTAATACATTATTTTTAAATGGTGAACGCTTATGCTATAGTTCAATTGAAATTGAATGCGGGAATTGAATCCCAGACATCTGCTTTGAGTTTGGCCTTTTAACCGTGTGAGCTGTTGAGGTTCCAATGGTAGGTACTACAATAACCTCGTAAAAAGTCTTTTAGTTAACAACTTAATTTTAAAGCCTCCATGTCTTAGCTGTAATGTTTTGACTTGGTCATGTTCACTGTCCGATATTAATAAGAAATTAATATAAATTACTTAAAATATCCATGACCCCAAACAATAAATAAAGGTCTCTGTTCGATCTAAAATAATAAAACAATGAGCCGGTCCCAGTACGAACCAGATGTTAATATCCCTTTCCGCCCCACTGCCGACAGATGTTCCGCATACAACGATGCGGCTTATAGCGGGAAGATGGTTTATTGTTTATGGTTTTTGTTTTAACTGTGACGTCATTTATACTTTAGTTTTCACACTACCGAATGCTTTTCCAGAGGTTAATAAGGTTTATAATAAAAAACCTAAGGTTGTCTCGTCCATAAGTGCAAATTCAATAAGAAAATGCTTAAAAATCTTCACGTGTCCTGCTTTATTATTTAACTTAAATTGTCTTGTCGATGCTTCAGTAGGCAGCATGAGGAATAAATAAGATCTTAGCTTCAAGTCCATTAGACCACGCTATTTTTTTGGTAAGTTACTAAGCTAATTAGATAGAGAGAAAGAAGGTTTATTTGGGAAATAAATCACAATAAAACCAATAAGCAAAATAAATTAAGCTCAATCGTAGGTGATAAAGATGAGGTGATATTTGTGTGATCGATGCAGAAATGAGTACATGAAATACCAATGTTACCTAACTTAAGGAGTCGCCAAGTTAAAGTGGCACAAGCATATAGCTCCAGGAGCCGATGAGCGATGGCGTCTTAAGGCGCTGGAATGGCGACCCCGCACCGGAAAGCACAGTGTTAGTCGAATCCACTATCGCCAAGAAACTACCGCTGATCGTGGGATAAGGAACCCTCTGAATGCAAGCGGCTCAAGACTGCGGTGTTTGCTCGTTTAATTAGTCCAAAGTTACCATTTTATGTTTACCAAATTAATTCAGCGTGAAAGCTCTGAATCTCGTAATTCTGCATCAAATCTATACCTATAGGTATAAGCTACCTCTTCAGTAACTTTATCTATTGATGAAAACGTTAAAATCCGTTGCTTAGTTTCAAATATCCGTGATACATATTATTAAAATATTAACGGCTGAAACTCACGTTATTAACCCTATTAGCTATAGTTTAAATCGTAATATATCCAAGACACAGACGACGGGAGGCGACTTTGTTTTATATTATATTAAAATTTACCGAATCTAAATATAATGTATGAGAATGGGCATGTTTTGAGTATTTTTATAGGAAGTTGTATATAACGGGGTAATGACAATGTAAACAAAAAAATGTTTGTTCTTAATCAGCGTAAATATAGACAAAATAATTAAATATTAACCAAATAACATTTGGCGAATGTATCGACCTATTTGAATAGTTAATGCTATCATAGCTGTCTACATTACAATATGTTATCAATATCAGCTGCTCTCTGAGGCGCCCTTTAGCATTTTTCGTGTAAAAATAAATGTTAAGTAATTGTGTATCGGGGTAAATATAGACAAAAACGTTAATTGTTAGTCAAACAAAGTTAGACGAATGTATCGACCTATTCCAATAGTTAGTGATGTCATAGCTATCTGTATTACTATACTGTTATCAATATCAGCTGTTCTCTGAGGCGCCCTTTAGCATTTTTCGTGTAAAAATAAATGTTAAGTAATTGTGTATCGGGGTAAATATAGACAAAAACGTTAATTGTTAGTCAAACAAAGTTAGACGAATGGATCGACCCATTCCAATAGACGCTATCGTAGTTGTTTACACTGTTATCAGCAACAGCTGCTCTCTGAGGCGCCCTTTAACATTCTTGGTCTAGTTTGAGTTTGTCCACTCCGAGATAAACTGACCACAGATACATTGAGATTTATTTTAGAAGTAACAAATACTAGCTCATAGATTTGTGTAAATACATTCTGCTAATGCCTATATATATAAATCTCGTATCACAGCGTTTGTTTTTTATCGAAGTTCTCTGAAATAGGTCGAATGATTTTTATATATATTTTTTGTTTTGCTATATGTGATTGATATGATTTGTGTTATACCTTTACTTGGTTGGTCTAGGCCAGTCTAGAAATAGATCGTAGGCTTTTTTAGCACCTCTAGGTAATAAGAGAGGCCCTTCCTAGTATTTTTTTAATTAATTACTTGAACATTTTATTAGTTTTTTTTTATCGACTACAAGTTAGCCCTTGACTGCTATCACACCTGATGTTAAGTAATGATGCAGTCTAAGATGGAAGCGGGCTAACTTGTTAGGAGTGGGACGAAAATCCACACCCCTTCCGGTTTCTACACGACATCGTACCGGAACGCAAAATTGCTTGGCGATACGTCTTTGCCGGTAGGGTGTTAACTAGCCACGGTGAAAGCCTCCCACCAGCCAGACCAAGACAAATTAAGAAAAATCTCAATCTGCACGACATCGTACCGGAACGCAAAATTGCTTGGCGATACGTCTTTGCCGGTAGGGTGTTAACTAGCCACGGTGAAAGCCTCCCACCAGCCAGACCAAGACAAATTAAGAAAAATCTCAATCTGCTCCGCCGGCAATCGAACCCCGGGTCTCCGTCTTATAAATCCACCGCGCATACCACTGCGCCACGGAGGTCGTCAAAGTTTACGCTTTGGCGCCAAAAACGTTAATATTAGGTATAGGTATTGGTATACCTACCCTAAATTTCACGACTTTAGGGTAGGTATACCAATTTTATCAACTATAATTATAACAAAGCAGGCTCGCAAATAAATTAATTTTTATGCTTATTTTCCACAAGAATTTGAAACAATGAATTAGTAGTAATTTTTAACCGTCAAACAATAAACTCAATATTCATTATTATTAAGTAGCCCTACCGAAACCTTAGCTACTTCGTTTAGCATTATTCTCAGAGAGACGAATATCTTAGCATTACATGGATTCACCTTGCGGGTGCCTGGTCCATCGCGTGGCTGAGAGAAAAACTCCGAACAGAGCCCGAGACTTGTGAAACGGGTGTAGGTTTAAAAGAGTACTCTTAGTGACAGCCGTTAACACTCAACTCGTCTGTTCAAGTAATAATAGTTGGTATGAGGAGTATGTTTTATGTAGTGCACATCCAAGTATTTTTGTAGCAAATTAAATTACAAAAATGACAAAAAATGACCTTTAATGATAATTTCAAACCGTCTTCCACGAGTCACGGAGTCATGACCCAAATATTTGCATTATCTTAATAAGTAAGAATTTTAATTATAAACCATTTAATTATGCAGTAATGCGTACGATGTTTGAGTCATTCTTTTGATTGTTCTACAGATAAAAAGTTATACATGCGGAAGGCCCTTGGCTCGGTTTTTAGTTTTGGTCATTTTAGGAACTTGTTATGACTTAAAGTGGGTTAGATTGGTTTTTGTCGTGCCTCGATTGGAATGTTAAGCCTTCAATCCTCGTCATTTTCATAAAAATCGTTACACAGTCCCACCCAAAATCTCTACGATTAATATTGTAGACATGGTGTATATTGACAACTATATTTTACATTATATTGTAAATGCTGTGGACACCTGTGATAAGCTGAGCATTTGCGAAAGTTACCATAGTATAAATGTAATATTAACATGTAATTAGTATATCAGTGGTTGGTGTTCCTAAATAAATAAATAAATAAATAAATCTGTTTTATATAAAAACAAAACACTTATTTGAATTCGACTCGATTTATTAAAAATAACATCAATCTTGGTCAATAAAAAGGATGATACGAGATCAAATCGCGTCTAAAACAAAACCAATATCGTTTCGCTTGCCGCCTCCGCCGTGTCCAATCCAAGGCGTAAGTGGGTTAAGTTGACATTTTCGACGTCATCGTATTGTCGTCTAACAACTCCTTATATAACAATCGGTTGTATTATGGTTTGTTTACAAACAGTTTAGAGATTTTGCGTATCTAATTGATTCGAATGAGTTTGTTTTGATTAGCATAGATGTGAGATTGAGAGGTGAATAAAATTACGCCTTCTTGTGATACTAATTAAAGCAATGTTCGTTTTGGTGTTATTTTCTGAATCTCTTAGCAGGTAGTTGTTGACATTTTGTTGTCGTCAAACAACACCTTATATAACAATCGGTTTGTTTACACACCGTTTAGACATTTTTGCGTATCTAATTGATTCGAATGAGTTTGTTATGATTATTGATATTGAGAGGCGAATAAAATTACGCCAAGTTGTGATACTAATTAGAGCAATTTTCGTTTTGGTTATTACATTATGATTCTATTATTACTTTTATAATATTACATCCGTCGTCTCCGTTCTGATTCGTACCAACCTAAAATGTTTATTATAATATATTATCTATTGAAATCTATGTCAATATTACAACCAATCATTTAGCCTATTTATGTTGTATTGTATTTAATGAAATGGAAAATACACTTTCCCATGCACTCTACCGTTAAGGAATTAAAAGGTTTATATTTTGATAATAAAAAAAAAGTTTTTGGTATTGACCGTCTTGTTTCAACACCAGTTATTTATCTACAATTTTTGCATTTACTGTACTATAATTTTTGTATCTTTTTACATTAAATTTACATATGGGCCTAAAAGCCCTGATCTACCCCTAGACAGCACGGCCCTATACAGTCAGCTAACAGTTGAGTTTGTCTACAGGAGTCCTCCGCCAATACTACAATGAAGACACGGAGTCGTGGGCATGGGTGCACGCAGCAGTCCGCGGAGGCTGCCTGCTCGCCTGTCGAGACGGCACGCTGCCCCGCCGCTCTGCTGCCCGCCTGCCGCTGCGCCACTTGCATCTGCGTGCCGCTGCCAAACTGCCCAACGCCTTCCAGCTGTCGCGACTGCGGGACGACGCCTCCATTGCCACGTTCCAGGTAATAAGCAACAAATCATTATGAGTCGTGAGTACATGCAGCAGTGTGCCAGGCTGCCTGCTCGCCTGTCGGGATGGCATGCTACCACACTATTGCTTCGTTCCAGGTATTGAGCAATAAACTGATTCGATTCCTTGTTAATGACGCGTAGTCATCATCGGCCTCTTTATAGGTCCTCTATAAGGTACAGGCTTTTTATAGGAGGGACGGATTTAGAGCTAAGGTCGACTGACTTCATGTTTGATTTAGTAACGAACTTTCAGAACAGATTCCTCTGATGGAATTCATTGGGCCGCCTTATCAAAGCAATGTCTGTATGCACTTCATGTAAGCAAATAGGTAATATTTAAGTAAAAATTATTTACTCAAATTTTTAATTAAAATATTTTTATAATTATTAGATATATATTTTCCTTTAAATAAAGCACGTACGTACAATTATGCTTAGCCACAAGAACAAGTTGGGGCAAATTAAATGTATAACATATTTCCTTACATAAGAGAAGAACATGCCACATATCACGTTTTAGATCATTGCGTGAATATTTAGTTTATTAACAATTAACAAAATACCTACATAATATTACAAAATATTAGGTATTTACTTATCTGTATATATGTATAGAAAATACGAAAATAGTAATTTGGACATGTTTTCCCTGGCTCGAAATTATAGGAGAGGGAATTTAGATCACCAACTATCACTACTCTAATGCCGACGGGATTAAGAAAATAAAAATGATTTAATTATTAATTATTAGGTATATGTTTTATTGGCTTAATAGCTCTCCGAGGCTTGGGGTTGTAACACCAACAACTTCTTAACTCTTGACTCCGAATTTATTGAAACCATAAATGAGACGTTCTGTCTAATTTCTAATATTTACGAGTATCTCTTTTTCTTACTCAATACAATACATCTGGTAGTTTAGCCTGCTAGGAGTCTTGAAAATTTAGGTAGTTTCATAGACATATACTACTGAATTAAAAAAGAGAGACAAATATCTTAGCATTCCATGGATTCACCGTGCGGGTGCCGGGTCCATCGCGTGGCTGAGAGAAAAACTCCGAACAGAGCCCGAGACTTGTGACACGGGTGTAGGTTTAAGGGTACCCTTAGTGACGCGCGACAACACTCACCTCCTCTGTTCAAGTTATTCTCCCTGTCCAGCCAAATTCGGAAGGACCCTACTAGAGCAGCTTTGGACACTCGTTCCAATATGGAGCTTATTGCACTTCTAGTAAGGCCAAGGTCTTTTGGCAGGTTGTAGAGAGACCCCTCGCACCCACTTCTACCGCGTATAAACTAACCACATAGCCATTTTTGGTTAGGTCATTAGTAAGGTCATAATATTTATTCACTTTGAATACATGGTGTTTAGGGTTGATTGTTTCCCACGGCACTGTAAGCTTATTATTATATTATATTATATTATTCCAATATTCACCATCGAAAGATGTAAAATTGCCTATCAATTTGAAAACTTTACCGCAAAACCCGGTTTAAACTCAAAATCGCTGGGCTGTTCGTAAAGTTTTACATTAAAGTGCTCATTTTGCGTCTAGAATTAAAATTGTCTCTTACTAGAGCACCCGACGCAGCTCTAATTGTACAATTACACCAACGATAGCTATTTATATAACATCTTTATAACTACGAAGGCAGTTAGTCAAACAATTGTGTTTAACACGATCGCACCTTGTTTAAAAGCCTCATCTGTTCAGTAGTTAGAAGCCTTTGACTTTCGACCGCGAGGTCCTGGATTCGGATTCTGGGCCGAACTATTAAAGTTAAGCTTTTCTTCTAACAAGTTCAAGTTTGACATTGGAAAGTTGATGATTTTACACCCGAGCCTCGGAGAGCACGTTGATTCGCCGGTTAAGATTATTATTAACAACTAACTGCGCTATCTCGCATTGGAGCAGCGTGGTGGATCTACGCTCCATATCCCATGACCTTTAAAGGAAGGCTTGACGACCTCCGTGGCCCAGTGGTATGCGTGGTGGATTTATAAGATGGAGATCCTAGGTTCGATTCCCGGCGGAGCAGATTGAGATTTTTCTTAATTTGTCTTGGTCTGGCTGGTGGGAGGCTTTCGCCGTGGCTAGTTACCACTCTACCGACAAAGACGTACCGCCAAGCAATTTAGCGTTCCGGTACGATGTCGTGTAGAAACCGAAAGGGATGTGGATTTCGTCGTACTCCTAACAAGTTAGCCCGCTTCCATCTTAGATTGCATCATCACTTAACATCAGGTGTGATAGCAGTCAAGGGCCAACTTGCAGTTGAAAAAAAAAACCTTGGCCGTTAAAATAGTCTGATATTGATGATGACACCTTGTTAGTCGTAGCCAAATGATTTCATCATCAAGCAACGTTTTACCATGAAGGCCCGACACCGGTTTCGAAACTATATGTTTAAAGGGCAATTACAGATGTGTGTTTACTCGGTTATGTAGTTTTTATTCTTAATTTCAATATAATAGCACACGACAAAAACTTGTTCCGATCCATCAGTGTTATGTACAAGTACCGGAATATTTTTTGCATAAAAACAATTGTTTTTTGCGTATCACAACGAGGAATAAGGAAAATGCAAAATATGTACTTCAATATCACGTTGCCTCGTTCGTTTACTGACGACGTAGACTGAGCAGCTTTTGGGCTATGAAGTATTGAGTTGTTATTTATCAAAAAATTGTAGCAGTACAGAGTCAGGATTGTCATACAGATATTTGATAGAGATTGTTACTAAGTCAAACATACTCACCCTAAAGTCAACTTATCTGCATTTTAGTAGCATGCGGGTTTGCTGACTTAAGATCATAGCTCAATACAGAGGATTTTGAACTTAGAGCTCATTACATACACCCGGGACCCGACCCGCACCGCCTCGTCGCTAGGCGTCCACTAGTTGTCAACGGGTGGACCGCGCGTCGTCAACGAGTGGACCACGCGTGATCAGCGAAAGTTTGTAGTGAGCGCCGCATCGCACTCGCGTAGACCGCGCGTTGCCAGCTCGCCGTGCACGCGAGGCAAGCAAGCCAACAGCGAGCTATCATCGAGTGGCCCACCATCGGACCATGCGTTGAAGCCTCGAGCGAGGCGATCGAGTGATGATGATTGAAGTTGATGGTGAAGGAGTTGATGTAGTGAGCGCATGCCCATACAAATCCATGCAAAGAATACTAACCACTCGAGGTGAGGCGCTGCGGGTCGGGTCCCGGGTGTATGCAATGAGCTATGATCTTTATGGTCTAAGTTCAAAATCCTCTGGCCTATTAGATGAGGAAACCTGGCCTAGCAAAGGGAAATATTGCAAGATTTGACGGATATTCTTGTTCAAAATCCTGACTATTTCTATACCAAAATTCATGTATATCTGTCTAATGTTTATCAGTTTAAACACATTCTTACTAATATTATAAAAGCGAAAGTTCGTATGTATGGATAGATCACGCAAAAACTACTGTATGGATTTTAATGAAACTTCACAATAATATAGCTTACATATAAGAATAACACCTAGGTCACAATTTATCCCAAAATTCCCACGGGAACGAGAACTTCGCGACTGTAACCGCGGGCGTCCTATATAAATAGTAGGTTTAAGTATGAACACGTAATAGACACTATAGTTACTTTCGCATTTACAGATTATAAATAAATGCAATAGCATTGGATAACCATAGTTTGTAAGAGGTGTAAGTTTTGACACCCAATTTTGAAAGAAGAGTTATGACTACAATATTTGGATGGCAGAGATACTGAGCATGTCGGCCATCCAAGTAGTAGCCAAATCAAATTATTTCGCAAACTTTTACGGTCTTCCACACTTCGATGGACTAGTAGTCTACTTACTAGAAGGTCCCAACCCTATCAGAAAACCAGTAAATTTTCATTTTATTATTGAATGATGCAATTGATCCGTCATGAGAACAATATTTAAGTTATTCCAAAGACATTTATCGTTTACACGACACAAGAATCCACCGCAAGCCGGCAGCCATTGTCCTTGGAGACCAGTTTAATATTGCAATTATTTGATATAATAAATATTATGTTGTACACGTGTGTACAGTAGTGATGTACCGTAGCTTCATATGCGACTTTAGTTAGTCGATTATTTCCGATTAGGTACATTTAATTAGTTTACCTCATTACATGGTATTGGATACATTGTCGGATTGCTTGTTTTCATAAATTCAGTTAATTATTTTAATTCATTTTTTGGTATAATAAATACCTATGCATAAAATTTTGTGCATGTTTGCACATTATTTGATTAGTTGAATATTTCCAATTACATCTAATTATGCTGCAGTATAGGTAATTAGTTTTGATATGAAATCGAACTGGATATTCAAAGATTTCCCTTTATGAATCGAGGATGTATTTATATTTCATTGCGTTGAAAATTCAAATTTCTAAGTAAATAGCTGTAGCTCTTAATCCCGTATTTGGGTAGCGTGGTGGGTCTCAGATCCAAATCTCCATTCCACTCCTACACCTAAGGAGAGACATTGCCCTGCAGTAGACCATCAAAATAGGCTTAAATGGTCAAATCGTATTACTTATTTATCGAATTGAATAATATTTAGTAATTTATGATGATAATTCGACTCTAAAACCGTATCAATAGTAACTAAGTATGTCTTGTGTTTAAAATCGTATCTTCGACTTCAACGCTGATTATTCCGTCTTTGGTACATCTCTACTACATCATCTAGTCACTCAATGTCTATGGTTTACTTAGTAATTAACCATAATTGTGCAGCTCTGTTATTAATGTAGATGTTAATTATATTGTTAACATTCCCATAGCAATAAGTACAACTCATAACTCAATTAGTCATGAAGTAGGGAGTCAACGTTTTGAGCGACGCTTCCGATCTTTAAGCAATATTATGTTACGTAATATCATATGACAGGACAAAAAAATACGTTCGTTGAACAGAAGAGGCCTTTGTCCCGCGGTGGGATATTAAGAAGCTAACTATACTTATAGTAAAAAATATTTATACAAGGCAAGAGGCAATAGTGAATAGGAAACTACTAGGTAAGCGCGTTCGAAATTAGACCTCATCACTGCTTTGTATAAAATGCTATAAAATAAAATCTCATCTGAAATTGTTCAAACTATTTAATATTTATTTTAATGTAAATACATTAAAATAAATGAACTGTAAATACATTTTTTAGTAATGAGCCGTGGTCTTACGCCATCTATGTAAGAAATCATAAACTTTATATAAAGTGGCAAATGACACGGATTGTTATTATTAATAATATCAGTCAAAATTTTACATATTACTGTATTATTGCAATTGCAAAGTAGTGAAGACTGCCTACCATTTAAAATTACTGTTATTTTAAAATAGAGTATATTCTCAGAAAGCATCTGCTTATAGTTCTCCACTGATTGCAGATAAACAAAAAATGAGAAAAAAAAAATTAAAATAGAGTTGTTTGTAACAATAATTTTTTTGATGAAATAAAGCTTGTAGAGGATCCTCTGTTTAACACCTAGACATAAAATCGTGTTTAAAGGTAATTAATATAAATAGAGCAGACTATTTATATTGATTATCATTCTTTACGCTATAAAAAGGTAATTGTCTGGATGTATTAAAACCGTTACGAAAGCCAACGAACTTTGCATAAAGGGTTCTAAAGCGTGGGTGAAATACGAGCGTAAAAGACCCCTGAAAGTAATAGGAACTCCCTCAATCGAGCCTTAAGAGGAATAAGTGCTTTGTTAGTTATTTGTGTTGCTCACAACAGAACTTGAGTCAGAACCTTTTCAATACGACAACATTGTATGGCTATTATGTTTTGTCTTTACACAACTATTTATATTGAGCAAACAAGGAAAATCTGTGTATGGTAATATAATTAAAATAGTAGGTCTGAGAGACTAGTTTTATACAACCTTTGTCGATATCAAAGTACCAAATCCATTAGACGTTGTGGGTACTGACCTGCCTTTGTCAAATTTTCATGAAAAGCTATCACGAAGCAATGTACCGGGTTGTAACGTCTATAGATACATACCTATATGTACATCAATTGCATTTTCAAACTATCAAAAGACCCAGACAAAATTTAATTTATTTCTGGCCAGCCTTTTAGGAATAGTTAGAATTCAAAAACACGTACAGAAGTGCTAAGAAGTGTTGCTTGACAACAATCATGCTTGATGGAAAACAATGATGATGTCTAGGTTGGTCTGTCTTAAAAGACCTTCCACTCTTGCCTTGACGTTGCACAAATCATATGCAGGAAACAGTATTTTTTTTTAATTTGGTACAACTTTAAACACAAGGTCATGGAACAGTGATCGGCAAATGTAGTCGGTACTGTACTCGATCGTACGTTTACTCCAAACAGAATATACGATTGTGCGGCATTCAAAAAGTCACGTTTACCAACAATACATCGCCAATAATTTATGTAAGTATTGTTGCTAAACAATGCTCTGGACATGACCATAGCGCATATTGGCAAACTGAAGATAATTCGTTACGCACGCCATGGATCGTATTATTTGTAATTTGTTAACAATCATTAGTATCTAGCAACAGATATAGAAGCAAATCGTGATCAAATAACTACTTTTGTGAAACAACTTAACACATTGACCAAGAAACAACATGATTTGTGAATAGTACTCGGCATTTATTGTTCTTAAGTAGGTATTGACAGTGTCAGCACCTGTTTTTCTAGATTCTTAGCCAATGTAGTTAAGTAAACCCTCGTTACCACTTATCGGTTTTGCGGGCACATATTTTAATCGGCAGTTCCAGTGGCAGAACATTTTGTATCGGGCAACAACCAACTTATCGGAAACCGATTCTCTGTTGGCTTCATAAAAAATATTTTGCCACTGGAACATCCTGTTTGAATTCGGGCGCGACACCTGACCAATGGGAACGAGCTCTAAAGCGCTACGATATAGTAAAAATAAACAAGACAAGAATTCATTGTTAACTGTTGATATAGTAAAGGAAACGAAATAGTTTTGAGGAATATTACTTAAATATAAGAATCTTGCACAATAGAACAACATCTTGCAAGACGTTGGAAGCCCCTTCAAAACTCACCTTTCTCACGACTCGCACGATTTAATAGAGCTCAGTAATGCGCAACACCCGTAAATCATTTCTTCTTTGTATTCTTATATGGCCCTATTTAACATAAGAAGGGCTAGATAGCGAAGGTGTTGACACGTAAAGAAACACGTTACGACGAGAGGAAATCCTTGTTCCTCTACATAATGGTACAAATAGGCTAAACTAGTTCTTGAAATGCATACGAAGCTACCCTTCGATATTTTTAATCTATGAGATTATTATACGTTTCACTTGTAATTTTGGGTGCCATTCATATTTGGTTTAACTATTGTGCTGCTCTTATAGATCTGGCGACACTATTATATCTATAAAAATTTTATTTTCGTTTGTTGCAGGCTTGCAATGCGACGGATTACGCCCGATGGGTACGAGCGCTATGCGTTGAAATACTTGGGCAGACACCGCTACCACAAGTTAGATTTTTGGACGTGTTACCGGCAGCCGACACGTCTAGTAAGCAACCAAAGAAAGAACCTCTTCAGGAGACGCCTGCCTGCCCTCCTAGGCCGCCGCCGAGAGCGCGGAGAAGGCTCCTGGCCGCCACAGAGACGCAGCTACCTCGGCGAGACCAGTCCCCTGTCGCTACGGACGAGGGCATCGTAGTAGAAGACTACGATTATGATTCATCGTCCGATCGCAGTCTCGACCTATCCCTTTCTCTCGACGCTCTGAAAACAATAGACGTGATAGATGCGCCCGTGCGGAAAGCCGAGATCATCAAATGCGACAACTGCAGCAAATTGAACGCTAGTCCGCCGCAGCATCACACGCTACCGCGTGCGAGGGCAAATGACAATGAAATAGGTCGACACCGGTATCTAAAAAGATGGGAGGGTCCGATGGGCAGAGCGGAAAGAGGCAGATTTACAATGGAAGCAGCTAGGAGAAAGGCGGCATCGATGGAGAATCGAGCGAGGTCGTGTTCCCCGAATGCACATGAGGCTGTTTCCCAATACGTTCCGGTGAGGGAAAGGCGTGCGCTGTTTGAATCCTTATCGCAGAGTGGTGGTAGTTTGGCGCGGAGTAGCGAGCAGCTGGCTCGGCCGCCGCCGGCCATGGAGACGACGCCGCGGCGTGCTGCATCGCTGCACGACCTCCAAGCGCCTCCGACGAGGTCAGTGAGCGACTTGCGGCAGTTCTTCGAGGCGGTGGCGCGCGGCGCGGGGCCTTGCTCTGGCCTGCAGCGCCACAGCGCGCCTCCCAACCCCGTGCCGCGCGCCTTCGTGTCGCTCACCTGTGCTTGACAAACTCTTTGTATATATTGTATATAGGACTCACGGCGTTGACCGCCGGCCGTTTCACTAAGTCGTTTGTTTTAAGACTGTTAAAAGTATTGTTATAAAGTACCTAATATAAATGTATTAACTATTATGTTGTTTCTCTTAATACCTCTAGGGCCGCTCAGTTAATTATCATGTATGTATAAAGGGCAATGACCGAATACAGCGGGTATTTTAATAGAAACCAATCATTTTTATTGCGTGCTGCAACCGTCACGCGTTGTTTGCAAGTGAAATACTGATGTTCTTAATAGTATTTTGACAGTAACAGTCGGTTGAAATGTCACTCACTGAGTTTCAAAGGTCGAGTCACGGCCCGTAGTCCTTCACACGATTCATTGTGTTGTAAATGTTCTATTACAAAACCTAGACGGTGGCACGTTCTGCTATTGTTTGAAGTTTTTTGAGCCTATTAATATGTGAACAATATCTACAAGACTATAAGAAGCGCTTTCTGGTCGCCCACAGATACCTAACTTTACAAGGAGAGATATCTTGGTACCGTCATCTTATTATCCTTGATCTGAATCACGTAACCTTTTCAAACTATACGGATACGGCAGAACTTTATAATATAAAGTGGAAGTTTTATTTGTATAACTTATTCATGAGTTAAAATATTTTCGTTGCTGTTTTGCGAGCCCTAATATGTTTTGCCAAAAAAAATAATGTTTACAGCTTTGCTTAGGTTTGCTGATCTATCATCGCTGATTCATATGACTTACGGTTAGGTACTGGATGCCCACTAGCATTTCATCATATTTATTCCAATTTAATTGTTATGTTATATCTAAACTGAATTGATAGTGCAAATATCTATTACGTATCATTTCTGTGTAACTATTGCTCTGAAAATTAAAATGAATTAAATTTATGTATTTTTAATTGCATAGGTACTGTCAACTTTGGTCTCCGAGGCGCAGTGGATTTATGGTAGGTACAGCGGTCCTGGGTTCACTAAATTAGTCTAGGTCTGGCTGGTCGTACTTCCGTCGGTTGCGCAATTTTTGATAATAAGTTTATTTAAAAAAAAAGGGACCTCCAAGGTTAACAATGTTCAGTATACCGTCATTCATTACAAGTGTGTAATTGTTTTCTAAACAAAAATACATTTCAGGAAATTATATTCTTGGCGTTCTCGCTAATCTACTAAGCTATAATAACTTGGCGCCACGATGTTCGTCATTTTTCAGTAGAACTGGTAAGTTATACCTATTAAAATGAATCATAATTCTTCATTAACGCACTTTACTAACATCTTACTACAGGGCTAGGTATCCCTCGTTGTAGGAGAGAGGTTATGTAGATTTATTTATCTCAGAATTGGTAAAAAACCATAAATCTCACAAGTTTTACTAATTTTTGTCCGGTCCCTTTTAAAACATCCAAAATGACTCGAGATCATAATTACGCAGTTCCCGCTATCTTGGCTTGTCTATTTTGACAGTGTATGTCATTGTCAAAATAGTCAATCACATACTGACATTAACGTTCCGTAATACTTAGAGTAAATAACGCTTTGGATAGAGATATTCCTTATTGTAGAGTAAACACATAACTCTGTTCCAATGCGGGTTGGCGGACTTAGGGTGATGGTTTAATGCACTACCGAGACTATCAGATGTTGATGAACGTGACCGGGACCGACAGCTTAACGTGCTCTCACGTCACGGGAATTAACTATTAAAAAATCTTAGTAGAAAGAAAGACTCAATTATTCCAGAACATGATCCAGGATTCGAACCCAGGACCTTATGATCTATTCTTATAGGAGCAAGATAGATATTTAGCAAAACTTTGAGTTTAACGACCTTTAAGTACTAAGTATCGTACCTAGTTTTGACGACCTCCGTGGCGCAGTGGTATGCGCGGTGGATTTATAAGACGGAGGTCCTGGGTTCGATTCCCGGCGGGGCAGATTGAGATTTTTCTTAATTTGTCTTGGTCTGGCTAGTGGGAGGCTTTCGCCGTGGCTAGTTAGCACCCTACCGACAAAGACGTACCGCCAAACGATTTAGCGTTCCGGTACGATGTCGTGTAGAAACCGAAAGGGGTGTAAATTTCATCCTACTCCTAACAAATTAGCCCGCTTCCATCTTAGATTGCATCATCACTTAACATCAGGTGTTATAGCAGTCAAGGGCTAACTTGTAGTCGATAAAAAAAATAGTACCTAAAGGTCGTTCAAGTCAAACTTTTGCTACAGATGTTAACTATAATAACTGGGAGAGACGGCTTTACGTGCAGATTTTACTAATAACTAATGACTGGGGCCAAGAGCGTGCTCTCCGAAGTAGGGATGTACCTTTTTTTTATAGCGTATAGGCTAGCGCTTGGCTACGATCACGCCTGATGGTAAGCGAAGATGTAGCCTACGGTGAAACGCGCTTGCCTAGACGGCGCCTATTCACTCTTGACTTGAGGATACCCATATTGTAGGTGGTAGGGAAAACGTGAGCTGGAAGGGCATTCTATATTTTCGCAGTTCGAATCAGGAACGAGGAAGCGAAACGTTTTGTACGCGTCCACGGAATATGTAAGAACAAAAGCGCTTTATTTCATCACCAGACCCAGGAGTCAAACCCAGGTCCTTGTGACCCGAAGCCACTGCTAACACTGAACCAATGAGAAAGTCATTAATATTATGAATCATAGTAAGTAATTTGGGCGTCACAGTCACGGCATATACATGCGGTCAGTACGAGTAATCTGTAAGCTATCATGATAAGTAGGTAGTGACGCGACCTTCCGTCATCCGTGCTTATCATTCGGAAGCATTTTGTTTCAATCTTATCTCGTTTCTAGCGTTCCCACATACTAAGTACCTTTGTTATTTTTACTGACGGAAGTAAGACTTCATTGCAAACTATTTTTTAACCGACGAAAAAAACGGAGGAGGTTCTCAATTCGACACGTATATTTTTTTTTTATATGTATAACCACGCATAACTTTTTATAGAGTTTTCCGATTTTGATAATTTTTTGTTTATTAGAAAGGGCGTACTTTCAAGGTGGTCCTATTATCATCATGTTAGGATCGGTTGATGATATCCTGGGGAAATTGAAGGAACTCTTCAAATTTTGAAGGCACGCTTACAGGGATTTCGGTTTTTGTCTCGGTATCGGTAGCTTTTTGGCTACTAGTGCCGTATAATATACTATGACAATATAGTATGAGTACATTACGTGGCGATAAATCACTAAAAAGTAAGAAATAAATTTTTTTATTAACAAAAAATAGAAACTCAAAACGCACTAAAAAGTATAAAATAACTGTGTCATTTAGATGCTTAATTTACTTAAGCATATCTAGAAGTCGGTGCCAGCCAACATTTCTACTTTAAGGACGTTATCTAGAACACACAAACTGCTTTACTACGTAAACTAAATGTTCCTTAAACTTGGCTGGCACCGACTTCATAGATATGCTTAAGTAAATTAAGCATCTAAATGACACAGTTATTTTATACTTTTAAGTGCGTTTTGAGTTGGTTCTATTTTTTGTTAAAAAATTTTATTAACTTGCCTGTTAGATGGGGTGCTCTCCCATTGGTACAGTGGCTAGTCTATGTGACTTCGATTGTACCTGGGTTCTAATCGAGTCGGGAAATTGGTGGTGATACACCGCCGTGCCTTGGAAGCCCTCTTACCTAGGGCACGTACATGTACGTATGAAGACACGTCAGAGGTATGTGCAATTAATAGTTGTTAATTTTCTGACTGAAAGACAATTAAATATCTAATTAATCGGTGCCCAGCCAGCCCAGCTACTGTAAGAAGCAAGTTAAGTAAATATCAACATCTATACTAAAGCCAAACTCAATTGAGAAAGCTTGTCAACAAACAAATTAAGAAAGAAGGTAGAAAATGCAACACATTTTATGCCTAATATATTTAAAATGATGTCTGGTTATTTTAAAAAATCTTAATTAAGAGATATTGAATATAATAATTAGTTTTAAGCTTACTTATCTAATTTATTGTCATGAATTCGTCATTAACTAGTTAATTTAAAAAAATAGGTGTATAATTACTAGTGATTTCTACTTTCATTTTTAATTTGTTTGTTGACAAGCATTCTCAATCGGTTTTGGCTTTAGTATAGTTGTGGCGATCCTATTCATTATTGGAATAATGACAAGATGACTCACCTTTTACATAGCAATAGATCAGTAACCTATGGTTGAAAAGTCATTTCCTAAATCACCTACAAGCAAAAAGTTATCTCCAATCCTAAAAGTCATCGCTGTCATTAAACATTTGCTAAATCTGAATGCATTGCCATTTGTTGCTAAACAAATTAACATTCACATAGCTAATTCTAAACACGACAAGTTCAGATGTTAAATTGAGGCAATTACGTTCTTAATTGAGACATAGTATCTACTGGGAGCAACCTAAGGGGCTATTTACATAAGTTTAATTGATGGCTAGGGAAAGGTTCTAGGAACTAATTAGCTAGAACTGGGCATCACGTATAAACTATTAGAGTTTGTAGGTACCTACATCAAAAAGGTAATACGTACCTAGTATAAGATTATTTACTTAAATAAATCATTATTATCATTCAAATATCATAGTCCACTACAGGGACTACACATCCTTCTTATATAATCCCCTGTATGGAGCTTAATTCCACCACGATACACAAATGTGGGCTGGCGTTGGCGTACCTACTTATATGGTGAACATATTTCATTTTGTAAATATTACTATCAACTAATTTTAATACGAACGAAAACGAAGGATTAATGTGCCCCGTTACCATAAGATCACCGACTTTCCATCACCAGGCTGACGTTTTTTTGGAAGAAAATCAGCTTTATCTTGGGTAGGAATAGCTTTACCCAGAACCTTGTGTTTGAAGCCATAAAAACTGACTATGGGACCAATGAGGTAGTTTTGTGGAGTTGTTTTTAAGACCATAAAATCCACTGACCACTGTTTTAATGTAACCAAAATGTGTCGCAACAAGATACAATACCTTTTGGACGTCACAAGGATTTAATATCAAAGAATTAGCAGCTGGAATGCGAGCGTGTCGAATGTTGGATGCAACCGCACAATCCCGTAATTCAATCAACAAAAAATCACCCGGACGAAGGGTGGAAAAAATTATAAAAGGTGCTGAGGGATGACTTGACACAGGTAGCTTATAAATTTGATTCCTCTTGTGTCGGTCTGTTGATGTCGAGTTTTCGTGTAGGTACCTATCTATACTCACTGTACTTTTAGTTTAGAATACGATTGCAAATTTTTGAATTTATTTATATGTGAAAATAAAATTAAACTGACTTAAACAGTTAAACTGTAATTTATTTATCTAATAGCTAAAAAAAGTAAAAATAAAAGAATTATCTTCTGAAAAATTTAAAATAAATGATAAGTTAACAATATTATGAGTTCAATGTCAGCCTGAGGTTTACGAATAATATGTTAATTAAGGACCAAAACACGTCTAAAAAATTTACTAAGTAAATTAATTTTAATTAAAGGAGAATGGCGAGATTGTATGAACTTTTGGACCCGAACAAAACGGTACCGTTCAAAACAGAAACTTATTAGCAGTTGTAGAACATAACGTAACTAAGAAAAAAGCAAATAGTAAGTAAGTTTGAAATGTTTGGAGAAAAGAGATATGAAAGCTTTTATCTTATAATCTAAAATAATTATTAATCAAAAATGAGCTGCTAATGGGAGTTACTGTTTAATTGTATCTGGATATTAAATATGTAGAAATATGTTAAACATATAAATATTTGCTAGATATTTGAGTGAACATGAGGTACAAGACTTATACCACAGTTTTTATATCGCCAATATAATTATGTACCTATGCTGGCATTTTGTTATAGGTAGGCAATAGTTTACTATGCATAACTTCTGCATGTTAGATGTGGGATGGATGATATTAAAATTACTAAATATTATAAGCCATTTTTACATGCACTGTTCCGTAAATAGGAAAATAGGATCTACTTAGTTCTGCTATGCTATTCTGACATAGTACACTATATAAGAGTACTTAAGTCGGCAAAGGTTAGACACGTGCCAATTGATGTGTATTTATTCAATACCTAACTACTACCATAAGTAAAAATTTAATAAGAAATCTGATTTTGTAATTACCTAAGTAGGTAAATAGAAAAATAATAAACATTATTGTTTTCATTAAAAACTCAATAACAATTCGACCTTTCCTATTATGCTGATAAATCATTTAAATCGAGAACGAATAATTTTATTATCCAGAAAGGTAAACAACAAGTAGATATTTATTTTTTATCACTGGCTCGAACAAATACCTACATTTTCTCGGTGAATCATGTTCAAGTGACTGGCGTTAGTTTTTTGGACTAGATCTCGGTGCAAGGCCGTTGTTTAATGATAAGGTTGGTTAAATAGGATTTGTGAACGTGTAACAATGGAGGTTTTTATTGTGTAGGCTCTTGGGATCGCAATGTTACCGGAGCTTTATCAGAGCCGGTGTCAGCAGCGTTACAGGGGAAGTTTGGGCCAGCACAGATGCTCGCAGAACTCTAGACGAGATTATAGAGACGAGACGAGATATTGTGTGTTCGGAGAAAGTGGAAGAATGGACTGTCTGTCTAATTGCGGCTCCTGTGAGATTTAGACTTTATCTTAAGGTGGCGTTCAAGCCGAAATCACAGCAATATTACGGTTAGTTTGAGATCTCGAGGCATCTAGAGTCGAGCCTGAGGTTTCCAAGAAGTGAGGTGATGGATCTACTCTCTAATGAAGTCGGCTTTGAGATTTTGACATCGAGTTTGTGTGTTGTTAGGTTTGAAGGCTATGTGACATCTTACCTGAGGCTATCGTGACTGTGGATGTGATTTTTAAATTCGAGTCCTTTCCATGTGCGGCCGTTTTTAAAAATGCGCAAAAATCATGATAGGTGTTTAGGTAATAGTTACGATGATTTTAGCTTTTGCTTGAACTTGAAATGTACAAATTGATTGGACTCTACAGTCTACATAATGTTTGTAAAAAGCTACCCATTGCATAGGTCTTCATGAGAATTTTTTTAACAAATTATATTCAAAAACGATGAGTAGTGGCACAAATATCTTCTGCCCCGTTTGGAAAAAATCGTAATCATAATCATAATTATTTATTATTTACATTTGTCATTTATTATTTACGTAGATACGAAAATGTTTATTTACACTGTACAGTTAGATCGATTCTATTGGTGAATATCGTGAAAGGCGATCTAATCTAAATTAATCATCAAGGCAAATCAAGCAACATAATTTGTAACTAACTCCTCCGCCAAGAGAAAGCAAATTAATAAGGTTCGATGGAAAATCAGCAACATTCTAGTTAATGTATCAAAGTGGTCTAGTACCACTATTATAGACACGAAACTGGAGTCAAACCTGTTATTTGATCGCGATTCCAATTCGTCCTTCGCGAACCGGTAAAATAGAGAAAAGGCAGCTGTTTACACCGCACAACAACAAAACCGTTAAGCGAAAATAACCCTTATGTGATTATTTTAAGAACGATAACATTATATCCTATTTGCATATAAATAACACAGTGGCGAGGTATACATTTAACTATGAGAAAGGATCTAGTTGTAAGGATTAACTCCATTGCATGCCAGTTAAAGGGTAAATGAACAAAAAGGAAACGGATAGGAATAATGGATTTATTCTTACGTCATTCTTAAGATGGATTCCAGGGAGTTACGAATGCGGGCCGGCCGTAGGGGACTGATGTGGGAAACTAATAACAATTAGTATCGTCCGACGACACAATGACAAACTATTGTTAAAGAATGGACATCGAAAGGACCTATCCCACAAAAAGTACATACATACGCGTATACGTTTATTGTTAAAGATGTTACATCGAATATATGTATAATGGTTTCGAAACAAAAAATATAACAGTTTAACATGAGATTAATAGGTATCTTTACGTAGTACCTTGCCTATAAAATATATAATCACAAAAAATTTAAAATTTAAAAACCCCGTCATGTTTCTAAATTGGGTAATTTAGAAACATGAAAAGAACCAGTCAAGACAAATTCAACGAGCCCAAACTCGATGGGCTTACTAAAAAGGTAAATCAGGGTTACGTCTAATATCTTTGAGCCTTATCATCAGACCAGCTCAGTGATTCCAGAAGACATTAGTGTTTCAAATGTCAGATCACACACATATTTTCAAGCAAACTGAGCATGTAACACTTATATCCCACCTAACAAACGACCTGATGACCTTGAGGACTTGAATCGATTTCCAACACATAGCTAAGAACACTCTTGATATACCTTTAAAACAAAAAAACCGCATTAAAATCGGATCATCCGTTTGGGAGTTGCCACATGCCATGCCACAGACACATACACATACATTTACACTGACACGTCAAACTTATAACACCCCGTCGTTTTTGCGTCGGGGGTTAATAAAACAAAGTTGCTTCCTTTCGTGTACTCGCTTTGAGCTTCTATACTATGCTCAGGAGTCAAACTAATGGATTGCCATAGAAGCAGCTCCATGGCATTTCAATCGTTTGGCAGTCTTGTGTTAGTAATGTTGACTCTATAACAGTTACATTCAAAAGTTAGGTACCGACAAAGATCAGGACTGATGGCATCACTAGAGGAATATACAGTACTCCGAAATCGGGCAAGAGCTTACGAGCACGAAGAATGTAATTTCAGCCTGCTATTTAATGAAATAAATACATAATACAAAATGACGTGCTCTCTGAACTACGTATACACCAAGGGCTTCGCAACTCCAAACTGCTACTGAAAATAATATTCGAAAAAAATTAATGAACTTTTAACCCCACCCAGGACTCGAACTCAGGATCTTACGATCTCGAGTGGTATACATTAACTACTAGGCCAGCGAGGTAGTCATCAAATTTTACGCAATACACACATCATAACGAAAGTTAGTAGAAAATAGAAAGCCTCCGATGTTATAGGCGTTTTATCTGTATAGGTACAATATGGTAATTGTTTCCTTATGTGCTTTGTTCGTTTATATTTGACTAACACACACTTCCATATTTATGTAAGTAACATACCTATTACCTACATAAATACATATTCATAAGTATAGTTATGTTCTGTCTGTACTTTGAATAGTGGTTTAATATTACAATAAAATAAAGATTCTCCTGGCTTAAAAATGTACGCGAATGGTATGGGATGAGTACAAAATCATTGTTACGGGCTGCTGCTTCCAAAATTCGAATAGCTGTAATGGCCGCTAACCTCCGTAGAGGAGATGGCACATGAGGAAGAAGAAGAAGAAAGATTCTCCATAATAGAATGAGTGTCTAAATGCGAGCAGAGAAGGCGAGCGTTGATAAGTCACAAAGGTTAAGTTAAACTTACATTGGTGCAGCAAGGCTCTGTTCGGTGTTTTTCTCTCTACCACGCGATAGACCCAGCAACCGCACGGTGAATCCATGGAATGCTAAACTATTCGTCTCTATTGAGTTTCTGCCCAGCTCTAGTCAGCGGAACCTTTCGAGGTTGTAGTCGCTCACTACAAATACTCGTAGTTTAACTTGACGTTTCTAAAAATTGCTTTTAAAATAAGCCTACTTCAAATAAACGAATTTAAATTTCAATGTTAATTAAGAATATTACTAAAACCTCCTTATTCTAATTTGTGCTTCCTTACACTTTATTGTATCTATGTAGAACAATAAAAATTATCTATTCATTTTTTTACTCAGACCAACACTGCAAATAGCATGATATTATAATGGATATTATATATTCGTAGGAAACTCCGCATTTGAATTTAAAATAGAGCAGTTAAAAACAGGAAACCAATAACAATTTAACGTCTAGGCGTACGGCAGTGTGCCAGCCAAGTTTGAAAAAGAATAGGACGACGGCAATGTGCAATATTAACACGAAATACTCGTATTTAGACAAAAATACAATTGTTATGCTATATACTATTTATACTAAAGTTAACATGTTAATTTATGATAGTATTGTTATGTAGTTTTTTTTTTAATGAATCTCTACTACCGAGGTCAAAACTTGTTTATTTTTATTTTAAAAGGTTTTTACACAAATCGATTCTTAAAGACGATTTATATGTATTTTGTTTGGATTAGTTTAGATTTGATTAAAGTGAGCTACCACAAACGTATACATCGAACTTGGTTTCTTTTCACACTTCTGGTTTACATGGGATATACCTTTCATCGATCCCTATCATTTATGATATTAGAAGAACCAACACATCATCAAATAAAGTAAAAAATCTTTAATGTCGGTCGGATAACGGATGTTTGTATACTAATGTTATTTACTTATATCGATATCATTTCGAACGATGTCCCGTTAACGATAGAATGTTTAAATAAACAGATAAATTAACTGTATGTGTCTATTGTCTGTGATCGTAGGAAAATACAAAATGAGTTCGTGAGTTTATAATATTGTAGAAACACTAGAAAGTAGAAATGTATGTAAATTGTTGTTAAATGACATTTTACAACGAGTTTAAATAAGTGCAATGTTTGCTCTCTAGTAAATTGCCTGATAATTAGAAATTTTCTTGTGTTTTTACTTTCTCAGATCATTAACTAAACCAATACTTACTCGTTATACTGTAGTGATATGTTGACTATATAATTGTTGTTGGTTTTTCTTGTTTCACTATAAAACATTTGAGCATGATTGCAACAATAAATTAAATAGGGTTTAAAGATCTTTGTGACGTAGTGGTATGCGAGTGGATTTATAAGACGGAGGTCTTGGATTCGATACCCGGCGGAGCTGATTGAGATTTTCTTAATTGATCCTGGTTTAGGGAGTGAGAGGTTTTGGCCGTAGCTAGTTACCACCCTGTCGGCAAAGACGTACCGCCAAGCTGTGTTGTGCAGAAACCGAAAGGAGTCTGGATTTTCATCCTACTCTTAACTAGTTAGCCCGTTTCCATCTTGGACTGCATTATCACCTACCATCAGGTTGCAGTCAAGGGCTAACTTGTTATGAATAAAAAATAGGGGGTACAAGTAGGTTTATTATTAAAGATACCGTCGTTACAAAATTAAAAAAGAAAACAGAATTCTTGTATCTCAAGTAGGCTTTGTTTGAAACGTCAAGTTTGACCGTTTGTAGTGACTCTAACACTGGCTCGAAAGGCAAATTCAAAATTTAGAAATATTTATGTCGCTTGATCATGATGATTGCACCAACGTAACCTCTTGACCTTATCGAGATAAGTATGCGAATATGGAATTTGTCTGAGTATTAATTAGTTAATACTCAGTCAGATTGTAAAAAGCAGCGCTATTAATTAAAGTCATTTACAGTTAGAACATGTGTGGGCCCAAAACTGAGTCAAAAGTTAAAAGAAGCAGCTTTGACTCAGTTCGGTTCGTATAAAGGCGCATTTACATTAAACGAGCGAATACTCATACCATTATCACCACCTGAACTTGGTTCTTTATAGAGTTGCTCGTTGATAATCTTTTGGTGTGAACACTAAAAATCGATTTTAATTTATACCTACTAGTCAATACGTTGTGACTCAAATCGAGAAAGGTGTACTAAGATTATTTGAATGCCAGAGTGAATGAGAATGTTAGAAGAGTAAGGCGAACGTTCCTGGACATTCTGATTAAAGGACAGGTCAAAAGTACCCTAAACCGAACCGTACTCGTATGAAAGTTTTAATGAAATTGGAAGTATGGATTGTGGATCATGGAATTATAGTGAGTGGAAGGACGTGGTCTCTGCCTACCCCTACAGGAATGAGGCGTGATGATATGTATGTATGTATGTATGTACACAAGGCTGCATCTTGTCAATATTAATACAGAACTCGTAATGAGAATAGCACTCGAGGATTGGTCCGACGGGATCACTATTGAAGGTCACAAGATTTCCAACTTGCGTTAAGCAGATGACACCACCTTATTTGCATCTAGAATCGATAATATAGAATCATTACTGAGCAAAGTGGAACAAGTTAGCACTGATTTCAGTCCAAAGATAAATCGCAGCAAGACAAAGATTATCGATCGAGCTAACGAGAACTCACTACTCTACTTCTCTGTTAGTGTTTAAACCCGCCTTAAGAAAAGAATACGTTCAATGAGTCAAAGCTTGGAGCAGCACATAAATTAATCTGACTCGACAGGCGATAGATGGGTCACAAGAAGCGTTGATTACTCATCCTTTATTTTTGTGCCCTAATATGGGTGTAAACGGGTCACGAGTAAAAATAAAGCTTAATAAAAAAATGTATGTAGTACCTACTTACAAGTCCCGCTTTATGTTAAGCTTTTGTCCTTCTTCCTTATTCTGCATAATCTTATTCTTAACTCTAGTCATAAACGTTGGGTTGTATTACTTTACCTTATTGAGTTTCTGTATCTGTCTTGATTCGCGGTAAACTCAAACCCTGCTGTACGGATTTTCTTAGGTTTTCGCCGCCAATAGACAGAGTAATTTCTGAGAAAGGTTTTTTTATTTACTTGGTAATTTGCTTAAATTAGCTTACATATAAGCTGCCTTGGAGCTTTCACCAAAAATTAAACAACGTGTGGTATGCTTGCTCTTTTTATACTACAAAAATCTGCTATGATTTAAATTTATCTTTTAAGGATAGATTTCTAAACATATCTTATAATCTAAATAATCATTATATACTTACAACAAAGGTGTAAATTGCAATACATACACTGGCTTTCCCGCGGGCGAAGTCGGCATTCATCCCCTAGTTTAACGTAAACACATAAATATTAATCATAGCTTCGGGACTGAAGTTCAAATGCTAATGCTGTCGGAAGACTGAAAACTATATTTCTAGAAAGTTCTAATCAATACCTAACCGTGTTTTATTTTCTAGGACAATGGCTAGTGATATTTGACATTTTGTGCCAAATATTAGACTCACTTTCGATTGTGGACTTTTTGTTCATTCTAAAGCCATTATACCTAGATATCTAATTACTTAGCTTTATATTTGACAATAACCTCATTTCCTCAGTCAGCCTATCTGTTGAAGGTATTTCTTATCATTTTCTTTGTAGGAGGGGTCAGATGGACCACCACGCATGCAGGTTTCTTCACTGCGGGTTGGCAGGCTTAGATGGATACTGTTTGTTTATTAACAATCTCAGATATTGATGATTGTGACCAGGGCGTCGGAGCCGATGGCAAAATCTCGACTCCAGGCTTAGATTTTACTGACTTTTTTGCCTTTGATTGCTATCACACCTGATGTTAAGTGATGATGCAATCTAAGATGGAAGCGGGCTAACTGTAGGATGATATCCATACCCCCTTCGGTTTCTGCACGACAGCGTACCGGGACGCTAAGTCGCTTGACGATACGTCTTTGTCGGTAGGGTGGTAACTGGCCACGACGAAAGCCTCCCACCAGCCAGACCAAGACAAATTAAGAAAAATCTAAATCTGCCCCGCCGAGAATCGAACCCAGGACACCCGTCTTGTAAATCCACCGCGCATACCACTGCACCACGGAGGCCGTGTTATAGAAAAAGTAAACCTTGGAATTATTCCAGGACCCAACCCAGTACCTCGTGATCCACGACATGAAGCTACATAGTGTAATCACTAGATTAACGAGGCAGACTACTGCTACTACTAATACTACTAAATCGTTTGCCAATTACGCACAATAAATAAATAGGAAAACAGTTTCATAAACACCTGTCTACTCTTAATAGCGTCCATATATCGTGTTTATGTAATTTTATTATTATCGAAGCTATTAAATATGTTGTTAGGTATAATGCGATTTTTTTATTGACAACACATAACAGGTTTAACTGCGATCTCGTATAGCTTAAGTGTGTAATGGTATGTGGAGAAGTAATGACATGGAACACTTTGCGGTCTATTATATGAGCATAATTATATTAACTTGTGAAAGGAAAATTTTGTATATAGCGCACTTCATCCATAATCATCATTACATAGTATAAAAAAAGTCGCTTTCATTTGTCTGTCCCTATGTATGCTTAAATCTTTAAAACTGCGTAACGGATTTTGATGCGGGTTTTTTAATAGATAGAGTGATTCTTAAGGAAGGTTTATATGTATAATACATGCATAATATAGTGGAAAACACTGATAAATTTAGAGGTTTCTAATGTGATGTCGTAAATAAGCAAGTTTTTTTGCGCTTATATTGCAATCGCTGGCTGTACCCTACGAGATAGACCAAAATAATGTACTACAGTATTGTCCACCTTAAAAAGTTCAACAATAAAGTCCGGATAGCATATATCTATCTTTTATATTTTGGCAGATATATAACTTTTTGTGTTTTAAAAAATCATTTAATTCATATGCTTACGTTTACTTCATTATTATACAACTAAACTTAAATCCTTATCAAAATAAATTATTTAATAACCACAAGGATATTATAGAGATAAGATTTGCCTTTTACAGTATGTTAATTAGTTATATGGTTTCGGAGATATTACAAAATTTAAAAAAAAACAATTCTGCCGCTATATCATCCAAAGTAATAAAATAAAGGCGAAAGTTCGTATGTATCTATGGACGGATATTTGTTATACTTTCACGCAAAAACTACTGAATGGATTTTGATGAAACTTAACAATAACAGCTTACATATCAGATCAATATATAGGCCATATTTTTTATCCAGAAATTTCCACGGAAACGAAAATTACGCGGATGAAACCGCGGGCGTCCTCTAGTTGCTTATACTTATATACACGACGCAGTGTGTTTTGGTATAGTCCGTCCTGGATTACGTATTCTATGATTTATAGTGTTTAATAATTAATTAATGTTAAAATGGAGAATATTAGCAAAGGAAAAAATTTATTTTTCGCCGTCGCCCAATATTTATTTTTAAATTAAAAATCTTGTAAAATATACTTTATGTGAATCACAATCTAGCCTTTTAGGCTTAAAAGTAACTTAAAAACCTAAAATCTATATTAATAATTTCGTCGGGTACCTACGGTAGACTTTGATCGAAACCTTAGATAAATAACAAAACATAAAAAAATATTGTTTTCGAGTCGCAGAGAGAGAGCAATAGGTAAGAAAAATTGTATGAAAGTTCTATAATAGAAAAACAGAAAGCGGACGAAGTCGCGGGCGACTGCTAGTATCTACTTAAATAAATTATTATAATCTGTAATTTGCTTAATGCTCTTAATGTAGAAGACACTTTGTTCTTAAGTTCTTAGTAATATTGTCGTTGTAAGTTATGTTGATATTAAATTACAATTATTAAAATTTTAAATTTTCTATATTTTTTATTTTTTTTAAATAGTTATAATCTAAAACCACCCATCAAAGCGTAAGGGGCAGCCGGAAGCCGCTTTCCCGTAAATTTCAGTCACGCTTGTGCTCTAATCAATGCGTCAATAAGAACATTCAATGTGATTTTTATATGATATTTACAATACAGTTGACCTATTAAGAATAAGAAATCAATACACTAATAATAAAAGTGAATTACTCTGTATGAAAATGCCAACTAGTCTATTAGTACAATATACCAGTACCAATGCAAACCAACCAAATTACTCAGCCCTTTGCACAAGGCCTTTTATAAACTTATTTAGAATTATATTATTTTGTACAGAGGTCTACATTATTTGGTCACTAGCAGATATTACTGACTCACTTCCTACATACCGGTTTAATATTAAAGCAATTAGTTTAGTATTATTTGTTAAAGTAACATTTAAACATGGGAAGATAAAAATCAACGAATACCCACCTTAAGATAATTATGATGTTTTATAATTATACTAAAGCCAAACTCGATTGAGAATGCTTGTCAACAAACAAATTAAAAATGAAGGTAGAAATTACTAGTCATTTTGCACCTAATTTTTTAAATTAAGTTGTTAATGATGAATTCATGACAATAAATTAGATTAGTAAGCTTAAAACTAATTAATATATTCAATATCTTTTAAATAAGATTTTTTAAAATAACACATTTATATTTATAATTTAGTATAGGTGTTGTATTAATTGGGGCAACTTGCGCTATATTATAAAACAGTACACTCTCGATTAAAGAGCACAGGGAGGACAGTTAAAAAACGCTTAAGATTAGACTAGCTTTATTACTGATATTTTATTTTTAGATTAGGTATTTTATAGACATTTTTTGATTGTACCTAAGTTCAAATATTATTTCACCAATAATAAATATTATGTGAAAAATTACTTTATAGTCTATACTAAAGCCAAACTCGATTGAGAATGCTTGTCAACAAACAAATTTAAAATGAAGACAGAAAATCCAACACATTTGATGCCTAATAAATTTAAAATTATGTTTTGTTTTTTTATAAAATCTTATTGAAAAGATATTGAATATAGTAATTAGTTTTAAGCTTACTAATCCAATTTATTGTCATGAACTCATCATTAATAAGTTAACTAAAAAATTAGGTGGAAAATGACTAGTGATTTCTTCCTTTCATTTTTAATTTTTTTGTTGGCAAGTGTTCTCAATCGAGTTTGCCTTTAGTATAATAATGCAATTTTAAATGTACTGCATTGCGAAAATGTATTGCTTGGTCCTTCTAACCTAACCTTAATCAGGTGTTAAGTTTCATATCCATTGGCAACAACACCATAAACTAAAGCGAAACTTGGCTGTAAAAATAAGGATGGCAGTACTTTTTTTCTTTCAGAAAAGGCAGAAGGCAAATTTATCGACGCCTCCTACCATCTATTCTCCTAATTTGCAGCTGGGGCTCATGAGCTTGCTCTCTCTCCCGCTTCGAGATCTCATATATCTACTGCTGACGATCTTACGAAAAAGGGGAGACGTTGGTTACCACCAGGAACGAAAGTACATTAATACTTGTGTAACTGAATAAAGCTTCTTCCGGTTAACTGTAAAATAAAGAGGAACAAATACAATTTAACATTCATTGCCACGAGTTATACAATAAGCACATCAAAAAACACTAAAAGTGTTCATAAAAATAACCAATTACATTGTGATGTTATATAAATCATGCAATAACAATACTTAATGTATTAATTAGTTATAAAGTCGTGAAAGTTAAGCTTTTTCACGTAAACCCGGCAGTGGCTTCGAACAAAGCATCACGGACGACCGTTACTATAGAACTAAGAACTCTATTAGAAAGCTATTGACTAATATAATTATTATACATACATACATACATTTTAACTAAAGTATAGAGTTTGTATAAAACAAGTAGAAACGTATGTTATGATCGAGTTAAAGGTTGGTAAGGCAGAACGTATACATTTAGGAACTGTCTAATCCATAAGATCCCATAATGTTATTTATAGTTTAAGTTGCATTCGCCTTGCATTACTTCACATAAAAATATGGAATGTAACGTAACTGGAGCGTCTAAGTAATTTTTTTGTATACCCACGAAATTGGAGTACTCTTGTCTACAAATGCCTATTCACTCTTGTCTTGAAGATTCAAGTTTTGCTTAACGGATTAAAGTGTGATTTCTTAAAATTTTTTTTAGTCTCTTACTCATGAAAAATGTCGCTTGTCACCTATAATCTTTGCAATCAGAATCAAAATTAAAATATTATCTCTTTTCACGCCATCCGTACGCTTAGATCTTTTGAACTAAGATTCAAGAGGCAGGTCTATACGTAGATATTCTTTAATTAAATTATCAGGTATTCTACGCGTATGAAGTAGTGGGCGCATACTAGTACATAAATATGCCATTTCTAATAATTCCCAAGTCTACGTTTCCCGGAAAGTGAGAGTAATGTATGCGCTCGCAGCGCTCGTGCATCGTGAGCGATGTTCAACGAGCGCCGCCGCTGCGCCCGCATCATACTCTAAGAGCTGGTGGATTTATTTTTATGTCCACATAAACAAAAGTCGGGTTAGTTACTCCGTTTATAACTCTGATGATCTCACGAAGTTCAGATGTAGTTGCATATGTGGATGACATTTGGCACAGAAATAGCCTGTAGTCTGAAATAACACTTACTAATAGCATAGGACTTTTTACCATTTCCTATATACCTACTTTACTTCCAATATCGGTATTCAACTGAGATATTAGCGGGTAAACTCGCAGAACACAGCGAGAAAGAAATATGCATAAGAATACTTGATCTGATCAAATTCTCACCTGATAGTAAGTGACACGCGCACCATAAAAGATGCCAATTCACTCTAATTTTAAATTACTCCTGTTGTAAGAATCTGAACAAGTTCCCTTGAAAGGACATTTGAAATCTTGGCCAAGCGTATAATAATAGAAGATGCATTTATGAATGACAGCCAAGAAAAACCATCAGATACTTTTTGTATATTATTTTCATTAGCCTATTATAACGGGCTGCTATTTGTTCTTCTGTAAGAAGAGGAGCCTGGCCCTGTGTGCTGATAAAAATATAGTCTGGTAATGATGAATGGAAATTAACATGTGTAATCTGTTTAATACGTTTGTAGGTATACATTATATTACTAACCTGTTTATAGACATTCAATTCAAAGGCCTAGTCAAAAATACCCCGGAACCGACGTTTTTTTTTATTGACTACAAGTTGGCCCTTGACTGCCATCACACCTGATGTTAAGTAATGATGCTATTTAAGATGGAAGCGGGGTAACTTGTTAGGAATAGGATAAAATCCACACCCCTGTCGGTTTCTACACGACATCGTACCGGAACGCTAAATGGCTTGGCGGTACGTCTATGTCGGTAGGGTGGTAACTAGCCACAGCAAAAAGCCTCCCACCAGCTAGACCCAGACAAATTAAGAAAAATTTCAATCTGCCCCGCCGGGAATTGAACCCAGGACCTTCGTCATTATAAATCCACCGCGCATACCACTGCGCCACAGAGGCCGTCAAAACGACGTACTTGTATGTAAGGTTTAAGAAATGAGAGAGACAGGTATGCAAGGATCTTGGCAAGTGAAAGGACGTGGTGTCTGCGCATCCCTATGGAAATGAGGCGAGTGATAGTAAATTAATTTACTATCACTTATTAGTAAATTAACTTAAATACTCAAAGTGCATTTTTGCAAGAAACTCAATTTTGCCACGCTTTTTAACGCTTCCTCAGATTGTCCCACTAGCTCTCGGTCAATCACTCAACTTTATCGTCAAGATGTTACGAGTGGACACGTAATAGATGTCTATCTCGGCCATTTGGCCATAGTGAACACTTCGTTGTCTACGACCTACTTTATTATATGCATCGTGATATTATCTGGAACACGAAAAGAAGTAATGCGTTTGCAACAAGCTAAAGAGATAAGTATATTATATTTGATGGCTTGTCGTTGTTTTCTTTTTTCTAAGAAAATTTAAAATCTAGTTTTTCTATTTCAGCTTTTACTATCAGATGATAATGATAATGACTGGTTAATTCCCGTGCCTCGGGAAGCCTTACTAAAGAGCTGTACATTGCTGAGCTTATGCGAAAATAATAACGAAGATTAAAAACATTTCATAACACGAACTTGTTTTTTTATTTTAATAATCATACAAATTACTTTCTTTAAAACTATCAACATCCCAATTGTAGTGAGAATTTTGGGAATTTGGTTTAAAGTGTTAAAAGGGAATGTAAAACTACTTTTAAAGTTGGGCTTTAGAAAGTTAGTGGTTATGGGATTTTATTTCCTGAAGGTTTTTTTAACGAAGAAAATCCCATGATATTAGCCCGTCATAGTACACAATTGCACGACTTAATTATCCATAATCTTAACCTTACAGACTAACTACTGGACCAAAAATCTAACATCATATATATTATGTTTAAACTATAATAGTTCTATTCAAATGTAAATAAGCATGAAGAGCCATTAAGCTTAGATATCGTCGTGGTGGGTCCGAGCTCAACATTTCACGCTGATCACGGATATGCCAAGCGGAGGAGCATTCGGTGTGTCGGACATGACACGCATTTGATATTTTCTACATTCTACTAACAGATGGGGTAAGTTACTATACAATTGAGGTTTGTTACCCATTCGTACTTAACAAACAAAATATTCTGTTTATTTTTAATTTCTATTAAATATATATAAAATCTAGAAACAAAAAGGTAATTTTTTTATATTGTTAGAAGTATATATAACTATGACACTAAAAAATCTCGTTATATGAACGAAGCAATAATGATAAAGGTGGTTAAAATACGACTATAAAAAAGATATCAGTCATATCACAAGCCTTAACACTTATAGGTTCCACTATTTTTAAGTTGATAATGTGAGGGTATCTCTCTGTTATAGATAAACCTATGAATTGAGTTGCGATTTTTTATTTTAACGTGCATTTCAAACCACAATATTCATTCATTAAGTGTTGACTTTACTTACTATTAAAACAGGTTTTCAATATTGTAAAATTCGTACAAATTTGTATTGTAAATTCAATAACAATGCAGTAATAAATATGCCTATAACTTATAGTAATATTTGATATTAACATATTCCTTTAAATTAATTACCTTTAATATTCTTGATGTTCAAATACCATTGTTAGCATTACAAATAAATTCATAAATTAATATCTAGTGTCACTTCAAAATAAAACTTCTAAATCGAACTTAATTAAATTAGCTAACTAAATAATAAAGTGATATATGCGAGTGTGTATCATTCCGTATTTAAAAGTATTATACGAATAGCCTATTATCCTTTAATGTGGTCGAGCTACGTCGGGATAGTCCATAATGGGACGTCTTTGAGATGAATTGACTTAGATTAGGAATGCGGCCCATGATTGAACGGTGAAGTTAATACGGGCTGGAGCTTATTTATTAAAACCCTTCCGTCATATTCTAAGACCAGTATACATGTTTTAAATATACGTTACTCAACTTTTCTAAATTCAATTGTGTAATAATATAAAATGGTAGAATTCAACGATATTTCTGACTTGACTGCGATCTCACCTGATCCTAGGAGTCATCGGATCCTAGCGCAGGGGAGGGGGGCTGAAAATTCTGTGGCAATTTTTTTTTGGTTTGTTTTTCTAATATAATTACTTTGTTCAATAAAATTTCATTCAACAACTAGAAGGGTTCAATACAACCACAAGAATCAATTTATTAATGCAATTAATCCGCCATAATGTCCATAACAATGATTTTTAAAGTAGGTACGGTTGTTTTTTCCTCTTGAAATATTTATAATCAAAATACGAAATTTGCGGTCAAAGAAACTGTAAGTTATAGTTCACAACACAGTATACATGCAGTTTTCGATTGAATTGTAGAATATTCAAATACAAACGTTTTCACAAAAAAAACATGTCAAACAAATTAGCGCTATGCAGTCCCCACGGAATCCAACAAAAGAGAGAAAACAATCAATTATAGAAAAAACATTACTCATACCATGTCCAAAGACACCACCCCTGAAAGAAATCACAATGACATAGATAAAAGTACAAAATAAACAAGCAGCAAAGGTGGCATCATTAAATCGAGACACTGGGGGATAAAAAGCGAATTTATCTGAGAAGGGACTATTTTAACAATGCACCCCTTATTCCGGTGCGGCCATACGTGGGAATATGCTTGTGTCCAATTGCTGAATATGTATCGGCCACTTTGTAGTACACAGATGAAAAGCAGTGGTTACATTAGCCGATACTCGATGTCAAAAAACAGACACTAACTAAATTGGTTTTGAGACTTTTTTCTCATTAAAAAAATCAACGAGCAATTTCTACGATAGGTATTAAATTTTATAAGTTAAATAATTTTTTTTATTAACTCACGCTGAATATTGGAGTAATGGAAAATGTAAATATAAAATTACAAATTGAAGGCTTCCGGGGCGTACAAAAACGGTATATTTGTATGTTTCTTAAAAATCCAGTAACGCATACTCGCAATATATCTGGATATTAATTCACTAGAACCGTTTATATGGTTATCTAGTTTAAATTTATTTGCTTAGACTTGAATCACTTAGGCATAAACTCTGTTTATCAAAAATGTATTTTTATCTTTTATCTTGAATTAAATTGAAGGTAGAGAAGAGACTTTAATAAAAGTTTCAAAATTTACTTTTGGCCGAGTCTCGTTGTATCAATATGTATTCACATTCTATAGAATTACAAATCTGGAAAATTGAGTATTCGACTGTAGGATATTTTCTCACTTTCAGTTAATATTCAGATATCTAGTTCATCGTTCTTTTTTATTTTTAGTTTTCAATGAATCGATATAAAAACGTTTAGTTATGTTCGGTCGTACGATCCCGTTAAAGTGAAAGAATAATGTGACCCCAGCTTTACGTAGAGCATGAATAGGTGATAGTCAAGAGGAGAGGTAATGAGTCGGAAGAGCTTTGTGCTACTGTTTGACTATTTCGGGTTTAACTAGTTTGTTTTGCTCCTTTATCCTGACTGTATAAATAAGCTATATATTATAAACATAATTAACCTTAATGTTGGGAATGAAAAAAATGTTAATAGAGGCATATGTGCAAAATTTTTATTAATGTCTTCATTTACATTAAATATTGTTGCGGGTCTTCTTAAAGAGATATTGGCTTGAGGGAACTAACTTGCTGTTGAAATTATTAATTATTTAGTGGATAAAAAGTAAACGGATCTCGGTTCAAGCCTATATGAATATTCAAAAGTTAAATTATTACATTAAAACCTTACTTTACCAAATACGACTATTTAGAAAACGCCAGATTTGGCGGTAAATGAATTAAATATTTTGTGCAATCTCAATATGATATTTATTTTTCACTTCTGTTATAATGGGATAAGAATTAAGACAATAATATAATAAAATGGTAATAGAACTTTTTGAATACAATGTACCTAATTTCTGCAAAAAAATAAAATATTTTGATAAATTTTGTCTCTTACTCAATCATGGTTATCAAAACAATTTTTTCATTTTTAGTTCTTAAAAAAACAGTAGGTACTTAGGAGAAACAAAACTTCACAAAGCTATTCACACAATTTTTGTGTTGAAATTATCCATACATTTTTTTATCTATTATCTACAAAATCAACTAGAACCTCATGTTGCAGCAACCAATATAATTAAACAAGAACTTTCTCATTCGGCAGCTGTTTAAAGATGAATTACATCAACAAAAACTAACACGAGTAGATCACGATATACATCATAGATACACCGGATTACAAGAATAGCGGCAAGTATGTAGAGCATTAATTTTTCATCATTAGATTCTTTGTTTTGCTCCAATTAGTATGTATCGGTATTTTAAATCTACGGCAATTAGTTACACTGTTTAAAATGTTCAAAATACTTCGACAAAGCATCAAGCATTCTGATGATGAAAACCTTCTTCTTGTAAAAAAATGATTTTTAACCTTAAAGATTTTTAATTTTTAACCTTAAATTTTGGTGGATTCGGCCGTGGCTAGTTACCACCCTGCCGTGAAAGACGTACCGCCGAGCGATTTATGTAAATTCAAAAAAGACAAAATGCGCGGCGGGTCGCGTCGATGCATTTTCGGTCGGTCAATTCCATTTTTGTGTAAATGCAACTTTGTACTTTATCGATGTGAAAATAAAGATGGATTTGCTATTGGCAAAATAGATCACGCGTTGTTTCGATTCGCTTCAACGCTAGGCTGAGTTAGACTTATTTGTTATGACTCTATTATAAATTTGAAACAGAGATTCCATTGAGAAGAGTTGACAGACTTGACTTTTTAAAATATATTGGAAATTAAATTTTAATTGAAGTTTAAAATAAAATTAAATTTTAATTCAGAGAAAATTTATTAAAAATTCATGTACAGAACAGAAATTTAATAATCAAGGAGACAGATTACTTTCGCTTGAGTTAAATTAGTATAGATTTATTATTATTTTAGTAAGTGGTTACGTACCTACCACAATAACATTATTACTAGCGGAAATAAATATAGTTGTTCGTTATAACTTGTAACAACCAAGGAATCGACGTGTTGTTTGTTTAGCGAAAGTGAGAGAGAGTTTAAAATTGAAAGGTAAGAGCAAAGAAGATGCGACTGATAGTATTATAGTTAATGATGAGCTATTACAGCCATTTGTTACAGATAATGAGATACGAACAAAAAATATACCTAATTACAAAAAAGAGAACAAGTTTTTGTAGTATTATCTAGATAGGATTGTAGTTGCAAAAGACTAGTACCCAGACCGTGAATAAATTAAAAAAAAATATACTCAGTTCATTTAGTTTAAAAAAGGAAATTGAAGTAAATTATTTTCCGTTACGCTATGAACTGTGAATATTTGCGATTTGAATTTATTGTGCCAGATTACAATAATAATTATAATAAAAAAATTTGTATTGATCTTATGTATCTCATACCGAAATACAGCTTAGCTAAGCTGCTTAGCGGCAGAGATAAGCATTGCGGTAGCGCTAGTACCTTTCCACACGAACTCTGAAGCTTACTCTACTACACTACAAGTCCAAACGTCCCTCTAAACTGAGGGCCGATTCTTCAAGAAGAGCCCATAAAGAGTCGTTCCTCCCTCTTTTATTTATATTTATATAACCTTTGACCCCTCTGACGATGTTTCTGCAATCCAGGCTACGGCGCTGATGTCACGCAGACATCCTACGTTACTACTCAATCAGAAAAAAAAACTATAGCATTTAAAATACTTTCATCATTATCAGCTTAATAAAGGCTCACTTCAGGGCCAGGCCTCCCTCCTTAAAGGAGAGAGAGGTTATGAAGCGTAGACCCACCACGATGCTCCAATGCGGATTGGCGGGCTTAGGGTGATAATGTTCAATGAATCAATCATTAAAAATCTTTATCAGATGTTGGAATAGACGGATTGACGTGAACTCCAAAGCACGGGGGTCTAACCAACCTCTCGAATCCCGGCAGCAGGTACTAGTAGCTACCGGGTAGTAATTATTTTTAGTAATGTACTAAAAATTTCATGAAGTAATTAAAGAATTATTTTGCGAACTGAGCCAAGTTTCGAACCCAGGACTCGTGATCAAAGCCACATAGGCTAACCACTAGACCAACGAGGCAGTCTTATTTTTTATCGTTATATTATCGCGTGTCTTAGATTCGCATGTTCCAAGTAAATATTTTTTTCATTGTGTGATGCTCAAGGTGTTGAAATAATTTGAACGTTTCTACACTAAAATGACTTATTACACACAATTGTTTGGAACAATGAAATTATACCGTTTGCGAAAGGCTGCGTTTCTATGTAATGTAACTGTGCGATATAATGTTGTAATGGTCATAATTAATTTTATTTTTTCAGGTTGTACTCGATTTCACTTAGAGGAAATGTATTTGAACTGAATATGTTTGCTATAGGTATGCAGATGAAATGTAGGCAATATGATACTTATATTACACTAGTTATCGCCTGCGATTTTATTACGATAATTTATTAATAAAATATAATAAGCTTCCGCTTGGCCGCTGGATCAAGTGTAATTCTTGAGACGGCGCGTATTGTGAGGAGGTCTTAACTCTGGAGCCCTGCCGGTTGCTTGGGCCCTACAAGGTCGCGCAAGTAGAGGAGCAAATTTAATAGTGTTTTTATATATTAAAAATAAATGTAAATAAGAGAAAATAGTATATAATAAATTTAGACCAATTTGTTTACTTTTCGTTGATCCTAGTTAGTGTTTACCCTGTGTGGCTTCGGAACATGAGCTCATTCAACTCCGGGTCGGAATAATGTATATCTTATATTGAGCTTTTCTTTCTATGAAGAAGTTCGCAATAAAAAGTTTCAGGAATTAACGCGACCGTACAAACAAAAGAAAAGAAAACAATCAAACTATTTCAAGAAATTTTAAAATGGTTTTTTATATTAGGTGTTAAAAATTTAGATGTAAAAGCGTTGCGTTTTTTTGTTATGTGTATAAAAAAATACTTAAATTAATAAATACGCTATTTAAATTTTGGGTAATTTTTTAAAAGTATAAACACTTACATAACAAATCAAGAAACTTCTAACGCAGGCTTTAATTTAGTATAGTAGTTATCCTATTATCCTCTGGATCACAATATAAGTAACGGAAAAAGCTGTTTTAATACATACTTAGTATTAAACATCAAAACATTTCGGTTGGAACCCTACAGAGTGTACGACTACTAATCATCGACAGCTGATTTCACTGGCGTAAAATTAATAATAATTCATTCATACTCACTCCCTAGCGGTTTAAAAAGAAATCACTGACGGAGGACCCCCGCTGCACTGCATCGAAATGATAAATCGAAGGACATTCGTCACCAAACATCCATTACTAACGGAACAAACATATTAGATACGTACCTATCATATCATCTTGTAGATTATTCGGGTACAGGATTTCGTTAAATTGTCTATTGTATTGCTTTAAGAAAATATCTTTTAGAAACATCCATCTTCTTTATCAAATCACCTTCCTTATCAAAGACAAGGACGTAGACGTTATGCAATTTACCGTTTCGATAAGAAGTCATGTACCAAAAGGTGTGTGGATTTCATCCTACCTCTCAAAAGTTACCCAATTTCCGTCTTATTTTTTAAGTACATATTACTTATTATTAAAAAGTATATTGATAAAGTATACCCATGAACTAATTAAAAATTTTTAACAAAAAATAGGAACGACTCAAAACACACTAAAAAGCAAAAAATAACTGTGTCATTTAGTTGCTTTAATTTACTTAAGCATATCTATGAAGTCGGTGCCAGCCAAGTTTAAGGATCATTTATTTTACGTAGTAAAGCAGTTTGTGGGTTCTAGGTAACGTCCTTAAAGTAGAAACTTTGGCTGGCACCGAGGCCTGGTTATACGGCACTAGTAGCCAAAAAGCTACCGATACCGAGACAAAAACGGAAATCGCTGTAAGAATACCTCCAAAATTTGAAGAGTTCCTTCAATTTCGCCAGGATATCATCATCAGATCCTAACATGATGACAATGGCACCACCTTGGAAGTGTGCCCTTTCTAATAAAAAAAGAATTATCAAAATCGGACAACTCTGTAAAAAGAAGAGGTTAGTGTTGACGGCTGTCACTAAGAGAATTTTTTTATACCTACTCCCGTTTCACAAGTCTCGGGCTCTGTTCGGAGTTTTACTCTCAGCCACGCCATGGATCCGGCACCCGCATGGTTAATCCATGGAATGCTAAGATATCTGTCTCTCTAAATCGCTTTGAAATACTGTTTAGAATTTTATTCTTTTCTAATATTGGCGTGTATACACATTCAAATTCATGATCATCTAACACAATTATCCAAAAGAACAGTCACACATCCTATCCTCTTTCACAAGGTAAATAATTCATACAAATAATACAGAGATCGCTTCGACAGCCCGCAATCAGATGTTTTGGCAACAATATAAGGACATTCACAATACGGCTACAGTTGTGCAAGTGATTGTATCTTTATGTGCGAGATAAGATGTTCCGTGAGTGACTCGCTATTGTGTTTGACTATTCGGATGTAGCTCTACCAAAGTGTTGTGCACCGTTACTATTAATCTATTAAACTATTAAATGATACAATTCCTATCAGCTTTAGCTCAAAGCTTCTGATAACATTTTCCCGAGATTTGACAAAACAAATCACATTATTTTAAGAAGTCTTATGTTACAATTTCCATTCCTCGGAATCTGTACTTTTCCCTGGTTCAAACTTAAACATAAACTTATCCTAATTATACACATGAAATCGTGACAATTATTTCTGTTTTTGCCTTTGAGCCCATTTAATCTTAGTATAGATATAATATGGAAAAAAGTCCTGTGCCTCAAACAGAATGTCCTATGTCTGATCTTCCCCTGATCTTGTTAGTGTTGTTTCGTCGAAATATTACAGTGAGAGTACAGATAGGTTGGATGAGTTTATTCACTATAGTATCTCTTGCGCAGATGACTAATCTCAAGGTATATTCCGTCAAGAGGAAGACATTATTTATATTGATTAAAAAATATACCATCACAAAAAAACCATGACTCATTAGTCCCACCTTTCCGGCGCCAAATGTCCTACCGTAGTACATTTCGATAGCTACTAACGGCAAAAGTCAAATTGCCACTGCAGCCATTAATAAATAGGGCATCAAGGAGTGGCAAAGTGGATCGGGACCACCCGTAGAGTAATTATTCGACACGTCACCAGTGTATGAAGTGACGTGGGAACATTAACCCTCCCAGGCCAAAATAACAATGGAGTTAGCAATGTACTCATGCACAGTTGATGAAATACTTAATCATGTATAAAAAATTCTAGTGATTCCTGCTTATTTTTATGTAAAGGTTGGTCATCGAAAGCTCGCGATTTCTTTTGCTTTACTTGTTTTAAAGACATATATCCACAAATATTTATAAACTATGTAGGTACGTTCCTCCTTAGGTATAAACAAGTATAACTCTGGAAAATCACATGTTTTTTCAAGAATTTATGGACAGAGAGACAATTTTCCCTCATTCAAAATTACAAATGATAATTGAAAATCCATTACCCATAAATAGCAATACTGAATACTTTCACTGATCAGGCAGATATAAATATGGTTTTACTTCGTCGAAGCTCTTTTACAGAAAGTGCTGCTACTTTATACTGTGCTATAGAAGTAGAGCTTTCTGTGAAAGAGCTTAAAAAAAAATAACTAGCCGAAAGACATAAAACGTTTATTTTCTTTCGACACCCCAATATTGCCATCTCTGATGCAATTCAATTTGCATCTTTAACTAAATGTTATGGCTATCGTTTTATCGATAACATCCATACCATTGTCTGCTAAATTATTGACAGCCCATGACTTGAAGCGCGTCGAGCTATCGATCAAACAAGCTTACATAACTTTTATCTAATACTTGGTAACACGCGGGATTTTAACCCCAAAACTTAAAGCTCTAAGAACTATAATACCTTAAATTATATGTATCCTGTATTTGATTTCGATGCATCAATATTTCAGACGAGTGGGCGACAAAGATAAAGGTCACATCACACTTTCTCGTTGATAATATGCTAAGTGTGTGATACTCTGAACTATGGCCCAGTAATATATTAAATTCTTATTCAACTGTCTTGCTGGTCCAGTGGTTAGCCTATGTGGGTTCAGATCACGAGGTCCTGGGTTCGGTTTACAGCTTTCTTTTTTTTTCAGTAATTCAGTAAAATTTCAAAGCCCGGAATTGTTAAGAATCTCCGAGAATACGTTAAGCTGTCCATTCATTAACACGAAGTGATTGTTAATTAATGAAGCATATCCCCTCTCCTAAAAGGTAGGGGGCCGTCAATAGCCTGATTTCTTGAATTGGGAAGCTTTGAAAATTACTATTCTACGATTTCGTTCGCGGAGTTAGCTTACTATGCTCGTAATTTTACTTTACGTCAGATTACAGTTAAACGAAATCTACGAGTTGCTTTTGGTTTATTTAGCTTTAAGAAGTACATAAAACTTCATAATTAGACAAACGAAATTTAGACAAAAAGCTTAGAAAGTTTACTTCTTTTGTTGCCTATTCTATATTTTTATGTGCAGAGGCTAGAATCAAAGATTAAATAAAAAACTGGCCAACTAAGAATATTCAAAATATACAAAAAAATTGTTTGCCTTATATTTGCAGTCATTCTATAACATCAATTTATAATAATCATATCGAAAATTTTCTCATGTGAAATTATATAAATGATGCAAAATCAAATCGCTTAGTCACGTTAATATTGTATTGAAATTTATGCGAAATTTAAAAATTTAAATAAGTAAATGCTTCGTCATTTGACACAAATCGATCATATTTGTAAAGGTTGTTGGATATTTAAATTTCTTTCTATTCGTAATTCGCAATTTTTTTTTAGCAATAATCGATGAACTAAGCTTATGGCCTGAAGGTAAGTAGGAAACCATTGCCTATAAACATAGTCATATAGACAAGAGAGTTGTTTAAATAGTCATAAGTAATCTCTCTTCTTTTTTTTTCTTTTAAACATTAGTGAATACCATCTGCAAATAAAACTATATCGTGATTGTCCTTATCCAGATCAATAATACAAATGAGAAACAGAAATAGTCCTGATATAGATCCTTGAAGGACCCCTCTACTTATAACTGATCCAGAAAACCACTTCCTATTTTTGTTTACTTTTTGAATTTTATGTATTATAAAAACTCAATAAGTTTAGGGCTTTTATTATAAAAATATGCATATATAGACCCGTCGAATAGTCACCGTCCACGTCTGAGTGACGTAAGAAATTGTCGTAAAACGGAAGCCAAACTAAGGAAAGGCTAATCCTATCAGTAATGTCACGAGCATATAAAGCCTATGTAAACAAACACATCGATAAGCAAACATCGATTCTCCCAAAGTCCACGAAAGTAAGATCGAGCCGCACGTAAACAATACTTTACGATGTATTACGAGGTCGTACAAAACTTTGGTATTACAAGAATACACGTAATATTTTACAATTTGCTGACGGGTTCCGTTAAATACGCCTTAAAGTCTTAGCAATAATTGACGGACTAAGAACACACACAACATGATGGTATTTAAGTGGAAAACGATCGTCTATCAATGGGCAAAGAACATTTCCTATAAAAAGCCCGTGTTCCACAACCTGAGGCGAAGTTGTTACGCCTCGTGCCTGTTAGATCAGCAACCATGCCCTTCAGGAAATAGAACAGTAGTGCCTTTACCTGTAGCTGTACAGTATAGTACCGAAACTTGACAGTGTGAGTTCGTCGTCATTAACTTCTTCTCCACCTCTCTGTGTCTAGTAATATTATTAGACGCAGGCAACTTCTGCGGTTTTACCCGCGCATTTCTCGTTCCCGTGGATTTTTCGGGATAAAATATGACCTATTCTAATATATATATGCTGTATTATTGTGAAGTTTGATCAAAATTCATTCAGCAGTTTTTGCGTGAAATATTAACAAACATCCATCCATCCACAAACTTTCGCGTTTATAATATCTGTTAGTAAGGGTAGAGACGAATTCGAAACTCACACTTTGGAGTTTCGTTACATAATAGCACTACAGATCCCCGGAAAAACTATATTACAAAAAGTTATACTACTCTTTCAAACCTATTTTTTTTATCGACTACAAGATGGCCCTTGGCTGCTATCACACCTGATGTTAAGTGATGATGCAATTTAAGATGGCAGCGGGCGAACTTGTTAGGAGTTGGATGAAATCCACACCCCTTTCGGTTTCTACACGATATCGTACCGGAACGCTAAATCGCTTGGCGGTACGTCTTTGTCGGTAGGGTGGTAAGTAGCCACGGCGAAAGCCTCCCACCAGCCAGGCCAAGACAAATTAAGAAAAACCTCAATCTGCCCCACCGGGGATCGAACCTAGAACCTCCGTCTTACAAATCAAAATTGCGCCACGGAAGTCGTCAAAAATCAAAAGTCGTCGTATTTGATACTTAATTTCAAAACTCAGTGCACTTCAAAATCGATCGTCAGGCGCGGCAAGCATGCAGCTTCGCAAACATGCATGCGTGTACTGTGAAACTTGAGTGGCATGCTCCCGTGCTCTCGTGCCTGCAAAACATGTAAAGTGCATGCATGTATTTAACATGAACGCCACATGCCCATGAGAGCACTCACTTGGGGCTTACGCTAGTTTGATTCTGAATTATGGTTGAGTGACTCATGCATGCTCGTTTCACTGACATAACCTCGTACGATAAGTAGAGTGAGTTCGATCTGTAATATTTTATGTAAGGGACAAGTGATTAAAAGTAATATTTCATTATTTAATTTGCTGCTGATGCATTTTGGTTTAAGAGTCAACATTTTTAAAAATGTACCTGTTACAATTTAAATAATAATATTAGGTAGACGTTTTGACGACCTCCGTGGCGCAGTGGTATGCGCGGTGGATTTATAAGACAGATGTCCGGGGTTCGATTCCCGGCGGGGCAAATTGAGATTTGTCTTGGTCTGGCTGGGGGGAGGTTTTCGCCGTGGCTTGTTACCACCCTATCGACAAAGACGTATCGCCAAGCGATTTAGCGTTCCGGTACGATGTCGTGTAGAAACCGAAAGGGGTGTGGATTTTCGTCCCACACCTAACAAGTTAGCCCGCTTCCATCTTAGACTGCATCACTTAACATCAGGTGTGATAGCAGTCATGAGCCAACTTGTAGAAGATAAAAAAGAAAGATATTATCCAGAACAGAACATTTTGCGCTCTACGATACGGTATGTGGCGGGTCGAGCAACAATGCGCTTCTCGGTGCGGTGTCGTGTTTACAGCATGAACCCCTAACGTCCATTATTTATTCAAAATGTAGAGAGTTAGGTAATTACCCTGATTATAACAACGCCGATCTGATAGTGATCGGTAATGAAGTTAGGGCTTGGCAGTGAAACATTATCACTCTAAGACCACCACCCCGCTTGGGAGCAGTGTGGTGAGTCTACGCATCAAACCCCCTCTCCCACAAGGAGTGATGATGATCATGATGAATCATGTTCCTATAACAAATGAAAAAATATTAGGTAGCTACGGCCTAGTAGTTTAACTCTCCGTACGTCTAGTTACTATTACTACGAGGGGTTAATAGTACTACCACAAGTTTTGTAGGAAGTAGACCAACACTGCGCTTCCCAGTGCGGAGTCGATATGATCATAATATTGACTGAACTCGACACTCTGTGGCATCGGGGTGTACACAGATTTTCTGAATCCGATTTTAGAATTTTTTTTTTTTTTTTTTTTAATCTTTTATTTTTGAGTCTTCATCACAAAGTGATGATGTCGCTCCGTGATGATGTTTACATATTACAATCAAAATATAGAATAAACTACCGACAGATAATAAACACTTAAAACTAAAGTAAATAAAGAATTAATACTACAATACATTCAATAATAAAGTGCACAGCAACTTCGCCTGCTCCGATAAGGGAAAGGCCAAGATGCTGTTGCACTGTCCAACATCTACACCTTGTTTCAGTATGGCTCGACGTTCAACCGCGTTTCGTTCACACTCCATTAAAACATGTTGAACATCCTCAATGACTCCACAAACCGGGCAGTTTGGGGAATCGGATATACCCATTAAATGTGTAAATTTCTTCGATGGGATGTGACCAGAGCGCAGTCTGAATAGAGCGACTACATATTTTCTTTTTGTATTGTGATACCATGGGTAACGAAGAGGCTCACTCTGCATAGTCCGATACCAAATTCCTTTCGTCCGGGATCTTTCATCGAAGTACTCGTGCCACATTTGTCTACACATATCTTTCACATTGCCCAGTATGTCAGATGGCAGGGGTAAACACGGGTAAGGCGTTCCATCAAGAGCTGCTTGTCGGGCGGCAGAGTCTGCTGCTTCGTTCCCTTTTAGTCCTACATGAGATGGTATCCATTGCAAAACAATATTTTTACCATTTTCACGGAGTCTACTGATAGTCTCTAAAATAAGTATGGCTACCGGGGTGCCTCGACAGTTCGAGGGGATCTGAGCCAAATGTTGGATACTGCTTTTGAATCCGTGAAAATAACGAAACTTTGTTTATCAATACTATTTATATGTAATAGTGCCTCATAAATAGCTATTAATTCCCCATTCATAATGGAGATATTTTCATTAATTTTAAATTTATGGAAACTGTTAATTTGTGGATCATAAAAAGCAGCTCCCATACATGTCTCATTTTTAGATCCATCTGTATACAGGCAGTAATAAGAACTATATATATCAACTATAAATTTCAAGCAGGTCATTCTTAGATCAATATCAATAATCATTCTTTTGGGTTTATCTATTCCAATTATATTAGCGCAAATAACATCACTGAGATCAATATAGCTAGCCCACGTATTTAATTTGAATATATTAGGTATAGCACTGGAATACATAGGTATATCTCTGTAGGTTCTAAATATATCTACTAACAAAGGCAGTTTTTTATTGCTCCAATAGTGGCTTTGGCAGAGACTGGAAAGCTCCTCTAAAATTGTACTTGTGATGTTATTGGTAATGAATTTCGTTCTCAAAAAGTATTTTCCTGCGAGAAACTGCCTCCGAACTGATAGTGGCTGAATGCATAGTTCACTTTCCATCACATGGATTGGGGTGCTTTTTATGAAACCTCCGATAATTCTTGTTATTTGGCTTTGTACACGGTCTAGTTTAATTAGATGACTGTTGGCACTATTATGGTACAAAAAGCTACCATAATCAATTCTACTACGAATAATAGAAATATAAAGTTTACGGAGATGTTTTGGATGAACACCCCAATTAGAACCTGCAAGAATTTTAAAAATATTTATATGCTTTTCAATCTTAGTCCTAGTTTCATTAATATGTTTTGCCCATCTTAACGAAACGTCAAGCCACATGCCAAGGTATTTTATACAACTAACTTGTTCAATAGTCTTATTATTAACACTTAACTTAATGTTACTTCTAATTTTGCCTCTGCTAAATACACATACTTTTGTCTTTTTATCTGAAACGTTAAGGCCAATTTCCGCAATTAAATTTTGAAAAACAGTTAAAGCACTTTGTACATAGAAAACTGAGTCCGTTAATTTATCCTGTCCTGAATAAATAATGAAGTCATCAGCATACTGAGAAATAAATACTTGATTGATATTTCGACAGATTTTAATAGTAGCCGCATTAAATAATATAGGAGATAAGGGATCCCCTTGAGCAATACCGATTCCAGTAGTTCTACTAAGTATTTTATTATCACCTGTCAGAATTGATAGATTTCTCTGATGTAGATATTGCCAAAGATAATTACATATAGAAGATCCTACCCCAAGGTTATCCAAAATATTTAAAAGTGCTGAAAGGTCAACATTATTATATGCACCATCAATGTCTATAAAACAAGCAACAGTGGGATATTTTTTAGAAAAACCAATCTGAATTCTAGATACTAGTCTTGATAGTCCATCATAACATGATTTAAATCTCCTAAATCCTGTAGTGTTTTGTGACAAATAATTATTTTTCTCCAAGTACCACTCAAGTCTACGCGTTATTATTAAATGGAGAATCTTACATAAACAAGATATTAAGGCGATCGGTCTAACATTATTTGAATTTGAGTTGTGATTTCCCGGTTTGGGCACAGGAACAATTCTGACATTTCTCCATTGCTTGGGAATAAATCCTATATTCAAAAATTGATCATATAAAAGAGCTAGTATGTTTTTACCTACTTTGGGAAGATGTTTAATCATATATTATCCAAACCTGGCGCAGTATCTTTATTTTTAATTGAATTAATTACTTCGTGTAATGTAATGGGACTACCTAGTTGTGTATTTTCAGAGCCAAAACTAGGAGCTAGAGGAACAACATAGTCTGGAGCTAAATTATTTAACAAAAGCTTTGCAGTCTCGTAATCCACGTTGGATCTACATGTTTTATATCCTTTGACCCATTTCATTTGAGTCCACATATCAGATGTTGATGTTACACAGTCTATATGATTACAAAATTCTTGGTATGATTTGCAACTGGCTCTTCGAATTTCTCTTTGGGCTATACTAACTTTTCTTTGTAAATCTTCTAAATTTTGTGGTGTAGGGTTTCGTCTGAAAGTGGCCAAGGCTTGACGTCGCTGTGCAACTAAATGTGATAAGCTTGTATTCCAGTGTGGTCTTGGTTTAAACTTCTTGAGACGTAGGGGGCTATCACAAATTTTTATGATTGGAATAAACTTATCAGCTGCACTATTTATGATGTCTGTAAATTTATTATACGCAAGTTGTAGATCTAAAGTAAAAGAAAAATTGGAAAGTTCTGTTTCTAAGTGACTAGTATATGCATTCCAATCTGCTTTCTTGTAATTTCTGCGAGTAGTATGTTTAGTTAGACATTGAAGTTCGGTACTGATTTTAATTAACATGTGGTCACTTCCTAGATTTTCATTCATAACATTCCATTTAAATTTTAAAGCCAACTCCGTAGATACTACAGATATGTCAGGGGCAGTTTTTTGTATTATATTATTAACCATTTTAACGCGGGTATCAGTTCCATTGTTAAGTGTAATAAAATTGTTTTCTAGAATAGACTCATATATTTGATTTCCCCTAACGTCTCTTTTTGATGACCAATTAGAATGGTGCCCATTAAAGTCACCTGCTATTAAAGTCTTATGGCTATTTAAGGTAAAAATTTGATCCCAGTCATTTTTAGTTGTTCGCACTGATGAAGGGCAGTATACTGCTATGACATTCTCAACATCGGCGCAATTCAGAAGTTTAACATGGAGAATTTGTATTTCACTATTTGTTAAATTTAAGTTACACATCATTGCTTTAATGGAATAATGTGTTAAAATTGCTATTCCTCCATATCCGTCACTACGATCTGCTCTAAACATGTTATATCCACTTATTCTAAAAGAACTCTCCGGATCTAGCCATGTTTCACTGAGTATAGCTATATGGATCTTTTCTTGGCTCAACAACAGTTCAAACTCTTTCTTTTTCGGTCTTAAACTTTGGCAGTTCCATTGGACTATCTGAAGTTTTATATGTTCGTATCTGTTATCCATTGTTTAATATATGATAGGAATGGTAACTGATATATATAGTTCATTATGAATTGTTTTACTGAATCAAAAATTATTTTAGCACATGTATTGAATTTTTCTTCTAACGTTAAGCTACTATCACAAATTTTTTCCTGCACGATTTTAAGAATTTTCTTCCAATTTATTTTATTTATTTTATTTTTATTGATTTCGTCTTCTTCAGTTTTATTGTTATTATCAGATTCACTCTCTGAAGAATAATTGGTGTTGTTTTTTACTTTAGTTTTCTTTTTTTGTCTTTTCCTTTTTACGTTAGTCGTGTCTTGTTTTGTATTGTATTCGTTTTTATTTAGTATCGGCGACTTTACTACATTTGCATATGTTTTATTAGGTACAATATTATTTATATTTTCTTCTGTAGGTTCTGTCTCACTGAGTATTTCTTCATTGACTGGATGTCTTGTAGATTCTAAACTGATATATGTGGCGGCTTTTCTATATGAGCAATTGAATTCAGCCATCAGCTCTCTGATCTTTTTTTCTTTCTTATAGGTTGGGCAAGTCCGTGACAATGTCATATGTTTTCCTGAACAGTTATTACATTTAAAAGTCGTAGTTTCACAATTGGCATGATAACTGCTACATTTAGGGCAAATGATTTTGTAAGATGGACACACCTTGGCTGAATGTCCATATCTCCAGCACCGTGCACACTGAGTAACCGGATACAGATAGGGACTTACTGAACTAACTGTATCAAAAATATATACCTTACTTGGTAAACATGACCCTTTGAAGCATATTCGAACAGCTTCCGAGTTTTCCCACTGACCATTAACACTATTTCGTCGTTTTAATCTTTTTACTGCCAATATGTCCACGTCACTTTTTAAACTTGCTAGAATCTCTTCATCCGTGCAATCTAAATCAATATTTTTCACTACTCCATATACCTCTTTCACATCGAATGTTCTTTGGCATTTAAGTCCATTTTGCTTAAAGAACTTTGACTCCATTAGCTTGTCTGCGCTATTTTCGTTACTGAACTGTATGATCACTTTATAAGAATTAACGTATTTAATTTTCGTAATATCTTTAATATTTTCTTTTAATAGTAATTTTGCCAATTTAAACTGTTTAGGAATTTTTTCGGTTGTTAGACTTACAATATTTACTTCTGTTTTATCTTCACGGATTCTGAAAATCTCATCCTTTTCATAAGTTCTAGCGATTCGTTTACCGCGTCTACCAATGGTAGTCCATACTTCGTCCTCGTCTAACGTTCTATTCCTCTTTGGTGCCCGCGGGGCACCACCCCAGTCATCATACTCCATATTCTCACTTTCACATTCTATTATCACCTCCTCATCCCCCATTCTCTCGTAATACTCGTTTACACACTTCGCGGTTTGAACACTAATAGGTATCGGTTCGTCAACATGCTCTTCACTATCCATACTGAATAATAATCATTATGAAAGGGTAACACGTCGTCAAGATCGCGCGCGTCAACTTAAGACCGGCTCGAGATCGAAACGTAAGCACGTCCAGCATTGACGAGCGCCCGCGCGCAACTGATTTTAGAATTGTAGTGAATATTTCTTGAAGAATTTCTCAGCATTGTTCCATAACACGACCCAGTATTCAAGCTCAAGACCTCGTAATTTAAAGCCACATATACTAATCACTAGACTAATGAGACAGTCGTTATTAAAAAAATATTAATTTAAAAAAGAGAAATTATAAGAGCGTTTTAATATTTTAAAACATACATCTTCAATATCAGGATTATAACATCCAAGTGCTGCCATCTCTGTATCAAACATCATTGGTGCGACACAATACCAAAGCCGACAAAGCCGATTACTTCGATCTGGGAGGTATCACCCACTGTTGCATACGGAATCCTAATGAGATCCTAAAGGGTAAAGGTCTATGTCCAGTGGATCACGACTGTATCCGTTCGGTTCTGGATGTGAGGTTGAATCAATCATACACGATACGCTCGTACGTACGTCAAATTGAAATAACCTGCCGTCACGACTTGACCGATGTTTGTATTAGTTATTTATTGTTTGTATTCAATCTCCGCAAGGATATTCAAAGTTTTGTCGGAAATCCTTTTAGGTAACTAAAAAACTTAATGGTTTTGTTGTAAGGGTTAAAAGATACCTATTAGGTAACTCTTAACGGCAATGTTTTAGCATTTAAATTCAAATCAGACAGCCATCTTTTTTCTTATAAATCGGACCTGAGTCAGTTTAAAAATAATAAAATACTAAATTTACCCAAACTGGACATTTTAATTAATAAATTTCTTTTGTTTATCGAAAATAATATTTTTTAAATAAAACAAATGTTTTTCTTCCTCTCCGTTTTGTCGTATAGACCATGTTAGAAGTGGGTACGGCAGTTCTTCTGGTAGGTTTCGAACCAATGACCCTTCCGTTCTCAATCCAACCACGACCCCTTTACTGTGGAGCAATTGACGCCACAAATTGCAAATCGAAACATTGTTAACGGCGCCTAAGAAACCTACTGTTAAATAAACCACAGCGTAGATAAAAAGATCATTAGTATTGTTCAAGGTTAAAAACCAGTAAGACAACAAAGTGGCTAACACTCGCAGGGCACAGTCGCGCATGCAGAGGTTATCGCTGGGTTACTGCATAGCTAGTTGCGTTGCTATAATTAGCACACTCCGTGTACCATTCATACAAGATATGCACATTATAGGCACAGAGTGAATCAATCAGTATGTTAAACAGCTTTAACTACACAAATTGCTTTTTATCGTACTACTGTCTAGAACAAATATATACAGTTTCATTGATCTTAAGTCGCAAAGTATCAGCTTATTTTCAGTAGGAAAAAATATTTTATTGTTCTATCTTAATATATAAAACTCTTCCGTTACTGAGTGATGTACTGACTGACAGACAACGCACAGCCGAAACTACTGGCCGTAGAGAGCTGAAATTTGGCACGTATGTTTGTTAGGGGGAGTAGGCAACCACTAAGAGAGGATTTTTCGAAATTCCCCCCCTAGGGGGAGAAAATGGGGGTAAATTGAAAATTTTAATTTCTTAATGGATTCATTTGAAACTTTGTATGTAGGTTCCACCAGTCACGCAAGTGACCACCAAAAGAGATTTTTTGGAAATTTTTCCCCCCTAAGGGGAGAAAAGGGGGTGAAGATTTGAATTTCTTGATGGATTCACTTGAAGCTTTGTATGTAGGTTTTACCAGTGAAGCAAGTGAGCATTGAGAGAGGAATTTTGGAAATTTTCCCCCTAGGGGGAGATAATGGGGGTAAACTGAAAATTTTAATTTCTTAATGGATTCACTTGAAACTTTATATATAGGTTTCACCAGTTACGCAAATGACCACCGAAAGAGAATTTTTGGAATTTTTTCCCCCCTAAGGGGAGAAAACGGGGTGAAGATTTTAATTTCTTGATGGATTCACTTGAAACTTTGTATGTAGGTTCTACCAGTGAAGCAAGTGAGCATTGAGAGAGGAATTTTGGAAATTTTCCCCCTAGGGGGAGAAAAGGGGGGTAAACTGAAAATTTTAATTTCTTAAGGGGTTTACTTGAAACTTTGTATGTAGGTTCCACCAGTAAAGCAAGTGACCACCGAAAGAGAATTTTTGGAATTTTTTCCCCCCTAAGGGGAGAAAACGGGGTGAAGATTTTAATTTCTTGATGGATTCACTTGAAACTTTGTGTATAGGTTCCACCAGTGAAGCAAGTGAGCATTAAGAGAGGAATTTCGGAAATTTGCCCCCTAGGGGGAGAAAATGGGGGTAAACTGAAAATTTTAATTTCTTAATGGATTCACTTGAAGCTTTGTATGTAGGTTCCACCAGTGAAACAAGTAATCACTAAGAGAGGAATTTCGGAATTCCCCCGCCCCTAGAGGGAGAAAAGGCGGAAAGTTGAAACTTTGTATGTAAGTTCCACCAGTGAAGCAAGTGAGCACAGAGACAGGATTTTAATCCACCGATTTTAGTCCGTGACCTGCGGTCGCGTTAAGGCCGCCCTGCTATTAGGAAATTGTTCTGAATTACGTCCTGCGCCAAACAACTATGATACCCCCATGCCTATTTCAATTTCAGTGTAGAATCACCAAATCCCCAAATGGTCGCCAGTCTTGAGCCACAGGTTTGCTTTCGCTCTCTTGCATTTTTATGTGGAATCCGTTAATCCACCGATTCTAGCACGCGACCGTAGTTCGCGTTAAATCCGCTCTGCGATCAGGAAATTGTCCTGGATTACGTCCTGCGCCAGACAACTATGATGTCCCACGCCTCTTTCAATTTTAATGTAGAATCTGTAAATCCCCGAATTGTCGCAGGCGTCCAGCCGCGGGATTTTGGCTGTGGTTTTGGTTAAATAAATTATTCAATAATCACTAGGATATTATAGAGATAAGATTTGCCTTTTACAGTGTGTTAATTAGTTTCGGAGATATTACAAAATTTCTAAAAAATATAACACTGTACTGTAATATCGTACACGGGACTGGATGGAGGAGGAGGAGGATTGCTTTACGGGAAACTATAAAAAAATTAAATTGAGATGGGAAGCGGGGAATGAGCACACTTTATATGAAATTCTGTCTTTAAAATGAAAAGGGTACCTAAGAGGTTTTCACGCGGACGAAGTCGCGGGCGACTGCTAGTTCTATAATAAAATATAGCAATAGCATAAAGCTTACTATTATCGACATAATAATGTTTATTAATTTGTAAGACAATAAGCTCGTAAAAAGTGCTTTGTATTAGTTTTTAACCCGAATTTAATAACCGGTCTTGAAAACGGAAGAAAATCTATGTTTGACTCAATATATGATATAGGTATGTATATTATTTGTAGATGTCCAGTTTGTCAATTTCTATTTTTTTTCAATTAAAACTAAAGGATTACTGTTACATTTACACTGTGGTAAAGCATCAATGATTCAGCAGTAGCAACAAAGTTGGGCAATTAATGCGGTGAAAGGTGGATGCGTTTTGAAAGGACTTGAGATAAACGACATGAAAGAACACTCTTGTTTTTTTAATCGGCTCTTTGTGATGAAACAGTAAACACGACTTGTATGACAAAGTTACGTTTGTTTTGCTTTACAATTGAGATATTCTGAATTCGATTTCTATGGGATTAATTTAGGAAATTAGTATTTCTAAAAAACCTGGTCTGGTGATAGATAGTTTTCAAACTACTAGCAAAACAATACCACTAAGCAAAGGATGTTATGCACTTATTCAAGAACATGGGATAAGTAACCAAAGCCCAGTTAAACTAGCGTACTAAAATCCCGCCTACACCGCCCATAAGAAGCAATCCCGAAAACCTAATAGAGCGCATGTTTTCCGGAAAAGATGAATGGGAAAAGTATGAGCAAATGTTTCGAAAAAGAAGAGAAAAAGAAGAGCAAAAGAAAAGAGAACATACCTAAGGCAGTCAGCACGGTGAAATGCCATGCGATATTGTGCTGACTAGGAAGTTAAGAGGAAAGAGATCTCTTCGAGAAAAGAAATCCCGCCTCAATGGCTCGACGGTAAAGAGACCGAATTATAACACAAGAAGTCTTGAATTCACTCCCCGCGCATTGGACTAATTGTTGTACTTATTCCTAACAAAGGTTTTCCGCTTATTTTGAGGAGGATTTTGCGCTAATTTTGACATCTAATAAACAAAATTGGAAATATTTTGATAAGATACAAATTTTTTCATACTTACACACGGCATTCATAAATTCCTTTCTAGTAGATATCCGAATCAAACAAAATGTCAAGAGTTAGAAATTAGTAATCTAAGAAATATTTAGACCTTAACTTAGGTATAAAATAAGTTTAGTAACTCGATCTAGATTGTATCGGGTCATATCTGTACGCAGGGCAGCAGCTGCGGTCAGCCGAGGCGATTACATAACACCATGGATAATTCACGTACAGAGCTACGCCAAAGAATTTAGTTTACCTACCGTATATTGATTATAGTACAGGAGTCAGTCACCACCTCCCATAGACCCCTGAATTCGCAATCATATGAGCCGAATCGTGGGAGGGCAGAAGCTTTATATTTTGCATTTGTCGAATTTGCCGGGCTGCTTTTTGACTCCCTACAAACAGTTTCTCGTCCTTCTGATCCCTCGTTTAGGACCGTCCCTCCTACTGGTATTAGTTCAGGAGCAATTCGAATCAATGCCGTGCACTAGACTTGTAAAAAGTCGATAATAAAAGTCCAAAATTCACTGTAGTTAGGTAATCAATATGATTCTTTTAAAAACCGAAAGGGGTGTGGATTTTCGTCCCACTCCTAACAAGTTAGCCTGCTTCCATCTTAGACTGCATCATCACTTAACATCAGGTGTGATAGCAGTCAAGGGCCAACTTGTAGTCGATAAAAAAAAACCCATGTTCTTATGTTTTGTTTATTTTTTAAGCATGCAAAACAACAGTTAATAATGAGTATAACAATAGTGCTATTAATAGGGTAAGCCCAGAACCTCGATGGATATTTCTAATCTCGGACATATTATGTGTCCCAGCCCTAAATATTATCTATTACTAAAATCGTTGAATTGAGGCCTACGAGAAGTTATGCTATTAGTATTAGCCTGGAGATCTTAGAATTAAATGGAAAACGGCGATACCATTTTACTGAAACACAAAACCGGATAAGAGACACGCGCTTAGGTATTGTAGAATTATGACCCACTAGTTTTCAAGTCAACATACAGGTAGTCAAGAGTTTGATCATTACTGAAAACTGAAATATTACTGACAGTAACTATTTAAATCGATAGTCTACTATCTGTTATATGTAAAATACAAACGAAAACTTGTATTCCAAAATGTAGCTATAACTCTGAGACTATAATAAACAATCGTTACCCATATAACATTATAGCCCATACTATGAATATGTAGATGACATAGACGGCGAGTATATGCGCACATAAAATTATGGGTTCTGTGATAAATCAACTTTAACTTATTCATACTAATATTACCTAATTAATTTATCATTAGCTATTAATGTGAAATGAACTCAGTCTGTAACACGGTCTAAACGATACAAGCAGAGAAATGAGAACTTGGAACAAAAAGGCTTATTTTTGTCAAGAGAACAACACTTCAAGGTTTGGTTGATGCAAGCTTGCAGAAAATAAATCGCAATATATTAATTTACATATTGGCTCGCCAATGTAAGATTTGACGACCTCTGTAGCGCAGTGGTATGTGCGGTGGATTTATAAGACGGAGGTCCTGGGTTCGATTTCCGGTGGAGCAGATTAAGATTTTTCTTAATTTGTATTGGTCAGGCTGGTGGGTCTGGTAGGTGGGCGGCTTTCGCCGTGGCTAGTTACCACCCTACCGACAAAGACGTACCGCCAAGCGATTTAGCGTTCCGGTACGATGTCGTTTAGAAACCGATAGGAGTGTGGATTTCATCCTGCTCCAAACAAGTTAGCCCGCTTCCATCTTAGATTGCATCATCACTTAACATCAGGTGTGATAGCAGTCAAAGGCCAACTTGTAGTCGATAAAAAAAATGTACCAACGTAGCAGCTTCGTTATTCATCAGCATTAAGAATAGCTTAGAGCAACTTTAAAGTGCGAGTTTGTAGCTGACTGCAGGCGACAGCAGCTGTTGACGTATTTCAGCAATATGGTGGTAAGGTGTACGTGTATTTCTACTAGCAGTCCCCCGCTACTTCACCATCAAGAAAATTATGTATGGCAACCTTCCAAGAAGATCAAAAATTTTACTTTATTTATAGAAAAAAGGTAGGTATATATAGCTAACTATCCTTAAAAGATAGTTATATACCAGCGCAGACTATTATGTAATCCTGATGACGAAGATGAAGAGGAGTACTCATTCCATACATTGTTTTGTTACATCTCACAGGGTTTAGACAGCATCCTTAATGAAAGCTTTCAGGCACTCTATCGTACAATTTACATAAAACCTTAATAAATTACACACTAAAACCTTCCTCAAGACACAATTTATCTATGGGTAAAATCATGAAAATCCGTTTAGTCGACTACAAAACTGTACCCTTAGTCTTTTTGCGTTGAGATCTGATTGATATAGGGATAATCTGATTCTATTGTAACCGAAGCAAACGTTACCAAGTCCCTGAATATAATTACTATTCAGTCATCGTCCTCAACCTTGCCAATGACGTCATTATTATAATATTTATTCTAACGTCTCCGATAAAAATACCTCGGCATTAATTGTTATGCAGATGACGTATTATTGTAATTCCCTTCGCCGATGCAGGAAATAATGGGCCGTTGGTGTTTAGATGCCCAACAATGGCGGTCGATTAGTGGATAATGTGGATGGGATGAATACGGAATCAGTGTGTAGGTAACTAGGTGTCTTTTTTTACAAGCTTCAAGATAGTTTCATCTGTCTCGATGTCAGTTATCAAATCATGTTAGTTAAAAATCCACTTTTTATTTGCTTTTGCTTATGCAAACAATTTTGTCTGTCAAATCTATATTATAGATCTGATGCTGGAGCCAGCTGGCCATAGGAACTCCGCAATGAAATGTCAAAACCGCATCGTGTTTGAACTCGTTTGATTCGTATTGATGAGTTAATTGATTAAAGTCAGGGTGTGATACTGGAAATTGAAGATGACCATTAGAACTCCAGAATAACACCGTACACCGCCATTGAGGTAAGGATTGTTTGACTCGCATTGATGAATACTTTGATAATATTGCTTAAAAACTTTATTTTATTTATACTCTACAGCTTCGTCGAATTTAATAATGACCAAAGCTCATAAACATAAAACTAAGTAAAAATTAATAAATAAAGTTGGTAAGTATATTTTTTTTTCAGAAAATTAAAAAAACGTTTCAAAATACCTTCTCTGTATTTTACAGGGATGTATACAGGATAAATACTCCGAACACAAATACAAACGAAAACTCCGTCCATTAATCCTACACGTATATAAATACATACTACTGCATTATTTAACAGTAGGTACAGCTCAATAATTGAAATTTACAAAACATTTTAAAATGAACTCGGGAACATTGTTTCGCTTATTCTTTCGTATTATTATCAAAAACCGCAGACAATAATATATTATTTATATTGGTGTGGTTCAGACTGAAACATATTTTTATTCATTGCAAAATAATTGTAACCACAGAAATACTGTAATATATTTATAACGTGCTAAATATTACCTACCTATATGTAATGTACCTATTGTCCTTATAGAAAACCTAGTGAGAGCCTAAAAGTCAATACATACCTCTTATCATTAATCATTACTAGATACTTTATTACTCCGGCATTTAAAGGGATTTATCGTTTTGGGATCACACTGCAGAAGGTTGCGTTGCAGTAAATCTGAGTTCCAAGTCTCTTATCTCATATAGAAGGGAAGTCTAGGTGGCTCTGTGCACAACGATCAACTCTAAACAAGTCGAAGAAACGAAGAAGAATGACGGGGGAGAGCCCGGCAGGTCTGACCTTATATGACTGATAATGGCGATGGTGGCAGTTTACTAAAAGGTCTATGGCACACAGAAGATGGATACGAGGTGATGACTGTATGTTTACTAAACTGTGGCTTTATCTATAACATATTCAGCCTCGATTTTGTCGATTGCGAATTATCTAAAGTAATTAAATCAGTTGCAGATCAATGCATGACATTGGATAAGCACGGATGTGTAACGGAAGCGCGCCCTCGATTTGTGCAATGAACCAATTCACGATATATTGAATAAATATCTTTTCTACTACATATTATTTCGACCTAGCTTGTTTCCGATACATATACAACTGTATGCATACTAAACTGTGGCACTATCACTGTAGCATTTTTAGCCTTGGGTTTATCACTTACGTATTATAAAAAGTACTTAATTGATAAAGTTGCAGATGAAATATATTCGACATTGGCGAGGCCTTAGCACGGATGTGCAACGGAAGCGCGCCCTCGATTTGTGTAATGCACCAATTCTCGATATCTTGAGTCAATATCCTTTCTTCTATCGACCTAGCTTGTTCCCGGTATATTTTGACAACGGCAAATATTGTTTTGTGTTCAAGGTTTATTTGCGCTTGAATACATTCGATTATAAATAAGGTGAACGCACACTACTGGCATTACACGACTTTTTACATGAAAGAGGAGGATAATCTAGAGTAAGAGCTAACATCTTAGCCCTTAGAAGTAAATAATTACACTATTAACCATTTAAAGCTTTCTCAGGAATCACTATTAGTGAAAATCGCATGACAGTCTGTTCAGTGGTCTTTGAGTTTATAACGAACAGAAAGACAGACGGACATATGAGGTCCCCTTTGTTCTCTATGGCAGTGAAGTGTGGGCGATAAAAAAGGCTCATGAGCAAAAACTCCACACAACTGAAATGCGTATGCTACGATGGTGGGAGGAGTGACACTGAAGGGCAAAATACGCAATGAATATATCAGGGGGAGCTTTAAAGTCGCAAAAATAGCGGATAAAGCTACAGTCTAGAAGGCGATGGTATGGCCATGTGATGCGAAGACGGGAAGATCATGTGGTGAAAAAGTGCCTTTCGATGAATACGAAAAAGGGGGGAAAAGGAAGACCGCTGACAATGTGGTTGATGAGGGTCCGTAAGGACATCAAGGAAATTGGCCTTTCAGAGATAACGCAAAAGACAGAATAAAGTGGCGCCACATTAAAAAAGGGGGACCTCGATTAAACGGGAAAAGGCTAGGCCAAAGAAGAAAGAAAGACCCAAAACACAAATCCGTGAACCTCAGAATCGTTTAAAATTTGAAAAGATTATATTCATTGGTCATTCGGTTTGATATTTGGTCAATTGATTTGATATCACAGGCCAGCAAACAGTTATTACAAAAGCATAGTTTACACTCAGATTGGCCGTCCATACAATCAATAACAGACAATGAAGACATACGTTCTCATTATCAATACTTATCGCGACCAGCTCTCAATATGTCATGTTTTCATTTATCGAGTGTGAACCGACCTTTAGTGAACACTGAACCTACATACCTACTTATTTATTATATTGCTTTTACTGACTACATTGATATACGAAGAAAGGCTTTATAACCGTCTATGCCAATACTGAAACTTATAAACTTACTTATTGAGTTTTGACTCATTTATATTCTAAATTCGTATAATCAGTTATAACTTGAAGTTACAAGGCCGGTACTGTAATTCAGGATTTATGACGTTTCAGTATAGTGTACGTATATCTCACAGTGTAATACCACCCTTGCCTCCTAGACCATGTAAAGCCGTCGTTCTCGTTTCTACTTTAACACCTTTATCAAATTAAATAATCCCTAAGGTCCCATTTGAGCAGCGATGCAGGCATCAAAAGAAGAACTCTACTAGGTAGGTACTCGATAGATAGTTGCACGTAGGTGAAATATATAAACATAAGATAGATGGCCAACAATTAACATACAGATTTTTTGATAGATTCTTCATAGATTTAAAAATTTGGCCGATTTTCAGCGTTTTTTATGCAACAATCTTAAATATATTCCTAATAGCGCGTGAAATTCAATTTGAAATATTAAACCTCACGCACCTAGCCAATATTACATAACTTTCTAGCTTCGGGCTGTTTCTTTTGTCGGTTGAAATACATTGTTAATGGGAAAGTCGGCCAAGCTACGAAGAGAGGTTTGATGTATTTTGACGAACTCTTTGGCTTTAATGGATTATTACATCATCGGCTTACAACTTGGCGTAAGCTTCTTTTTATAGCAGAGGGGAGTTTACAGTTTATTAGTCCCCAAGAAAAATATCATATTATCCGTCTGTGAAAATATTTATCTGTATAATTTTAAGAATATTATAATATATGACATCGATGTTAAAAAAAACAAATGCTATGCTATGCAATCTCAAGTCGCTGTAAAATTTAGCGTAGTCATTCAAAGAGGTTACCCTTAAATCATTACTTAGGCTATTATATATTTCGTGACTCGCTATCGCTTGATATCGCTGCGGTGCGAACGAAAAACTTTTCAACGACTTAGCATCATCCTCAGAAACCCAGTCAACTATTAACGTTTAAAAGTGATTGTAACCCAATCTTATGTTAACAAACAGCCAGAAGGGAATACAACTTAAAACACCAAAAGACAAACTTAATAACAATTTATTTATAAAGACATCAAATATGATCAAAATGAAACATTATTACAGTAATTACTTAATTAAACATTACAAGCACAGATTCTAACAAACAGTATGACTGCACAAGACTTGGACACTAACGTGAATGATAACAATTATCCATAGGAGCATATTTTATAGCCTAACGCCCGACGAGTACCGCCCCTAGTCTATTATCTATAGTTTACCCGCGGTACCACAATACAGCAAATAAGGCCACTATATTGTCTATAGTCTACAATGCTGCCAACACGGCCCTCCTGATATTGGGTCGCCCTCGACCCAGGCATCTCCGGAGACGTGACTGGGACCAGCAACACCAGTCACTGACGACTGCACCTGGAGCCGCACCATTAGCCTCTACTATAGAGGCCTGTAGAGCTCGTAGTGTCTGACACCTGCATTGAAGAAGTGCAATGCACATTCATCATCGTCACCGTCATCTGTGAAGAACAATATATTAGAAGGCAAATTCAACATTCTAAATTTTATCTTCCAACTCTTGCATCCTGTCATCACAGCAGTTCCTTCAATTAACTCTTACATCAGACAACTGAATCATTTTAAATGCATTCTTACAGGTTTTATCTGCGAGGGGTCTCAAAATAATAAAAACAATTTGATACAGTCCAATAGTTGTCCGTAGAGATAAAAGACTAAAAGAGCACGATAGAGGTCCATGAAGTCTAATAGAGACCAACAGAATCTAGTATCGCCCTATAACGAATAGAGCATACTTGATATTTTAATAAGGATAACAAAAATAGTAAAAGTAATCAATGGTATTGAAAATAAGTGGTTAACCAAGCCACCACATGCATGAAGACAATCGTTCAAGGAGCGTGGTGCACGCGGCTAGAGGTGCGCCAACACCGCGGATGCAAACAGCTGTCAGCAACGCAGTGTTGCCAACACGGCCATGCTGCACGGTGCCTGCCCCGGGCACCCCACGAGTCGAGATAAAGTCACTGTTTAGAAACAACAGATTACAGCACACATATACACATAGATATATACAGATTAGACGCTCCTGAGTCATGTTTTGTAAATTTTGCGTAGTTTTTAGAGGAATATTCGACAATCGACTTTATTTATTTACTTGATATTAACTTTACTTGATATATTTTATACTCTAAACTTTAGACTTAATACTTTAACCATCAGAGACTCTTAAAATACCAGATTATTTATTGCTACAAAGTTGTCAACGGAATATTGTCCTTTCGTTTTTACTCTCTTACGACAATCTCTTACATGATCTCAAACTCGACTCCTACAACATGACCACCCGACACCTAAAGGGAACATAGCCACACTTAGGATTCCAGATTCGCCATTATTGTAGACCATTTTCACTTAAATTCTTTACGACAAAGAAGCTCTTACAACATGACCACCCTTCCCTAAAGGGTCATAGCCACACTTAGGATTCCAGATTCGCCATAGTTGTAAACCACTCTCACTTAAAGAGCATGTATCTCACTTAAGCTGACCAAGTTGGTGAAGACATCTTGTACTTAAAGAGCATGTATCTCACTTAATCATACTAAGATGCCTTCAAGCTTAAATGTCGTTTTGTGTTTCTGCAAATTACTCGTATATTCTTAGACCAATATTCCGTTTCAACTAACATTCTATTATTTTATTACAACTCGCTACATCTACACAATTATGGTTTACTACTAGGTTTATACCAGAAAATACAAAGATAATTACTTTTCACTTATTTACTTCCGATTCCGAAAAATAAAGATAGAAACTTTTTTTTTTACACAGGTGGGTACTTTCAAAATTAATAACTTAGATCGTTATAGCTCGGTCAGCCCTGACCTCAACTTAACGTTTTATTTTACTTTGCAACTTATAATAGATACTTTTACTAATAACTTTTTACTTTTCGTATAATAATAAAACTATTTTTCTTACTCCTTATCCTGGTCAACTTTACCGAATTTCTTTTCTCACAATATTCTCACACAGCCAGCCAACTGATGTCCACAGCTCATCATTTTGTCATCAGCTCATCATCATTTCGTCACGTAGTATCATCAACAGCATGCGACAAAGCCACCATTCTGTAATCTTTAAAAATCTATGTTAGAAAACATCACACAAACGCCACACTATAGAGCAATAGGTACTTCTTAACCGATACATTTTAATTTTAGATTGCTTAATTAGGCATTGAACACTAATTTATTCTAAAAATGGTACTACTTATAAGCGAGACAAAGCCTTTCATTTGATAAGTACACAAACTTTTTTTTTTTTTTTTTCAAACAAACCAGCATAGCAACAAAGGTAGTCGTAATTGTGTCGAAACAAATTCTCGTAATTTCGTTATGACCGTTTATTGTTAACTCGTTCTTTGTTCTTCAACTACCCTCATTCGTAAATAGTTTCACGTAATAATCTTTTCTTATTGCAATAACTCAAACAGGTTACTCTTAATAGCAAATCGACTAGTAATAAAACAAAATATGCAACTTCACACAATAATACCGTCAAACACAATGTCTTTCTTTTTCTTACCAACCATCGTAGCCACTGTCTTACTCACAACTTTCTCCGATTATCTTCCGTTACTCACAATTCCTCGTTACTTTCCGCCACATGAGTACTCAGCTGCAGTAAACCACGATGTTTGCGGCAACGTGTGTCAGAGGCTCGCCCATAAGAACCCAGACGTACGCAAAATTACACTTCAATCCCGAATCACTACTTTTATAAGATTTCATTTTGATAATCATTTTAATTTCTGTTTAAACAAAATTTTTTTTTTTTTTAATTTCTGTTACCTTTTTGTGGGCATTAAGATCCATACCACTTCTGATGTTAACAAACAGCCAGAAGGGAATACAACTTAAAACACCAAAAGACAAACTTAATAACAATTTATTTATAAAGACATCAAATATGATCAAAATGAAACATTATTACAGTAATTACTTAATTAAACATTACAAGCACAGATTCTAACAAACAGTATGACTGCACAAGACTTGGACACTAACGTGAATGATAACAATTATCCATAGGAGCATATTTTATAGCCTAACGCCCGACGAGTACCGCCCCTAGTCTATTATCTATAGTTTACCCGCGGTACCACAATACAGCAAATAAGGCCACTATATTGTCTATAGTCTACAATGCTGCCAACACTTAATGCAAATTCAACTAGTGAGACGTGTATAACTTCCTACATTTCAAATTGTCACACATACAGATCAAATAACTGCTAACGGTACGCCAATTGTCTGATTCTGTCAATGTTTTCGTTGACGACAACGGCACAGCGCATCGCTCGGCTGAAACATGAGCTTTACATTAATGTGAAACATGAACTGTACAGTTATTGTTCGAATATAACTTGAAGAATAAGACGGTACTTAACAAAAAACAGCAACTACATGCGAACTTACGAGTACACACTTTATACTTCACATCTTCTTTACTTATAGCTTTTTATTGAGATGGCTTTTTAAAAAGCTGAAATATGATAAATACTACTTGTAATGTGAGGGTGTGGCCAACGACCTTTCAGAATTCAGTCAACTCTCCAGGACAGGTAGACCGTGTCTTATTTTTATTGGAACGATGTTCCTTATCGCGCGTTGTGAAAGGGGGCTAGACGGAAAAAATTCGTACGAAAAGTTGTCACGACACTTTTTGATCAAAGGATCTTGCCGCCGCCTTTGATGTGTGTGCGCGTGAGCGGCGGGGTGCGCCCGCGCTGTATGCTGTCTCGCGCTCTCCTGGCGCCCTCTGGTGTTTCGGTATACAACAACAAATATTATTATTACTTAAAAAAAATAAAATTTTATTACAATTCCTTCACTAATTAATCGAAAGGAACTTCGTTTCATCCGGGTGTCCCTTGACACCTCTCAACTTTTTTTATATAAGTAATTCATACCTTATAATACTTACTTTGGGGATGTAGAGAGCAATCTGTGTCCTGATATATTACTTTGTTTTTACAAATATTATAAAGGTTAAAGACAGCCCCGAGGGATCGTAAGTTGAAAGACAAAAAGACATCAAAGTCTTAGTCTACCCCAAAGATCAACAGTTCGTCAGAACCTCAGTAGCATTTGCGAGAGGCTAATATCCAACATTTTTAAGTATTAAGAATAAAAGTCATAATGTATTTTCTATTACCAAAGATGTATAAATATCTTAAAATTAACAGTATATTGGTGTATGTCAGTGTGAGAAATAAAAAAATTTAGCGAGGGCAAAGTCTCGAAGCAAAACCTAGCTATTGATATACATATTTCGTTATGTTAGCTAAGAAGGATATCACGAGAAGTTTTATATTATTACAAGATACGCAAACTCCGACATCACGATGCTTGTATCAGGAAATTAGCGAGATGATTATCATTATATGTCACGAATATCCCAATGTGATAATAAGTTGGAAAATGTTGCGTTATTGGACGACAGCATGTTTCTTTTTCAGAGACGATACAGTTACAGTGAATAAGTATTTTAATAATTTAACAGTTTTAGAAATTAATTCGAAGATCAGAAATAGAGCACTGCCTGGAGAGCGTGCATCTAATGGTCGGTATATGAATGACTGTGTGATCGAATCAGAAATGAGAAAATCCGCAAAAGATCCAAAGTTACCGACATAATTCAACGAATTGCAATGCTGTAGTGGCAATAGACAATTCACTTTTCGAAAAGCCGATGGCTGTATATATATATATAGCCAAAGGTTATGTCGGACTCCTACCGACTAAAACCCCACGGTTTAACAACCCTTTGCCTTGACACTGGACCATGGGAACGACCTCGCACACAACCGCAACCCAGCCAGCAACGTCCGCGAATGCAGCCCTTCTCAAGGATTTATATAACTCATTGAAGGCGACAATGTACAAAACGCCATCCAACTCGAGTATTCATCTCTGGTGGGCGACGGATTCCTCGTATCCATCGCTCGGAGGTCCTCATCAAGGGGGCAAGTGGCGGTTGTGTGCGAACCGTCTGCGTCCGACTGTCCTGCGACGGATTGGATGAGACTCGACGTCGGCCTCTCTCAAGCGTTCCGCTGCCTCCTTCTGCGACATTACAGTTTCACAAAAGGAGGCCCAGGATCTGTCACAATCTGTCATCGCTTTGACAACAGCTGGCAGCGATAAGTCACGTCCTATACTGCCACGAGAGCTGTTGGCACGTCTAAGCTAACTCTAGAGATTTTATCTCTGTATAGGTTGGTCTCGCACTAGGTGGACCGACAACATACAGTATGTTGCAGGGAACTGTTGGATACAGGAGGCTCAAGACCGTGAGTTCATGTCGTGCCCATTGGGTGATTTTCTTTCGTTTATTTATATGATCTTTTTTTAGTTTTTAGCAATGTTGATTAATATATAGGAAAATACTATAAAATTAAAAAATTAAAATAAAAAGATCCTTGATCCAACAGCCAAACGAATGCTTTTCAAGATGGTCGAAGCTTTTCGAAATAAAGCATGCCACATGGCCCACATGGCGGTAATCTTTTGAGTAAGATCCAAGGATCCATCGGATTATTATTATGATTATATATCATTATGGCTGACGATGACAGCGCTGTCTTCTAAAAAATACTTGTTAAAAGAAGAAGTTTTTTGCCGACATGAAGATAAGTACTTACATACTGAGTATTCTATTCTACTACCTAGTCGTACATACTGAGTATTATAATTTGAGCCTAGGACAATCGCGTGTCACGGTCCAAGTAATTATAAAAGGCTATAAAGGAAATGTACCCAGTGGAGTCATCAACATCAATCATATCGCAATTAACCCTTTTTTGTTGAACATGTTGAATACGAGACTCTGTATCCTCTTTGTATTGTAACTAATAAATCTATCAAATATTATCTTTGAGTAATAAACCAATAATTATACTGGCAACAATAATTATAAAACAACTGGACAGTTAGGTGCCATCAATATTTATTTTTACGATGTAAGTAATTTGTTATGTCTTCACAATAAATACTTATTTGCAATTTTCTTACTAATATTATTAATTTCGAAAGTAACTCTGTATGTCACGCATTCACCCGCAACACGCACACGCAATTACTGAACCAATTTTAATGATATTTGGCAGAGAGATAAAGGCTAAAAAGGATATTTTCAGATAGCTTAAAATGCAATATGCAAATATATATATAATGCAAAAATAGGGATGTAAGTGGTTGAAATGGGGGATGAAAATATGTAAGGAAACTCATTTTTAAAGCTACTTGAAACTTTATTAAATACGACAATGAAAAATTTATCTTAAAGGAGGTAAAAATAGAGCCATATAATTATGACGCAGGTTATACGATGATAATTACTACACAGGTTTTATAACACGGTCGGGCCAACACATTGCTTGGCGGCAAACTACCTATACCAAATTTTAACTTGAGGGGAGAATAGGTAATATAGAATATACTTTAAATTAAAATCTATCTTAGAAGCTTGTCTAGGTTTTCTAATGTTAGATTTTCTACTAGTTTCACAAAATATGTAGGTATGAAAGCGTAATAATTCTATATACCTACCTATCTACGTTTATACGTAATATCGTTACGGTGCTAAATCAATTGTTTACGTTATATTAATTACTATTGTCTATATTGTTATACGTCTAGACATTACGTATTACTTTAGAAGATTTCCTTTTACAGTATGATTTTAGTGTTTTATAGTTTTATGATGTAAGTATTCTAATTTTTCGAAACCGAATCAAATCTTTCATTTCATTAAAAGCTTAAATTAAAGTAGATAAGTAATCTTGAAATTGTTTAAAACGAATTCTATGATTTTCTAATATTCTTAAAACTAAGTTGAGTTGGATATTGTATGTCTATTTGAGTGCTAGGTTAAGCTAATTTAGAGAATTTTTAGAACCTAAATTAATCATATTACTCCTTTTTGCAGATTTACGCGCCTTAATCTCAGCGTCGTCGGAAGTCTGAACCTAGTGTAAAAGCCATTGACATATTAATACTATGGACTTCGGGTCAGCGATAAAAAGTGTCCGAACCAAAAGTAAGCCAAAACGCGAAATGAGATCCAATCGCAATTCAGTCTCATATTAGCTGACTGACAGAATACACGTCAATAATGCCGTAATGTGTTATAAAAAACTTGTAAGAACTACCCGAGTAAGGTGAGAAAAGAAGACGGTGTACCATATTTTCAGTAAGTAAATATTTACTGATGATTTTAAAGTATTATTTTGCTTAGAAACAGGCTATTTTATTAAAATTTTAATAAACTATAGAAACGAATTGCATAACCAACCAAAATGAACAAAAGTATCTATCTGTCCTTTTCCCATACGCTACCCGCGTATAGGATAGAAGGAGTGCAATATGTTTATCTAATTAACCACATTTAGTTCGGATCTGCCGTGAGCAATAGAATGTTTTAGAACAACGACTGCATAGAGTTATTTTGTTGTTTAACATTTGAATTATTTAATTACTTGATTTTTGAATGAAAATAATTTGATTATTTTCAATTCAAAAATTTTTATTTTTATGTCAACTTTTATTTTTTATGTCATGAATATTAATCAAATAACTTTTACCATAATGGTATATTAATTTGATAACTATAAGAATTATCTACATGAAATTAGGAACAGTTATTTAAAAAAGTGATCTAACGTCATTGAAGTAAAAAATATATTTTCAGTTTAATTAAAAAGAGGAAAATATCGAGAACTTAAAATTTCAAAGTAAAGAACTATGTCGAGTGGCATATCATTTTGTACATTAGTGGATTTGGTTTGTAATTAATTATTATTATAAGTAATTATTATTTTATACAAGATAATTACAACAATTATTATTTGGTACAAGATTTATCCCAGCATATAGAGGAGGGATATGTAAATATAAATTAGAATCTGCTGTAAATATAACATATAAATATAAGATGCCAAAAAAATTTGGAAGCTACCGACTCCACACCATTTATGTTGTCCTATTTTCACGAGAAGCTGTCATGTCAAAAAAAGGCTGCCATGGTAACCGTCAATCGCAGCTGATTACTAATTGCATGCAATTAGACCGTTGCAAATTAGACTGTATAACAATACGATAAGACATACATTACAATGTTATTTTGTTTATAAAAACATAAATACATCCTAGTGTGTATAAAATATCTTGGGACACTTTTGACGTAAATTTTGCATTAGACCCGAAGTCCATAGTATTAATATGTCAATGGTAAAAGCTCAAAAAGACGTCTGAGCCTAACTAAAGAAAAGACGGAAACGACTCCCGAAGGGCATTTCGTGTAGTAATTATATGTTTATAGAAAGTGGGTAAAATGTTATTATGAATAGCTTACACGGAGGTGTCGATAGTGACAAATATTTACAAGTTTCAAACTCGTGTAGGTGTTAACATAATACGTATTATTATAATCATTACAAATGTAGTTATACTATCTAGCACATTAGCGGCGCTATAACATTAAATCTATGCATATAATAGCGTTGACCTGCGGTTTCACCCGCGTAGTTCCCGTGTATAGTATTCGGATAAAGAATAGTGCTACGTATAATATGCGCTATACCAGACGATAATCTATCTCTGTCATAATATTTCACTAAGATACGCTTACCCGTTAAGCCTTAGTTAAGTAAAAAATATCAATAAAATAGTTGTTAATTATCTCAATTTTTTTAATTTCCGCGCATGTTTCTTGGTATTTTTTCGTAAAATGTAGCAGAAGTACTCATTTCGAGATTGTTGACGCTTTATCTATACTCCCACGAGGCGGGATCTACACGGGGGAAACCGCTGGGCACAGCGAAAAATTTACAAGGTTCAAACTTGTGTAGGTGGTCTCATATTATCACTATAATACTATGAGAGAGACGAATATCTTAGCATTCCATGGATTCACCGTGCGGGTGCCGGGTCCATCGCGTGGCTGAGAAAAAAACTCCGAACAGAGCCCGAGACTTGTGACAACACTCACATCCTCTGTTCAAGTTATTCTCCCTGCCCAACCAAATTCGGAAGGACCCTACTAGAGCAGCTTTGGACACTCGTTCCAATATGGAGCTTACTGCACTTCTAGTAAGGCCAAGGTCTTTTAGCAGGTCTGTAGAGAGACTTCGCTGGTATACCCCTCGCACCCACTTCTACCGCGTATAAACTAACCACATAGCCATTTGTGTACTACCATAGTGGCGCCGTAAAATTAAATATTATTATGAATTGTTTATTGAGCGGATGAATGGCGTTATCATCCACACACACACACACACACTCGTGTGTCAGAGGATCTGTTGGTTCAGATAAATGATAAGTGGCGCCATGTCTGTCTGTCACATTACACAGCTGAACTTGACCCCTATTTGCGAAATAAAAATAAATAAATCTAAATGCCTCGTTGGTTCAGTGGTTAGGCATGTGGCTTGAATTACTGATATGGCTTTCGAGTCCCGGGTCGGAGTATAGAATAATTAATTGTTTTTTTCTTTTTTTCAAGAAATTTTCAGTAAACTCTGAGCCTAGAGCTGGGTGTAATCCTCCAATTTATTTGTATCTCAACATATTTACTCATTCGTTTGTGTATTCGTTATGAAGGAAAACAAGATTCGAAGGTGTCATATTATGCATTAACGTTAGCCAGAAGCTTACTAATACGTGATAAAGGAAGATTTTCATTAATCGACTTAAAAAAGGAGGTTTTTACTTTAGTCAGTATATAGATTTTCGACGACCTCCGTGGTGCAGTGCTATGCGCGGTGGATTCATAACACGGAGGTCCTGAGTTCGATTCCCGGCGCGGCAGATTGAGATTTTTCTTAATTTGTCTTGGTCTGGCTGGTGGGAGGCTTTCGCCGTGGCTAGTTACCACCCTACCGACAAAGACGTACCGCCAAGCAATTTAGCGTTCCGGTACGATGTCGTGTACAAACCAAAAGGAGTGTGGATTTAGTCCTACTTCTAACTAGTTAGCCCGCTTCCATCTTAGACTGCATCATCACTTAACATCAGGTGTGATAGCAGTCAACTTGTGGTCGATAAAAAAAAGATATGTAATTCTGTCAGTTTTAGTATCTAGACCGCGTATATATAGTTAGTCTAGTGCACATATATGTATGTTTGTCCTTGCATATTTCAAAGACAATACATACAGTCGGATTACAATTTTTTAGTTGAACTACTTAACTTTAACCTGGAGAACAGAGCAAGTGCAAAATCGGTACAGTGTCCAGTTTTTGATTTTATTAGAAAGGGCACACTTCCAAGGTGTTCCCATTGTCATCATGTTAGGATCTGATGATAATGTCCTGGGAAAATTAAAGGAACTCTTCAAATTGTACAGGCACACTTGCAGCGATTTCGGTTTTTATGTAAGTATTGGTAGTTTTTTGGCTACAAATGCCGTATAATATACTATGACAGTGTAGTACGAGTACGTTACGTGGCGATAAATCACTAAAAAGTAAGAAATAAAATTTTTTAACAAAAAATAGAACCGACTCAAAACGCACTAAAAAGTAAAAAATAACTGGGTCATTTAGTTGCTTTAATTTACTTAAGCATATCTAGAAGTTGGTGCCAGCCAAGGTTTCTATTTTAAGGACATTATCTAAAACCCACAAACTGCTTTACTACGTTAAATAAATGTTCCTTAAACTTGCTGGCACCGGCTTCATAGATATGCTTAAGTAAATTAAAACAACTAAATGACAGTTATTTTTTACTTATTAGTGCGTTTTGAGTCGGTTCTATTTTTTGTTAAAAATTATTTAGAATACCTATAGAGTTCAATGTGTATCGGGCACTAAGAAAAGGTTTAATTGAATTAACAAGGAAAACATTTAATTGAATTAACAAAAAGCTAAAAAATGAAATAATACCTTTATAGCAAATAACTTTATCTTATTTTTTACAGATATTCCAGTGCCTAAACTTAAATTATTAAGCTAACAAAATAAAACAAAAATGATCGAACTCCTTAATTAGATTTCACGATTCGTTATTCAAGCCGTGACACCAAAAAAAAATATCAAAAAACTCGCGTGACGAATGGATAAGCGACGAAACTAATTGGCAAGAACTGGTCTCGAAGTGCGTAAACCCACTATTATGAATTGAGATTTTGCGCTTGTTTTGTTATTGAATGATTGATTACAACTTATATAGAAATAATACAAAAAGAAACTTATGCTAGCTGACTGGAGTAAAAGTAAAAGCTACTCTAGCAGAATGCTACCAGGTTTAATTGGGCAGGGAAAATAATTTGAGCAGAGAAGACGAGCGTTGTTCGGTCACCGGTAGGTACCCTTAAGCAAGGTACCCTTATCCATGCCGCAAGTCTCGGATTATGTTCGGCGTTTTTCTCTCTGCCACACGATGGACCCGACACCCGCACGGTGAATCCAAGGAATGCTCAGGTATTTGTCTCTCCTACTAACGATAAAAATCATCATTGTCGAAGAACACGATAGCATAGAAAAAACCAGCCATTTCTTTTGTCACCGAGTCGAGGTAAGTAGTTTGGACTTGGTTTTATAGGTATAGGTTTGTGCTTCACTACAATCGTGCCTAGTGGAAAGCAGTGGTGATGTCTAGGTTGAAACGTAGATACTTGCCTAAAATATTCTGGCATCCGCTGGCATCCGCTACTCAATGATAATTTCGAAGCCAAAGTAAATAAGTAATGAATAAGTACATAACTATTACTCTCTCATGCTTCAATGATTATTCCACAATTTACAACCTTTTCGTATTACCAAAGATCAATAACCATATTTTCGAACGAACCTATTTGTCTCTGTAAATATTTCAAAGTAAACGTTAAAGCAATTAAACAAAAACAAACAAAGGCACTCCCATCGAGGTTGAAAGCATCTATAAAAGCTTGAAGCTATGAACAATACATCTAAGTACACATACGTCTTAGGGTCTTTACACATATGATCGAAGATGCGTCGCAGTTTATCGGTCACGTGACGTCAGAACAGACAAATCATCATTATCAAAATAATATATTAACGATCCATTACAGAACCAGGCCTTCCTCTACATAGGAGAGAGTATATAGAGCCTATGCTCACCACGCTGCTTTAATGCGTTTGATAGGTTTAGGATGATAATACTTGGTCATTATTTATATGTATTGTTATTTATAATGATTATCAATGTTACTATTATTACTATATTTAGTTACGGCCGAAACCGTCAAGTGTTTACGCATCAAGTGCTGTCCAAGGCATGGGGAGTAACACCAACAACTTTCAGACTCAGAATTTTAAGAACAACACTAGAAGAATCTGAAGCCACGTAGGCTTATTTATCACTGGGCCAACGGGACAGTCAAGTTTTAATAAAATTTGAACCTTTCATACTCAACCTATGATGCGTTAATGTGTCGAAAGTATATCATCTGTTATTTTTTTGCCGATGTATTACCGGTATACGCAATATCATGTGTGTTTTGATTTTTAACCGGATACATTATTTTTTTTTATGTATACCACGCATAACTTTTTGCAGAGTTGTCCGATTTTGTTTTTTTTATTAGAAAGGGCATACTTCCACCCATTGTCATTATTTTAATATCTTAATAATATGATATCGAAATTTCTTCAAATTTTAACACGTTACAGCGATTTCAGTTTTTATCTCGGTATCGGTAGCTTTTTGGCTACTAGTGCCGTATAATATACTATGACAGTATAGTACGAGTACGTTACGTGGCAATAAATCACTAAAAAGTAAGAAATAAAATTTTTTAACAAAAATAGAACCGACTAAAAAGTAAAAAATAACTATGTCATTTAGTTGCTTTAATTTACTTAAGCATATCTAGGAGTCGGAGCCAGCCAAGGTTTCTACTTCAAGGACGTTACCTAGAACCCACAAACTGCTATACTACGTAAAATAAATTTTCCTTAAACTTGGCTGGCACCAACTTCATAGATATGCTTAAGTAAATTAAAGCAACTAAATGACATAGTTATTTTTTACTTTTTAGTGCGGTTTTTGCATTAAAACTAGGCATAACATCAGCGGAGATCGTTTGAGTATAAGCCGTTTTTGTCCAAATAGACGCGTCCGTTGATACCGCATCTTCCTTCAGATGTGAAAAGGCCCTTGTCAACATAACCTTTATGCTTCTTGCGTTAGCACATGCCATACATAAAGGATTACTAATCGTTGGTGAACGGAAAATGCAGTAAAATAACCTTTATTACTAACGAAATAAGATTTATCCTCAGTATAATAAGGGCATTGCTCATCTTTGCTAGTTATATTCAAGGGTAATCACCTGTAAATCAAACTATACTTACCTAAATATGAAATTCTTAAATATTTGATCGTTTTGACAGACAGGAATTTAATTACGACCTTCTACTGGTTTGACAAAATTGATCAACGATGATTTTTTAATATTCACAAACCTATATTTTATATTTTAGTAAGAGGTAGGGACTATAGGTATACTTTTTGAATTTTAACAAATGTACTACCTATTTTGGTATCCGAGATAGTAATATCGCCATGCACATTTTTAACTGCAAGTAGCAACAATGTCTAAAGGGTATGGTTGCTGTTGAAAATTAGGACATAAGAAGATTAACACCTATGCCTGGGGTTGCCAGACGCAGCGGCGCAGTGTTGGATGGGTTGCTCACCCTCTTCTCCAAAATTTGTTATTTTCACAACATCTATAGCTTGAGAAAGGAACCACAAATTGTTTACAAATACATACCTACAAATACACACAAGATAAAGCAAAAATTAAAAATCCCCTGTTAAAATGTAATTTGCCATCATTTTGTGGGGACAATCTTGTACTTGAAACTTTTCATAGTATTTTATTAGTTAAGTCAATTAATTTATACTGAGATTCCCATACTGAGGGAGTTTTGAAAAAATATGTAATCCGCCATTTTGTAACGGCAGCTATTTAGGACACACACAGATGTCAACGTTAAACTTAAAACACCCTTCATTTTGCGTCGGGGGTAAAAAAGAATTAAAAGATGTTACAGCGAGTCTCATACAAGTGATACAAGACATTAGACAGCCCTAATGCGGTGCTATTACGCAAGTACGGAACCAGTTTCCCTGGCCCACTTGTACACAGGTGCGGCGCCGCGCCGTCTGCGGGACCCGGCCTTATGCAATCGATACTAAAAGCTTTTATTTGCTTTTTGTACCATTTACGGTTGTATCGTAGTGGTTAATATGCGTTATGTAAGATTATGATTAGGATGATTATTTTTGAAACTATTGCACTTTGTTTGATAACTAAGTTCGTTATTATTAATGAACTTTCAAATTAAGTGACTGTTTTATTATAATAAATTTGTCATATAATTTAAATATGTCTATTTTTTTAATCAAGCCACCTTCATTATAGCAGAGGGTATTAAGAGTTTACCGAGACTGCTCAAAGCGGGTTGCTTTAGAGTAATAATAAAATTTGTTAATGATTACTTTAATGATCAGATGTTAACTACAATGTTCGGGGCACAGTGACATAAGGATGGAATTTATGGTATGCGAAGTGGATTTATAAGACGGTGGTCCTGGGTTCGATTCTCGGCTGAGCCGATGAAGATTTTTAAATTGATCCAGGTAGGCTTCGGCCGTTGCAAGTTAAGTTAGCACCCTGCCGACAAGCGATGTAGCGTTCCGGTTTGATGTCGTGTGGAAATCGAAGGGATGTGGATATTATCCTACACCTAACAAGTTAACCCGTTCGTTTTCATTTTAGATTGCATCATTAGACACTTACCATCAAGTATTTTCCCATTTCCCAACTTCAAAATGCATCTTGCAATCTTGTAAAAAATTAAACTTAATATTTAATATTGACAGAAGCTTCGTGTCATTGACTCAAAAAAATATAATTATATGCAAGGTTTGTTTGAAGTAGACAGTGACATATTTAACGTTGACTAAAATAATAAAACAAAATAAACAAACTTTACCTCAATAAAATGAAAACATTATGTTTCCTGCATAAAAGCTGAGTATTTGACATACTTACACGTCTAAGCCATGGCCGGGTGAAGCGTAACCCTGACCCGCCTTGTTTTATGTATCTCTTCATCTCTATTGTTAAACCCACACTCGAAAGACATTGTTTATAAAGAATCTAACGTCGAACGTAACGAGATATCCAATGGTTTCCTGGTCAGAAAGTTGAGTTTTACTCCCAATGGAAAAGTATGTCCAAAGCTGCTCTAGTAGGGTCCTTCCGAATTTGGCTGGGCAGGGAGAATAACTTGAACAGAGGAGGTGAGTGTTGACGGCCGTCACTAAGAGTACTCTTTTAAACCTACACCCGTGACACAAGTCTCGGGCTCTGTTCGGAGTTTTTCTCTGTTCGCGATGAATCCGGCACCCGCACGGTGAATCCATGGAATGCTAAGATTTTCGTCTCCTTACTCTTAATATAAGCTTTTTGCTGTATTGGATCTTTTATACCAAATAAATAAAACAGAAATGTTTGTAATTTCAAATGAACAGCTTCTAACTAAATAAATATGAGTGTGTAATATACAGCACCAAATTTCAACAAAATTTTATATTTTTTTCAACCTGTCTGTCTGTTTCTTGCAGTTCACTAACTAAACTTAATAGAATAATAAAACTCAGAATTATACCATGACTCGACCCAGGATTCAAAGCCAGGATCTCGTGAACAAAGACGCATTGGCTAACCACTAGACCAACAAGGCAGTTGCCCTTGTATAAATCTAACAAAAACCTAATAAATAAAATATTCATAACATCTAGTACAAGATTTAGGAAGAGTAACGGACAAATCATTTTTATAGTGATAAGAAAAATAAGATAAATATTAGTGCTCCTAATTATTCCTTCCCACATAAACCGCTGTTTCAAGCCAATAACTCAATACTCAGGGAAAATGTATTAGTGGAAATTAATGATAAAGCTTAAGGCCAAGAAAGTTGCCCTTATCGAAACAGGTCAAGTCAGGATTTTAATCCGTATCGCTAAGTCGTTAGAAAGCTCTTGACCCATTGAAAAGCTGTCATTAATAATGTACGATCTTACTTCGTATTTATCATAAGGAAATCTACAATTAGGTATCTACATTATAATAAAAGAATACCGACTGCGTGTCTGTTAGTTGAGCTATATAATGAGCTGTTTAGTCGTCTAACATTTTTTCTTAATATTATATGCGTAGGTACCTATTTAAGTATTCTACGACTCATTTTTAATGCACTGCTAATAAATAGTACAACGTTCCGAATCAGTGGGGAAAGTGCGAGTTTTCACCGAGCGACTGCGTAAAAACGTAAAAACTCGATTATATAGAGAAACAATAAAGCGTTTTCTCTCGCTATAACTAGATGGCGCTGCTTCAATTCCATATAAATTTGCGTTACGTTTTTACGCAGTCGATCGGTAACAATCTCACACTAGGTACACTGAAAGAAATGTGATCGGTCCTTCCTTAAAGCATTCATTATATATAAAAATTATCCGTTTATTTAAATTGTATAAAATAGATTATAAAAATTATTTTACTATTGTAGATAAATAATAGAAGAAAATATTTTTAAAAAGTGTACCTACTATATTTTTCAGAAAGAATGAATTACTAAGACCAAACTTAAGGAAAAAATTTAATTCTACTAACATTTAGTAAGAAGTATAAAATCAGATGTATGTTTGTTTTCTATAATCTGTGGCAATGCGTATGAATGGTTAGTTCTTGCCCCTATTGGATTCCATTCCAGATCAGTTTAATTGGTTATCATTAATGATGTACGGTTTCAATAGCGTAGTGATGATAGCAACGTAAAACCTTCTTTATAGCAAACGATATCATATAGATTCAAAAATCGTACTATATTCGTATCATTATTGTTGTTACTCGTGAGGGGACTTGATTAAATGATTTGATTTCTTGAGTACGCTGTTCAGTGCTAGGATTTGACCGTACCGATGAACTTACTACCGATTTATTATTTAATGAAAAGCATATACAGTTATGAATGCATTTTGAGTAATTTTTGCATTAAAATTTAAACTTGGCTTTTTTGAAAATAAATTAAAAGACCGTTGCCTTAAAATCTGACTAACAAATTTAACAACTAAGTTTAAAGACTGCTAGAAATTAGCACAACTGGTGCTGAAGTAGCTAAGACTAATCTATATATACTAAAGCCAAACTCGATTGAGAATGCTTGTCAACAAACAAATTTAAAATGAGGGTAGAAAATACAACACATTTTATGCCTAATAAATATAAAATTATGTTTTGTTATTTTAAAAATCTTATTTATAAGATATTGAATATATTAATTAGTTTTAAGCTTACTAATTTAATTTATTGTCATGAATTCCTCATTAACTAGTCAATTATAAAAAATAGGTGTAAAATGACTAGTGATTTCTACCTTCATTTTTAATTTGTTTGTTGACAAGCATTTTCAATCGAGTTTGGCTTTAGTATAGCTGAGTGACCTTAATCTGGACCGAGTTTAAGTAGAAAATCGTTAGATATAAAACACCCTAATGACGCACGACGTGTAACACCTACAATGCATCTGCACAGAATCGTACATGTAACCATTTTGCCAATAAATAGCGTGAGGCAATGCGGCCTTACCATCCCACTATAGCACACTAATAAATACGTAGTAGGCGAAAATCCTCAAAGTAGGACTGATCATCCGAGGTCACATTCATAAAGACTATTGTTTCTATTTTTATTAAATTCTAACCATCTTTGTTTACATCTGTATAACCATTCGCCTCAATTATTTACAAAGCTTGGAGGAAATGCAGAATACAGACGCAAAGCAGTGGCGTGCACATGGTTTTAGCCTAGGGGAGGCATTTTCGAACACAAACGAAAACGATTCAATTTTTCAATTATATGTATGGTTATAAATAAATTTATCTACAATTAAGTATTTTTTATTAGTACTATAACTACTATTAAAGTACTGTACTATTTGAGACTAATATTTGATATATTACAAAAACTATATTAAACAATTTGTTGAACCTTAAGGTCCATCCTTTATATCCTTCCAAACGTTACTTGTATTGCTAAATAAAAACACAAGGGAAACAAAACAATCGGTTGGTGTGTACACATACACAAAGACACGAAAAGGTATCACATAATTTACTATGAAAAACACAAGTTACAATAGTACATTTCTTTTGTGCTAATTGTAACTTTGGTACACACTGTCCTAATCGAATAATTTCTAATTTTATCGCACACGGATATGAATTAAAAGATTTAACTACTATCCGTTTTAAACACACAAAATCAACACAGGTTTCACACGAAAATGTCTTCGTTTTAACTTCATTATAAGGTTACTCTATAAATAAACCTTAAAAAAACACAGAATATTCACTGTAAATAGCTACTTGAAGAAAATTAATAGTACCACAAAAAATTTAAAAAAATCGATTTGAGTTATAAACATTGAACGAAGGCGCAAATTCATAATATGAAGACGACAATATGGCCGGATAGCGCCTGACTAACGTTGTTTCTACTTTTTATTAATACAATGACGTATTTATAAAACTTAAAAAAATTAATTAGTCGAATTGGTATCTATATAAGATAGAAATATAATTGCAATTATTAGAAATGATAAAATATTTCTTTAAATTTTCAAAAGAATACGCTTTTATTAGACATTATTTATAAAACATTGTTGTTATTTTACATAAGAAGATATAAATTATATTTTATTACAAGTGAATTCACTGGGTTCTAAGGACAGCAAAGCCTCAGAGCTTGTATTGAATGCACGCCACTGACGCGAAGTATGCATTATGTGTGCCTTAGTCCGATCTTTTTGAAATAACAGGATATTTTATTTTTAAAAAATTGTTATTTACAAAAATGGGAATGATGGCAGCAAAATCATGTATTAAAACCCTGTCACAATCCTGTGACAAGGTTACAGATCTGTGCTACATTGAATTGTTGGCTTAGGTATATATAAGTGGGCAAGAGACAGAGACAAATTTCGGGACGAGTTTCGACGTACACACTAAGAGACGAACAACGGCACACATATTGAACTAGAAACTAAAACAAACAACATTTTTTGGGCGTAATACATAAAAGACGGACGACAAATAAGATGCAGTACACGAATTTTGCTCACCCTTCAATTATAATTAATTATTCAGTAAATATAAATTCTGATATCACAAGTGACGGACCAACTGTGTACTCTACTGTAAATAAAGCCTTGACAAGCTCTCGGTACCGCATGCATCTATAGTTGTGGATATATAAGTAAAGATTAAATCTGACACCTGCTAATTATATGAAATTGTTGGAACACGATCTCGAGATAAGCGTAATTGATCAATTTACCGACAATTTCAATAAAATATAATTATTGAAGTTTCCAAAAGTCCGGTAGCCCGTCATTACCGAAATAACATCAGGATAATATTATGTTATTGAAGTCGTCAACGTTATTAACATTTTTGGACACCGTTACGTAATAAAGTTTGCATGTCGGACATTGTGAAGTAAAACTCGTATATCTACATAAAGCGCTGGCTTAAGTTTCTGTACTTTTTTATTCCACTGCCGACTGATAAAATGTTCAAACTTTCTGAGCTTTGCGTTCTTTACTGCTTTATAACGTTATAAAGCAGTAAAGAAGACAAAAATGCAACCGTGACGATAACAGAAAAGTAGACCGAAGTGTCTGATTTTAACTCCGCAATCTTGTATTTGTAACGTTGTGAAGCAGTGCTATAGACAGAGGATATTATGATTAATGTAATAATGGCAAAGATGGTTAAGGTAGTGCCGTGGTCACACTCACTTACAGTACATCTACTATGATTATGTTAGTACCAGGAACGCCTCCAACAACAGAACAACGCCTTAAACAGAAATTGTAGGAATAGATTGCGACCACGACTCTAGCTTAACCGTTTTTGTATCTATGCGTTTTGGTGATTTCCTTTATGGTAAATGATGATGCAATATTAGATGGAAGCTTAACTAGTTAGGAGTAGAATGAAACTCCTCTAAACTCATTTCAGTTGCTACACGACAGTGTACCTAGCTAGTGGTAACTAGCGATGGCCGAAGCCACCATCAGCCAAACTTTTTAGACCCCTATTTTACGTAATGGGGTTATAGTTTTTAATCTTAGCCCGAAAGGACTGGAATTATTATAAAGAGAAATCAAAAAATGTGAACATCGTAAAAAACGTTGTTAAGTATACTGAAATGCAAATGACTCGTACTTGTATTTAAAACAAATTGCAAGAATTTGTGAACAACATTTTAATAAGATCAATAAAAGATAAAAGAAATGCTCCTTACAAGTTTTTGCTTTAATTACATTTTTGTATGCAATTATTTCTTATCGTACATATTGCCAGAGTAAGCGATGTAAAAATAATTATTTGTAATGCCTTTTAAAGTTAGACATATTCAAAAAAGGAATAATACGACTACCTATCAAAAAGATCTTTGTCAATTTTTTAAATTGCCAATTTCTTCTATCACTGGAAGTCGATGGACGTCAGAATCTTAGCCCAGAAAGTTAGGCGAAATCAGCAAATCATCAAATCTCTCTAAGGGCATCTAAAGCTATAAAGATATTTCATCTTCTCCGTTTGTCTAGTCGAGGGTATTGCACTGTGCTCGCTCAAAACCCGCGAACAAAAATTAAACATTTAACTTATATGTTTTTTTTATTTATTAAAAATGAACCCTTAGCGGATGGAAGCGGGCTAATTTAGCGAGCTAATTATGAGTGGGATGAAAACCCACACAACTTTTGGTTTCTACATGACATTGTACCGGAACGCTAAATCACTTAGCGGTACAATTTTGCAGGCAGGGTGGTAACTAGCCACGGCTAAAGCCTCCCACCGCCCAGACCAGGACTAACTAAGAAAAGCCCCGCCGGGAATCGAACCTCCGTCTTATAAATCCACAGCGCATACCATTGCGCCACGGAGATCGCCAAAATGTTAATAGTTGCTACTTGTATGGTTTGAATATATTGAATTACTGTTTTACGTAAAAGCATAGTAACTCAATGTCATAGAGATACGTTTTTAAAACAAGTCTAGATATACCACATATATGTATAGGGTTCTCTTTAGTTTCGCTCTTCATAAAACCTTGCAAATCACAATTTTTTGCCAAGAATTTTAATTCCCAAGTTATGTTGATAAGTAAATAAAATGTAGACTCATTAACACCCATACAAAGTCAACATAATATGCGCTCCACAAATGGGTGTTTTTAATAAAAATTCCAACTCTGTACTCGTTTAAACATCAAAGCATTCAATTTATAAGAATAACTAGCAGTCGCCCGCGACTTCGTCCGCGTGAAAACCTCTTAGGTATCCTTCTAATTTTAAAGACAGACTCTCATACAAAATGTGTAAAGGCACATATAGTGTGCTCATTCCCCGCTCCCCCTCTCAATTTAATTTTTTTATAGTTTCCCGTGAAGCAATATTCTCCGTCCCGTCCCGTGTACTAAAGGTCTACGTTTTTGTTAAACATTGTATGACATTTCAGTACATTAACATTAAAAATATATATTTATGGCAAGCTGATGGGTATAAATTGATATTAAATAGTATATTTCACTCTTGAGTCTAGCCTTCAGAATAAACAAAAATAATTTTACAATCCGATACGCAGATAGAGATTAGCCCGTTTAAACAAACGAACAAACTCTTCCGTGTACTAAATAGATATTTGAACAAAGATCGAATTCTTAATTCATCATCGTATATATAACATAGATCTAAACTCCCCTCCCGCACGCGCACCCCCGCCTTGGTGACGCTCACTTCGCAACGCAGAAATAGTAATATTTTAATTTCGTCCAATTTTAATCTTTTAAATACCAAATATTATCTACATAAACTGTACTTAGTGATGAAATTATTTATTTTGATAAGGATTAATAGCATGAGTAAAATAAATGCGTTTAAATGTAGTCCAAAAAAAATTAAGATTTTTAAATAAAAAATGGTTGTTGTGCCTCACTCGACATAGATAGATATAGTGTGTCGCGGACTTTTTTGTAGATATTTATAAGATCTCCAATTAATTAGAACATTTTATGGTTCTATCTTTTATAGTTTACGCAGCGTACGCAAAATAAGTAACTATTCTGGTTGATTTTTTACACCTTGTGTCCGAAAAACCCAAATATTTTACGGAACCCTAATTTTTTCCAAAATAAAATTTAGCCTATGTTACTCGTAAATAATGTAGCTTTCGAATGGTGAAAGAATTTTTAAAAACGGTCCAGTAGTTTTTGAGCCTATTCATTACAACCAAACAAACAAACAAACAAACAAACAAAGTTTTCCTCTTTATAATATTAGTATAGATAAAGTTCTTTTAGAGTTATGGGTGATGCCATCGTCTACACCATAGACTCCCAAAGTGGTACGAGTAAGTCGTAAGTACCACCCACGATTGGGTTTTCAACTTTTCGTCTAGCATGGTCAGAAAAATTGACAATTTACACAGCTTCCAAATATTAATACTGGATTATTAGACAAAATAAAAATGAAAAAACAAAGTGATATTTTAAACGGTGAAAAATAAATGATGAAAAATAAATATTGAGTATATAACGTTGTTAACCAACATTGGAACAATGTAGTATACCGCTATTAGATTGATAATGAAAATTAAACTTTTTTAGGGCATCGATCATTTTTTGTTTCTCTTCTTTAAGCTAAATTGATATAAAATATGTATGAGAAATATGTAGAGTTAGCATTTTCGTGCCTTTGCGTCATTACTTAACATTTAATAATAAACCTATTGGATCATCGTAGTATTCTAAATCTTTACTCCCCTAAAAGCCTTGACTTTAAAAAGCTATTAAAATAGGCTAATCATTACGATGCCGGGCTGAAGGGCTAAAAGTTTGGGAACCCTACGCTGCACATTCTACATTTAACACCGTATGGCGGCAAAATATCGGCGCCAAATGTGAAAGGCGACCGTATTTGTGCAAGTATGCTTTTTTTAAATTCCAACTAAAACAACACATTAACATTCTTTGGAGGTTTAAAACAAAAGGGTTTTTATCTCTACGATGGCGCCTACTGTAGCAACATTGAGATTTTGGGTACACATTTCTTTTAAAAGTAGAGCATTTTTACTTTTAACAGAATATTAACTCATTTGAAATATGACTAATATTCCCTTTCCTCTATAACTAAGCTAAAAGCCTGTATGACAAAGGGGTCAGGAATCGAAGTCTATAGCTACCGTGGAGATCTTAAGGGCCTGAATAGACCAATAGACCAAAGTAGGTAATATCTTGCTTAACGTAACCTAGGTTCTCAATTAAGGTTACATTTTTTAAACTGTCTTAAATCTGGTCTACCAGTGATATTCGATCCGTTATATATTAGTTTCGCTATAAATTTCGATGATTCGATCGCGATTTTACCAATATACCTACCTGTTATACCTAAAAATTTTAGGTATAACAGGTAGGTATTATATATAGCGTTTTGGTACGCCGCTAGAAGTCATTTTGGGCTATGAGCTTGTAAATCTTTCAAGTTAGCTCGCTAATATCTTTAACTGCATCATCACTTAACATTAGGTGATATCGCAGTCAAGGACTAACTTGTCGTTGAAGAAAAATAAAAACCAATTATTTAGGGCACAGTTCTCCGGGCGAAGGTTAATAGATCGATCAGTCAAAAAGTTACGCAATTTTTGATTGATTCATTGCGCTCGTGCCGTCACTTGTTAGCTAAAGAGGTTAACCTACTTTAATAACTGCCTCGGTGGTACGAATAGTTAGTTAGTGCGACTACCGAACACCTAATCTCAGATTCGAGCCCTGGGTCGTGGTTTTTCTTGTAATCTCAATACAAGTCGGGTGGAAAGTGAGAGCATTTTAAGCCGGTCCCGGTCTTTTAAGACGACTAGATCTAGTTCTGGCCATGCTGTGTATGATTTTAGTCTATGCTGATAATAAGGTTTTCTCCTAGAGCTAAATATGCTTAGCGTAAATGGCACCATAGGAAAAGGGCTGAACTCAAGAGGAAAGGGTTGGGTCATGGTTTCAAAACCCAGTGCCATTGTATATACTTTCGTCCCTATTCCTAACACAGTTTAAGTATATGACTAATTAAAGGGGGCTATTAGTTATATTTAAAAATGCGACAAATATACTGTTGGAAAAAATTAGCACCACACATAAAAAGTAAATAAGTATTATGACCTTACAAATGAACTAACAAAAAATAGAACCGACTCAAAACGCACTAAAAAGTAAAAAATAACTGCGTCATTTAGTTGCTTTAATTTACTTAAGCATATCTATGAAGTCGGTGCCAGCCAAGTTTAAAGAACATTTATTTAACGTAGTAAAGCAGTTTGTGGGTTCTAGGTAACGCCCTTAAAGTAGAAACCTTGGCTGTCACCGAATCACAGTTATTTTTTATTTTTTAGTGCGTTTTGAGTCGGTTCTATTTTTTGTTCAAAATTTTTATTTTTAACTTTTTAGTGATTTATCGACACGTAACCTACTCGTACTATACCCTCATAGTATATTATACGGCAGTACTAGCCAAAAAGCTACAGATACTTACACAAAAACCTATGGGACCATATTGGAAGTGTGCCCTTTCTAAAAAAAGAATTATCAAAATCGGACATTTCTGTAAAAAGTTATGCGTGGTCATACACAAAAAAAATATACGTGTCTAATTGAGAACCGCCTCCGTTTTTTTCGTCGGTTAAAAAATGGCAATTTGATCAGTAGAAGTGCGAGAGGTAAACCAGCAAAATCTCTCAACAACCTGCTCCAAGACCTTAGCCTGATGAGAACTGCAGTAAGCTCCATTCTAGGACTAGTATCCAAAGTTGCTCTAGCAGAATCCTACCACATTTAGTTGGGCAGGGAGAATAATTCAAGCAAATAAGGCCTACATCCGTGCTGCAGTTTCTGACTCTATTCGGTGTATTTCTCTCTGCTACACGATGAACTCGATACGTGCACGGTGTATCAATGCAATGTTAAGATGTTCGTCTTATGAAACTTTTTAATGCAAAAAATATAGTATATATACAGACATCGGACATGTGCGACTAATTTATCGTTCCAGAGACTATCGCAACTGGAGGTCAGTACTCGAATAGTTTTTGCGGCGGACCACACGTGGCTCCAACCGCCGCGACACATATCGGCTAAAAATAGCCAAAGCTTTATTTATTTTTTGTTATTACCAACTGCCTAATGGGGTCATGTAGCTGACCGTAATAGTTAATCTTATCTATACACTGTTTTGGTTTAGTTAGTGATAGTACATTAGGTACCTACTTTCTGTTTAAGCATGTAACGAAAACATTTTAAATGAATATTTACATGTATTTTAAATAACAAATTTTTATACTAGTATATTATTATATTTCAAACATCAAGAGTTTGTATAAATAGGTTTAAACGAGCCCGACAGATCTTTATAACGTTTTATTAAAATTATATATAGATAAAAATATATAAGTTTAATTAAACCTCCAAGATATGATCCACAATATTAATAAGTTTTTTTTTGTTGTAATGCTATAACACTAGACTAGGCTTGACGCTTGATGGTATGCGATAGATGCAGCCTACGGTGGTACGCGGTAGCCTAAAAGATACCTATCCACCCTTGACTTAAAGATACCCAAATTGTAGCTGGTAGGGAAAACGTAAGCTGAAAGGGCATTGTTGTATCTAAGGGCCAAATGTTACCAGTGCGTATGAGGATTGAGGAACCAAATCGCTTAGTAGGTAGGTAATAAACGCGTCCAAGGGATAAGTTATCTTTTGTCAGCCTTTTATTCTTCTTCATAAAAATAAAGCGTTAAAATCTAACTGCCCTTATTTTCTCTATACAAAAGTGAACTAGTGATCACGTTTTCTATTTTATTGTTGTAGATGTGAGTTGCCCGCCCGACGCAGCCCAAAAGACAAAGCTCATTACTAAAATATCACGCTTGGTGGCGCAGCCAAGTCACAACTAATGTTCAGAATGGGTATGTTTTGTGTCCAGGGTTGCCACGCATAATATAATATTCAGTTTCATAATTTGTAATATTAGAAAGGTTTTTATTTTCTATTATAGAATTTTAATAAAGAATCCTATTTTATTATGATCTAGCCTACTTATTAAGCAAATAAGTAATTTAATTTACTTAAACTTATCGTGCATTTAAACTGGTATACTTCCTAACTATCCAATAATGCATTATCTTAGAGATAGTCTTAGTTCTTCAATTAGTCAGAAGAAATATAATGTTATTTTCCATCCTTTCAGTAAAGCAAATGTGTTGTCCCTGAAAAATAATTCGGTGTCTCAACTTGCTTATATTAATGCTATGCTAACATAAATGCTTGTTTTTCTACTGAATAGGATAAATAATATCTTTATTTAAGTAAGACTAACAAAAAAAATATCTAATATAACTACAGCCATACGCTTACGAGCACAACTAATCTATGTACTTAATTATTATACTAAAACAAAATAAATAAAATAATATTTTATTTTTTTTAAGAAGGTCGCCAACCCTAATAGTATTCGTAGAGAAACATACAAATAGATCAATGTCTGTCCTAAATAAATAAGATGCAAACGTGCTGCAAACAATGGCCGAAACAGATGACGTGTTCGTACATTTTACATTCTACCGGCTGGACTTTTTGTTAAACAAATATTATTGGAAAAGACTTGCGGGCAAAAAAGACCAAGGACTTTATTTTCATTATTGTGGACATAAAAATCTTGGTATTGAATTTTATTCAAGGAAATATCGACTTTGGAATAACTATTGAGCTATTAAAAATAGGTAAGTCAATAATTAATTGCAAAAAAAATTTTAACAAAAAAAAAGAACCGACTCAAAACGCACTAAAAAGTAAAAAATAATTGTGTCATTTAGTTGCTTTAATTTACTTAAGCATATATATGAAATCGGTGCTAGCAAGTTTGAGGAAGATTTATTTAACGTAGTAAAGCAACTTGTGGGTACTAGGTAATGTCCTTTAAGAAGAAACCTTGGTTCAATTTTTATTTATTACATTACTATACTGTCATAGTATATTATACGGCAGTTGTAGTCAAAAAGCTACCGATACTTACACAAAAACCGAAATCGCTGCAAGTGTGCCTATAAAATTTGAAGAGATCCATCAATTTTCCCAGGATTTCATCATCAGATTCTAACATGATGACAATGGGACCACTTTGAAAGTGTTCCCTTTCTAATAAATAAAAGAATTATCAAAATCGGACAACTCTAAAATGTTATGCGTGGCCATACATAAAAAAAAATATACGTGTCGAATTGAGAACCTCCTCCGTTTTTTTTCGTCGGTTAAAAATAGGCTATTTTGTTTACCGCACCAACAATTTCCATAGAATTTTAGCTTATTCAAAAAAGTACCTACTGAGATACTAAAATACATAACTACGTAAAAGTAGAGAGGTACCATTTATATAAAGACTTATTTCATTAAAATAATACTCAAATTCAAATAATTTAATAAAAACACGTATTTATTTTGCATTTTTATTGTAAAAACCATTTTTTTTAATATTTGTGATACAAAAACATTTAAAATTAATGTATTTAGCTAATTGACACATTCCGCGCTATACGGTACGTGAGAAAATTTGTTTTTATTACTAGAATACACATCGATTTTTTTAAATACAAGAAATAATTTAACTACAACAATAATTTTTATTACGACATCGCCAAAGCAACCAGTTTTCAAAATCCATTCAATAGTAACAGAAAGTAACATCTGCTCCTAGACCCATCTAGCGGGTGGCAACATTTTACGAGGATCTTAATGTCCTGCTTAAAATTTTAGGTCGTTAAAATTTAACGATCACAAAGAGATGTTTATAGATGGTCGTATTTTATCACGTTATGTCGGAGCTAAGCTTGTTGCCGAATTATATTTATCGCAAGATTAAACTTGGCTGCTGTATGTAGGTTTTTTAATTTATTGGAAGTTAGTTGATTGCGAGGACTCACACCTGATTGCAAGTGATGATCCAATAGAAGGGGGCTAATTACTAAGGAGTGGGATGAAATCCACATCCTTTCCAGCCTCTACATGACATCGTAGAACGGTAAATCGTTTGGCAGTTCGTCTTTGCCGGTAGGAGGTAGCCAAGGCCGAAGCCTCCTGCCAGCCAGATTTAAAAATATTTAGAAAATCTGAATAGGCCCAGTCAAGATTCGAACCCAGGACCTCCATATTATAAATCCACCGCACATATTATTGATGTATTTATGAAAATTGGTGTAAGAAAGACTAGGTAAATACGAGTATAAAATATACTGTGTTTTAAGGATTTTTAAAACTCGACCCCATATAATTATATAGGTAAGGCAAGTTCTTAATATTTCAAGATATATTTATAAAAATTGGTAAAAAAACTGCTGGATTAACTACTTACATCGGCAACCAATTTTCACAATGTTTATCTATTAATTTGTCTTTTGATAAGACATTCAGACACACATTAAATAATTTTATAAGTACCCAAGCTATTTTTAACCGACGAAAAAAAACTCAATTCGACACGTATATATTTTTTTTTATGTGTGACCACGCATAACTTTTTTCAGAAAGGGCACACTTCCAAGATGGTCGCATTGTCATCATGTTAGGATCTGATGATGATATCCTGGGAAAATTTAAGGAACTCTTCATATTTTATAGGTACACTTGCAGTGATTTCGGTTTTTGTGTAAGTATCGGTAGCTTTTTGGCTACAAGTGCCGTATAATATACTATGTCAGTATAGTACGAGTACGTTATGTGGCGATAAATCAATAAAAACAAGAAATAAAAAATTTTAACAAAAAATAGAACTTAATAAAAATAAAAATTTTTTGTTAATTTTTATTTTAGTAATTTTATTTATATCAATTCCACGCTGACGAAATCGCTGGCATCCGCTAGTATAATGCCTTAGTTTTAGGCTAATGAAAGACGAGACACAATTAATTAAAAATTTAGAGTTATGCTATAAAAACTAATTCTAAATATAATATTAAGTAAAAGCAATATCAATAATTTACGGGCAATAAAGAATTAGGGAAGCATACTTTTATCTTAACAACAAGCAATAACCACGTTTATTATTAACGACAATCTACACAGTCGTTATACAGGAGATTATTTTCTAAAAAAAACCAGCACCCGCCATTAAAAACTGCCTCTCAACGAAATCTCGGAGCCGACAAAAAAGAAGACAACCCATAAATCATCTTCGGATTACAAAAAAAAATGGAAACGGGCCTCGATTCTAATCGCTTCGATACATTTCTTGTGCTACCTGTGTTTGATAGGAGCGATGTTGAAGTATTTTTTATTGTCTTTTAGAAAAAGCTGAATTGATTTTTGAAATGAAAATAATTTACAACAAAGATCACGTACGCTATACTCTTGTCCGGTAGGTATAAGTACCTACTGTACTTATTTGACAGCTAACGTGAAGGACAAATAGGTACTTTAAACAAATTGTTACGATGAAATCACTTTTAATTCGCCTTTAGTCTGTTAATTTGAAATTAATTAATAAATAAAATATTTATAAAAAGGTTGTATACATACACTAGCATCATTTTGATTTGCCAAAACAAATTAAATTATATTATATTACATATTAAACTACTTAGTATTAAATAACACGTATAAGCCACAAATAAACATGACATAAGTTGATATTGGGTTGATAACTCTACTTTCACTAAAAAATCTGAGAAAGTGAGTGCGTTGATAAGGTACGAAGATAACGTCAGACTGACACTATCAGGCCGTTACTTCAACTTGTAATGGCAAGAATGTTGAGTAACAGAATTGATTTATTTGTTTCTTTCCAGCTGAATTGTAACTATATGGATTTTCTCCTCCCTCTATGGACTCTCACAAGCCTACATATACATAAGGGTATAGGTATGTTTATTTGGTATTCAGACTTTTAGAACCATCTAGATTTTTTTTAAACATTGTATTTACTTATCTAACAATTACTCATATACCCCGTACAACGCACGCAAATAAGTCAGTTTGGCTTCTTAAGCCTGGAAGAAGAAGAAGAAGAAAATCTTTATTGAACACATAATACATAGGACAAACTCACAGTAAAAAATAAGATAAAAAACAAACATGAATGCATGCAAAGGCGGCCTTATTGCTTGGAGCAATCTCTTACAGGCAACCCTTGATGATAGAAACTGTGAAATGAAAGCGGAAATGGTGCAAGACGGAATAAATAGATTTTGATATATAATATATATTCACACAAACATAAATACATATATATTTACATAAACGCATTATACACATACAAAATATTATATATATAATACTAAATATTTAACGATAGATAGTATAGTATAGATAGTATTTCTTCTGGAGTTGTGTATTGAAACACCACTAACTTCCCAACTCCTGTGTTCAGTAAGCACGTTAACCCGTCAGCCCGAGTCATTGTTATAAAATCACTTACACATAGGTAGTTAAAGATGATCGTTACAGAACCAAACGTCATCATCCTGCCCGTAAAGATTCTCCATCCTTCATAAGAACAGTAAGTCTTGTAACGACAAGTCGGCAAGTGTGATGGACTAAGCCGCACTATTTATTTTCCTAAAAAAATAACAGAGGCTTGGCTCCTGTCATTGGCTGATAATGGTACCTACGATACCTACTGTCTTCTACGCGACCTAAACTAGAAAACACATTCAATAACAAAATATTAAAATGTTCGTGAATTGACTTTACAACCCTTTACCAATTTCGCTAACCTTTTAAACTAAAGGCATTATTTTTTTTTGGTAAATAAATATTGATACAATCTGTTTCAACATACAGGCGTAACCAGCCTACGTGTTAAACAATAAATCACGTAAACATTTCCCCTTAATTCCAAACACGGCTACTTATCTCCAGATGACAGATCTCAAACCCGAGTGACGAGAAACTTCACACCTCGCCTATCATCAATCTTTTAAAACAAATAATCTGAAAAGTAATATTTAAGACAACCATCCACTAACATTGTACACATCGCACGGTATAGCGTCGAAAATCATGTATAGGTGAATAGCATGCATAAAAATGTACTTGCAACTTAGTTCCGTAGACCAACGATTTTAAGGGTGTCATCCTGAGTTGATCTCACCAATAATAATTGTAATATAATTTCGTTAATATATTGAAGACTACAAGCGAAGATTTAAATCCCGCGCCCAGTATTCTAAAACCTTTTGTATACCTATTAAGAAATCCCATAACCAAAAGGAGTTCATTAGTGGATGAAATCTAAAATTTACTATTTTTAGTATAGGTATAAAACTTACATCCTGATAGTACATTAGAATAGTAAAGCATTTGGACATTCGTCTATCTAATATATAAAGGTTGTTAATGCATTTTTGTGAATCCATATTAATTGTAGAGTGTATTATCATGGATAAGATAAGCTGATAAAGTGGTTTATTTACTAAAACTTCTTTAATTTAACAAGCAATTTCAAAATGTTTAAGTGAACATAAATAATTTAGTTTAATCAGAAATCTTTTATTACTGTTACAGTTTCGCATCGCATTTGGTTATCTGTGGACAAATACTTTCACAATCGGATTATTTCTGAGAAGAAATTACCAACAGCGTAAGCATGCGGCTTCGCATTTGATTCTAATCAACAAAAATATTTTAGACTTTATATTATTGCTGGTAAAATACAATTTTGCTTAATTTACTATGGTTGAATGAATATCTTGCGTACGTGACGTCCTCACCCCATACAGTGTGAGGTCCACGGGATATTAATACAAAATTATGTCCTTGGGAACCCATTCCCCTTTTACTTTAACAATAAACACGTTTTTAAGAATCTATGGAAAGTTTTTTTGCTATAATAAACAGTTCGTCCTATGCCCTATGATCTTTAACGCAAACTTCGAAAATCCCTTGGATTTGGGCCATAAAAAACACAAGCAATAGACCTTATATTGGAAACAATACAACGTTTTAAGATCAATCGTAAAACGGTACGCACAGGCTTTGTTCGATATAATTTTTATTGAGAACGAAATACCGATGTGACCTTTAATAAATAAAACGCAATTTGCGACCTTACAATCTATATAATAATGTATTACTCAAACCATAACTGTTAGGTATGTTTAATGAAATATAGTAGGTCAATAATAATGTGAACTTGAGTCAACCGTTAGTCCGATAGTGTTCCAGTCTATGGTATTATAGCGAAAAGCTTCGACCAAACTTATGAAGAAGATTTCCTAACTATTATTAAAATTTAAACGGCTGAAACTCACATCACTGCTGTCGGAGTATACCCGACTAGTTTCGAACCCATACGGGGTCCTTAATCATAAGCTTGCTTGTTCCTGTAACGCGGTGTGAAGCAAACAATGAAAAGAAATAATATGGATAACACTCGCAATAGTTTAAATTCTAATGTCACTCTGATCACGACAAAAGGTAGTTTCAAAACTCATTACTTCTCGGTAGAGTCTAGCTCCTTTACCGTGGAGCAATTGCCTCCTCAAATTATTATTATTAAAAACTTGTTTGGAAGACTAATATTTCTTACTATAAATAATTTCTTGGGCGTATCCGTACGCAATCAACATACCCACGATGTACATTAATTAACGTAGCTACCACATTACCGATGAAGAAGCAGAGATGAATAACCCAAACATTTGTATTTGTCAGCATTCATTAAAATACTGCAACTGTATTACAAAGGAATAAAGTTCAGATTTGTGCATCAGGTTGTAATTACTTGCATTGAAAATATGACTTTCTTCGTCCTTCATTCCCGATGCTTATACAGTTGTCTCCCCTGTTCATAAATAAAGATTATAAGCACATTAAAGTTAAGCTTGAAGACGCGTTGTAGGTAGGGCCACCATCATTTGATCTTATCCCTGGAACTGTCCTTAGCCACAATTCTTATATCTTACCTTGTGGCACTTTAACATACACACACACTTCAACATTTATACATTATGCTTGTCCAATACTAACACTGAATATACCTAATCTGTTAATTCAGGTTACGTCTGTTGCTTCATAGACACTATACTAGATCATTATATGAGTATATTAAGTTACCTGGCAAAACTATTTTACACTTATTATCTATCCACGACCTTACTGTGCTATATTAATAAACTTATGTGTGGATTTTCCATAATACTTAACTGGAAAACATTTTGTGAATACTTTATGTGTCTAACTTCATCAGATAATGCGATGTAACAAGCACTGTTGCACCCTGGACTATTATTGATTCAGATTTTAGATCACACTTTAGATTCACGTGAATTGTTATATGTTATCAAGATTTTCTAAACTAGAGGACGCCCAAAGTTTCACACGTGTAATTTTTGTTCAGAATTTCGTGATAAAATGTGGCGTATGTGTTATTCTGATATGCACGCTATATCATTGTGAAGTTACATCAAAATCAGTCAGAAGTTTTTGCGAGAAAGAGTATAACAACATACAAACTTTCGCCATCTTCTTATATATAAAATTCTTGGGTCACAGTGTTAGTTACCTTACTCCTCCGAAACGGCTTTACCGATTTTTATGAAATTTTATATGCATATTCAGTAAGTCTGAGAATCGGCTACTATCTATTTTTCATACCCTTAAGTAATAAGGGTTGTCCACCCCTAACATTGTATTTAAATTTTTTAGACAATTTTTTTATGATGTGGCATTAAATATATAAAAAATACATACAACCCTAAATTTTCACCCCTACACGATCAACCCCTATGTAAAAAAAATGTTTTTTGGAAGTAATATACATGGCAAAACAACGTTTGCCGGGTACAGCTAGTTATAATATAAATAAGGATAATAATTATCTCATGTCCTGATTTATCAAAACTCCAAATATGAGTCCTACACATTGATTTCAAAGGGTGCATTTCTATAAGATTTTTATAGTATTGTCCTTTTGGTGGTAAACGCTAAGTTGCTCTTCTAAAGACAGCGGTTTGAAATGCCATTACAGAAGAGATATCGATCTTTTTGACGGAGAGCTTTTTAAGTGAACTTATTTGTTGAGCCGCGTTTAAAAGTACGAGCGTTTGTTAATACAAATAAAATAAATAATATTAAACTAAATGGCCATCCAAACAGAATAGACATGTAATTGTTTTTGACGTTTGGTTCTGATTATGTTTTGTTTGATTTGTTTGTGTGCTTCCGAGGCATAAGCGATGCTTGAACATCGTGAGTTTTAGTCTATACGAGTACAACATAGCCTCTAATAATGTGAGATGATAGGAAAATGAGTAATTTTATCCACACCAAAAGAAAGAAGAAGGTGTAAGCATGGTAGGTAAATTGGGTTTTCTGACGCGATAGGTATATAAATTTATCCCTACCCTTAATCCGGTCAATTTAGTCTGATATATACTGGGGAAACCACGTTAACACGCTATTAGTTGGCGTGGAATACGATAACAACTTTAATAACTTTTAGAATCGTTATATCTCAGAAACGGTGGCTAGTATTGATACATTTTTTATAGATAATTATATGATCTACAATTTTTGTCTAAGGTACTTTTATGATAAAACTTACCGCTTTGCTGAAAATCGCGAAAAACTCATTTTTTGACCTTTGACCTTGAATATGATGGGGAACTTCTAGACATTGTTTGTAATTATGTTTTGAACAACTTCACAGAAATTCAGCTTGTTGGGACTTTATGTAACTTCGTATGTCTAAATTGACAGGACTACCTTGTCTCCTGACCTCACTCAAAATATATAAAATGTCAACTTCGACTTGTATCTTAACTGTTTCAACAAACTAACATTAGGTACAGTTACATTAGTATTATAAACTGCTCTATAAAGAGGTTACAAAACTGTCTTGTCATGTCTTCACAAACATCACTTGGTAAATAAAAATATTAAACCGTTATGTGTTTGTTATTGTAGTAACAATGAAACGGAGAAACCCCATACAATTCATATAAAACACTTTATTATTTATTTGAAATTAAATTAGTTTTAATTACTGGTTTTAATAAGTGGTTCTTATATACTATCGAACAAGCAAACGGCGTTAAAGCACAGAACACTTAATATATAGTACAAGGAATAACGCGAATCGGTTATTGTTTTTTATTTCGCGCGGGAACGATTTAAACAAAATTAAAGAACGCTAGAGCAATATAAATTTCATCAAAATCGCTTCATCGATTAAACTGGAAATAGGTAACAAGCAAACCGTATGGTAAGACTATAAGTTCTGGAGGTGGTATGGTATCACCAAGGGACCCACGCACAACGGCCAACTCACTGGCCAAGTGCGGAAAATTTGGTAATAGATTGCGTTCAACTGAAAACAGTTGCGTATGTCACAAGCAGTGTGTTTGATTTGATTTTACTACCTAAAGGTTAAGTAAGTAAGTGCAATCTCTATGGAAAAATCTCTATGTTCCAAAATAGGGATGGAACTCATGGTAATCCAAGCACGTCGCTTACCCTATGAACCAATGATTGGAAAGTGTTTAATCATTAGACTATGCATGGATCCTTTAAAAATTAATATGATTTTTCGATCTTTCATCTAAGGTTGAGCACAGACGAAGATCTATATTATATTAAGAGGTATCATCGTCGGAAATGCTTTTAATTTTTGTAATTTATGTTTTAGATGACAATATGGAAAAGTAAAGAATGCACGAGTTCGTTGTAAGATTGGTAAGGATGAAATTAAATAATGTGTCATTTTTAACATTAAATACTACACCAAATACACGGACTAGCGGTGCATTGAGTAAAATATATACAAAAGGAATCCAACGCTACATTCGTGGCACTATACTTAAAATTGACGACAAAATTGAAAAAAAATACTGGTGTTAACTGTGTTTCTAATAGGAAGCCCGATAGAGAGAAAATAATCAACATTAATATTATTGTTGGTCTATAATATCTTTAACTCTAAAAATATGAGAATTTATTAAAGGCAAGCTTATCGATGTGAGAGATCTATACCGGATGCCTTGTATTTTAATACAATAGAATTAGTTAGCATATTTTGTACAAAATTATTGGCACAGTCTTTTATTTCCAAATGTAACTCCAAAGGACGCGTACAATAACAGTAACAATGAAAAAACTTGAAATTAATTATTTTTATAATATTATTTTATTATTTTAACATTATTATTTGAGCGCCTTTATCTGCTTGGGATTTGACGACTTAATAAATTGTAGCTTTTAATTTTACTTAACTATCATAAAATTTTTGGCACATTACATTTCTATAATATATTGGTTGACCCGTCTGATCCGATCCGGCAAATGTTATCCTAAGAATTGATCACTTATATTTAAATTTACAAGCAATTTAAATTACCGACATTTCAATACATTGAAATTAAATTGTGAATACTAATAGTTTACCGTGTGTAATCACCCTAAAAAGCAAGTAACGGAATTAATTACGAAAACATATCGAATTGATTAATTTTTATAGGCTATAAGGAGTATATTTAGTAGAGATTACGATCATTGTAATATATCTCCCATATAAAAAGCGTAATGTGGGCTGCCCGAGGCCCGAAATACACTCCACTGAATTTAATCAGAAGTTAAAGCAAGAAAGAGAAAACATTTACGCGAAGCATTTCCTAAATTAACTTTGTTCGTATGCAAGTTTATTCTGGGTTTCAAAACAAAAAATATTCCGTTTGAATACAGTTGCATAAACAATGTTTCGATTTCAATATTTATATTTTCCAAGTAGTAATTTTTTATTGTCTGGTGGTTCTAATTGCCATGAAAAGTACCCCTAAGCTAAGAGTTTCGGTATGATGCCGCGTCGCGTGGAAACCATTTAGATGTATGGTGTGAAAAACATAGGAAACCCGCTACCATCTTAGATTTACCATCATCAGTTTATATCAGGTGAAATTGCAGCCAATAGCCAACTTGTCATTGAATTTAAAGCTTACAAATCCAGATAGAGTCATTCGGGTCAAGTGCGCGCACTTTACTGTTTTCAGCCTCACAGACCAGAACTGAAGCAGAAATTGGAAAATAAAAAAAATGTTTCGAAAAGAATGTTTATTAGCCTACAAATTGAAACAGAAAATAAAACATCCTGTTCCATAGTTAACAAAAAAAATCAAAATTTTGATAGTAAGTCGGAATGCGAACACTTGACCCGTATTGCGGGTAAGTGTACGCAGCCCTGTGGGGTAAGTAGACGCAATAGGATAAGTGAGCGCATTCGATAAATAATCAATATATAACAAAGAAATTGAAATGAAACTTAGATCATCAAAAAAAAATATAAAGCCATCTTAACGAAATATTTAGTTTTCATTTAAACACAGTCAAAAATATCTTAAAATCTAATATTAAGTCTTGCAATGGAGATCTATCTGTTATTAAATCTTCATGAATATTCTTATCTCTAGTACAAAAATAAAACAATCAACACTACAGACATAAAGTAGTTTAACAATTAACCTGTTGATATAAATGACAATATCATGTTCAAAAATTTATAGAATTTTAAATCAGATTGGAAGAATAATTACAAACAAATATACTATTATCACCTTTCTGAGAAACACACATGCCATCAAACCTTATTCTTTACACATTGAATCAATTCTTCTGTTGGTCAACATATTTATCTTGACATAGAGAACGGGGAATAATATTGGGCTAGAAGAAGGTCTAACTTTAAAAGATTTTTTCTTAGTTTAAGCGTTCGGGTAAGTGAGCGCATGCGCACACTTATCCGCGCACACTTTACCCAGAATGCCTAATATCAAACAAATGGCCGCCGACTTACAAACACTCAACTTAACCTTAAATAATGCTTTAAAAAAGACAGGAGAATATGCACTTCTTAAACTAAAACGTAGCTTACCGTCTTCACATAACAATTTTAGAAGCATCGGTGTTTTCCAACACGCTTAAAAGTTGAAATTAAATCAACAAAAATACTTTTTAGACAATTACTAACAGAGTGCACGTAGTAAGGCGTTTGGGCATGTCGCAACTAATTCACCTTACTGGTGCCCCTGATTGACCAAAACAAACTCCTCACCTCCAGTGCCCCTTCTTGGAGATAGAAGCAGTGCGCTCACTTACCCACTGCGCTCGGTTACCCCGAATGACTCTACTAATGAATTTGATGACATGATACCTGAATTATTGTTTCATCATGATAGTCATAATTTTCTCAACACCCCATGAACTTCTTCTACTTCGTGCTAGTTCTTGGAAGTGCATTGAAGTCTCCCGTAGGTAGATAAATTCTACAATATTGTTGAAACCCGCTACCATCTTAGATTTACCATCATCAGTTTATATCAGGTGAAATTGCAGCCAATAGCCAACTTGTCATTGAATTAGAAGCTTACAGATCCAAAAATAGAACCGACTCAAAACGCACTAAAAAGTAAAAAATAACTGGGTAAATTAAAGCAACTAAATGACCCAGCTATTATTTACTTTTTAGTGCGTTTTGAGTCGGTTCTATTTTTGTTATTATAATTATTGTTTATTAGTGGACGCCCGCGTTTCAACCGCGTAGTTCTCGTATCTGTGGAAATTTCGGGATAAATGTAACCTACGTATTATTATTATACGTAAACTATATTGTTCTAAAGTTTAATCATAATCCCTTCAGTAGTTTTTGCTTGAAGAAGTAACAAATATATTTGTACACTGCTCACAAACTTTGGCCTTTATAGTAGTAGTTGTTATGATTAGTTAGAAACTCCATTTTAAATAAACATAGATACTTTTTTATTTAAATACAGTTATATAGTTCATTGTGTGTAGTACCTACTTCATATAATCGCGGGCACTTAACCACAAGTGAGTACTGTAAAAATCCCTTCAAAACATCCCGCCTGACTCATTATGACACATTTGGGTCGCTGATATAGATTATACATAACAATCGACCACGATATATGCATGAATTATTACATGGATGTTAGATCTAGATAATTTAGTTTGTTATTTTTGGGATTTAAAGATTGTTGTTTGTTGTGAATTTAGTTATAAAAATTAAGTTGAAAAAATGCCAAATAAACAGACAATATTGGTAATTTTCTTTGGCACTTCAGCAATTTTTGATGGTATATACCACCAAGTCAGACAGGAGGAGGTAGTTTTTTTTAAATATTTATCTAAGGAAATATTTTTTCTCATAAATATCAATAAAACAGTTGATAGTCCCTTGTATTGAGATAGCGAGTACGAAGCGTCATACACGTTACTTGACATAATAAGTTCTTTAAGTTTAAATTCAAATCCCTTTATTTCAAGTAAAAAGTTATGTTTAGAATTTTTGTAATTTAGTACTCAGTACCATTTAGATTTTTCTGGTGTATTCCGTTCCACTTGACATATTTTAGCCAGGAAGTTTGTTGTCTGCCAGGTCTTTGGATTCCTTGGATTTTGCATTGAATGATACGCTGCAAAATTCAATACTTATGCAAACGCATAATGTGTCCCAGATACTAAAATTTCCTATTTTTCCATTGTTTGAAGCCGCCGCTTCTAAAGTTAAGATATACGAAATGGTGCTTGAATAAGAAGGTGTAATTAATTTAATTGTGGATCGAAATTATAGACATATAGTTGTAACACAAAACTATATAAGTGTATAGCCCGATTTTGTTATCATATTTTTTAATTGTCTCCCACACTGCAACAAATTCAAAATAAAAAAGAAGACGTCAATTGAAAGGATATGAAATGAAGCAAATGAAATAATTTGTCATGTCGCGACAAAGTTCAAAACCCCAGATGAAAAGACCACGCGTTGTTATATTTTTAGGTCTCATATCTCTTATTAGTCATTTTGATGCATCCCAGCTGCCGCCGATTGAATTTGTCCCATAATTTGTCTGTTTTATATCGCGTTAGTTTCAAATGCTTGTTTGATTGTTATTAATCTGTATCGCGTAGTATAAACAAAGGCACTTTGATGTGAATTTTAATGACAAAGTTGCTTCGAGGAAATCGTCAATTCTTTTATACACAGGAAAATAATTACCTAGTAAAGCTTTTTCTGACAGACGTCCAGCAGAGTATTAGATACCTCAATGTCTATTTCTTTTTTCTTTTTTAAGGTAGAGAGCCTTGCGCTTCATAACAATTACGCCTGATGGGAAGCAGTAATGAGATCTAAGTTGGGACGCATTAACCTAGAACATGCTTATTCACTCATGCCTTGAAGATGTTTAGATCGTAGGTGGTAGGAAACACTGACACTGGAAGGATGTAGGAGAATGTTGTGCGGATTAGAAACGTGGATGAAAATACATTTCTACAGCCTTGTAGCATTGCTGAATTGTGAAAGATACTCGTAAGTATGGTTGCCGGTATAACTACAGGCACATGAGACGTAACACGTACGCCTTAAGTTATTGGACACGTGGCAAATACTTTGTGACATATTATTTTATGTCTCGCAAAGTTTCATTCTGCGATATATTTCTGTTAGGTACATTATTAACTAAGAAGCTTAACATCTAGACCGCAAGTTGATAAAGTAAAGTATGAGAAACGTTCCTTGGATGCCCTGCGAGTGTAACTATAAAGTATCTAGCTTTAAGATAGAGGTGATAGTTTTACAGTTTCATTTATAATTATGAACGAAACCTACATTAAAAACAAAGTACCGATAACAAGAACTAAAAAAATTTGACCAAGTAATAATTTCATAGGTTTAAAAATTAACACAACTAACTCAACGCTATTGACCAACTAACTATGTAATTAGTTTCAGTTGAATCGAGCAATCAAGAATACATCGAATTAATCAACGACGCATTTCGCTAAAGCCATCTGCAATCAATCAAGACTTCACTAGGGTCACCAACTTACTTGCTTAAATGTTATAGTCAAGTCCACAACGAAGTCATTCTCTAGACACGAATTTCTGTACTTGTAAATAAATATAATAAACTAATTAAATTCTTCTCTTGCCGATTATGTTATTTAGCTTAATTATAAAGGTTCAGCAAGCCGATTCTGTAACGAAATTCGACACTGAGACGACAATCTGTATCTCTCTGTCTAACATGATAATATAAATTGAGATGTAAAGAAGAAGTCGTGACTCGCACTATCGAGTTTCGTTACAGAATCGTCATGCACGTCACATTTCTAAAATATTATTGTTTACCGTAACTTTATAGACGAATATAGGTGAATAATCATACGAGTGAAGTATATAAGGTGAGTTTGAATTATTAGCCAGCGGCGAAACTGGAGTAAGTGTAATGGATACTGATTACAACAGCGGAATAAAAATATTTCTAGAACCAGTAACAAAAAATTTAAAAAATTACCTACAAAATGTTTACTCACTTAGCACATTTTACATAGCACCATCCATGGCATTCATAAATTAATCACAAGATACCGAACGAACGTATGTCTTAAACATTCGATTACTCCAAACACTTTAGAACTGGTAAAAAATAAATAAATGAAGAACGAAATGAACTTTTAAAAAAGCACTTAAAACAGAATCAGCTGATGTCTGTGCCAAGTTCAATAAACTTTCCTGTTAAATTACCTACTATAAAAACGCGGGCGGCAAGTGTTTAAATGTGCGTGTTTGTCGGCGTCCTTTGTTGCGGTAGCATTCAGAGGCCGACAATCGCACCGCGCCTGTTTGTATCCGCATTTCAAACTAAGTTTTAATCTATTAATGGAAAGTGCATTGACCTTGTCTGTTAGTTTTATTTTGATCAATTTTAGTGTGTAAGTAAGTACATAACTGCCTTGAGGTTAATGGCTGGCTGGCTTTAGGGTAATTTATGGATGTATTGGATGGCGTTATGCGTACTGTCGTAAGTGAATAGATATTTTGTAATGCTTCATAATTTTTTATTTGTTGATTTTGGGAACAAATTTTTTTTTCTATTGTAATCTATATGCATAATACTTGTTCCAGTTTTGCCGCTGGCTAATAATTCAAACTCACCTTATATACTTGTTCATCGAGTACTTAAAAACTATTAGACTGTGTTAGACTTTAGTCGTTTGTCTACATTCTTATCAGTCAGATTATCAACGTTCAAATTTCGCCTCACTTGATGTAGTGTTTTAGACATTCTATCGTAAACTAGAGTAGAAATTACTTACTTACCGTTTTTACTTTGAACCAGCTTAGACGAACTCTAAAGCGGCGTAAATACAGTAATTCCGCCGGAGATTACGTATTTGAGCCGTTTGGAGTTGAAACGCTTGGACCGTGGGGTGCAAGTACTCGTTTTTTTTTATAGAGATATCGCAAAACGATTGATCGACGCCTCCCGTGATCAGAAGGCTGGCATCTTTTTAGGTCAGAGGACCAGCTTTGCCATTCAACGTGGCAATGCTGCCAGCCTTCTGGGCACTTTACCACTTGACTCTGATTCGGAGGAATACTATGACGCCTAACTCTTTTATTTTTTTTAGTTTAGGTTAAGGTAGCGGTTAAGTATTTTCCGTTTTAAATTATTCTATTTATCTGTACGTATATTTAAGTTATTGCTTATTATGAAATAAAACACTTCGCTATATTTGGCATATTTTCAAAATAACTAAAAAACTAACTGGCAATCCTTCTGTCTTCAGTGAAGGCAAAAAAGCCAAATAAATTCACTATAAAATATATTACTAGGAGCAGTATTTAATTTATATAAGTAGTATTTTAAAGATTTACTTGTACAATGAGTGGCAACCCTTAGCGTATCTAATTCGACAAGGCTTGTCTTATTTTGTCTGGAGCATGATGTTTGTCGCAATTGCTTACCACGGTTAATATACTCTGTTAACTACATCAAGGCAAATAAAACAATCGAGTAGTGCAATTACGTCGTTGCTGTAACTCATGTCTAGAAATGTGATATTCAATGGATGAAAACTTAGAGCTTTCTTATTTACATTGATCACTCAAGGCGCAATCGTGACTGAAATGTACGTGTAAGCGGCATCCGGCTGCCTGATATGTAATGTAAATGATTTCAATATTGAACTCAAGTCATTTCTTCTGATCCTGATCTCTTATTGACAATATTAGAATAAACATTTTTTTTGTTAATTCAAGTATTCGAAAAGTGTAGAAAAAGTAAAATTCTGACAAAAATCGTCTAAATTTTAGATAATATGGATCATTAAGAACAAAGAAATAGTCGTAAACTACCACTTTTTTAACCGACGGAAAGAAACGGAGGAGGTTCTCAATTCGACACGTATATATATATTTTTTTTATGTATGACCACGCATAACTTTTTACAGAGTTGTCCGATTTTTTTTTATTAGAAAGGACACACTTTTGAGATGGTCCCATTGTCACCATGTTAGGATCTGATGATGATATCCTTGGAAAATTGAAGGAACTCTTCAAATTTTATAGGCACACTTGCAGCGATTTCGGTTTTAGAGTAAGTATTTTGGCTACAAGTGCCGTTTAATATACCATGACAGTATAGTATTAGTACGTTACGTGGCGATAAATCACTTAAAAGTAAGAAATAAAATTTTTTAACAAAAAATAGAACCGACTCAAAACGCATTGAAAAGTAAAAAATAACTATGTCATTTAGTTGCTTTAATTTATTTAAGCATATCTAGGTCACACTAGTCGGTCGGTCACACAGTTATTTTTTACTTTTCAGTGCGTTTTGAGTCGGTTCTATTTTTTGTTAAAAATTTTTTATGAATATTATAAGTGTTACTTTGTAAGATAGTTAGCTACTATCAAGCAGAAAAAGACATAGTAACTGGCCACACAGTAAAGCGAGGGGTTACTCAAATTTTTACGACAAATTTCGACAACAATACTAATTTTACACAATACGGATAATACTGGACAAAGCATGTGCCTAACATCCCGATGCCACGTGTGGTAGGTTTTTAAAAGAGTTTTTGTTTCGAATTCCTTTGCCAACGGCCAAAAAAGGACGGTTTATGGCACTTTTCACATTGACCGGAATGGTCAATAGGTCGCTCACCGTCTAATATAGACCTTTATTTATACTGCTTTATTTATACTTACACATACTGCTAATAAAACGACTGTTCTGTTTGTCTGTAAATAACAGAAGAAGAACATCAGCATTCGTTTTAGCGTTAGGCAATAATTTAATAAGGTTATTAAACTTTATCGATGCACCAAAAGCTTGCTATTTTTAGAATGCTATTTGTAACACACAACTTTAAATTGAAATAAAGGAAAAAGAGGATAGAATCTGAGTCCCGATTGGAAAACAATATCAAATTTAGCATCATTATAGTTATAATAATAAATCATCAATATCATCAGCATTTTAATGAGTGTCATGACAGAGAGTGGTTGAAGTTGCTCAGACAGCAACTCTCAATCTTTCTTGTAAGCACTGCGGCAAGTTGTGTCGTTCTCGAATCATGCCATTAATCTTTAACCCAAAAGATGCAGCTTAAATCGTTTGTACAGACAATGGCCAGACTGAAAAATTTTTTACGCAGCACAAGTAATTTAATAAAATAATAAAATTATTAATAAAAAGCTTTACCAGCCTTTTTACGATAAAAAGCTTAACCACTGTGATATGTACAGTCCTTGTCAATTAAAGTCTCATTATAATCAAAATCACGTATCAGATGTGGACGCGTTTCAAGGACGATCGAGATTTATCATCGGCCCAGAGACAATGCGACATACATAATCCATCCATCCATAGTACGTAAATTTACTTCTTTACGATATTAACTTATACCACAACAATATATGTTTTATTTTCCTTATAGCAAAAATACAACGCGCGTTACATAAAGCTATATTACTCTGACTCTGTTACTCTGTGTATTACTTTAAACAGGCTGATAGGAGTTTATGTTCTATAGTTGAACTTTTTTTGTTTTAAGTAGCTTTGTTGTCGTGAAGAAGAAAAATTTACATAAAAGGAAATTAATAATGCTTAGCCCTTCTAAAGGCCCATTTCCATTATGAACTGATATGAAGATGATAATGTTGATAATAATGATAATATAATAATGTGATGATACTGAAGTAAGTCTTAATGATGTGATAATAATTTTGTGTGATAAGATTCACTAGACAAAACCTCTATTCCAATGCGGGTTGGCGGGCTTGGAGATATTGTTTCATTTATTAACGGTAATTATCAGATACTGATGATAATGACCGGCATCGAAGGCTTTACGTGCTCTCCGAATCACAGGGATGTAACAACCACCAACTTCCCAACTCCGCGCTTGGAATATACTGAAAATGTCATAGAACAATGAAAAACTCAATTATTCCGTGACCCAACCCAGGACGTCGTGATCGAAAACATGATCATAGACTAACCACTAGACCAACGAGGCTGTCTAATTAATAATAGTAAAAACCTTCACATACCAATAACAGTTATAGAGACAAGGCAATTTGAGCCAATGCTAAATCAAAACTTGTGCACGTAAAAACAATGACCAGTCCCATTTTTATTACTTTGGGGGCGTGCCCGGCATTCATTAGCCCTAATAAAAGTTTATTGCTTTATTAATAATTATTTATTTTAATAGGATAAAAAACTAAGCATGCATATTTTTGGAAGTGAAAGCTATTAATCCTAAGTAATTGTGATATTAACAAAGATATAGACGATTTATAAAAAGTGTAAGCTTTATATCGAGGGATTAGGTAAATGTACGATAGTGAGAAGGTTCTTACAAAATTTTATTTGGTCAAGATAGTATCGAAGTCTAATTTTTTAAAATCTAAACACACTCAGAATTTATACAAAACGCTGAAAAACTTGTTTCAAGGTACTATCTTAGAAGGTACATAGAGTTTTATGAGCGTCGGTAAATATGACTGTTCTATCTATCTTATTTAAAATTTTGCATAAATACAAACAAGTTTACTTTCCTTGGTTTGTCTTAAATAATAATTTAAAAATCAATTGGCTAGTTTTTTTCCGGATCTATTCAGTAGATTGAAAAATTGTAGTAAACCAAAAAAAATACTATACTATCAATAAAGGTAGTAGAAATACTATCAACGAGGCTGTTGTACAATTGAATAGATAATTATATCTATCAATGTATTTACTAGAATTCTACACTTATACATATATATTTTTTCTTCAGAATGAATTTGACTAATTAGTTTACCGCGGGAAACGTAAAGGTCACACAATTTAAATAAATAAATACTATATTGGTCTAACAAATAAAACTAAAATTACTTAGTTGACACTTATTAGGTAGATTGAGATTAGCAAGTAAGAAGCTAAGGAAGTATGCAAATACCATAGCAAATTGAAGGATGTAGTATCTACCTACCCCTATGGGAATGAGACGACATGTTATGTATGTATGTTTTCTCAGTGTTAATGTTAGAAGACTTAAGCATATAAAAAAGTGTTATTTTAAAATGAAAAACATCGTAACAAATGTTTGAATTTATTTGTCCAAATAACATACGGAACTCCAAAACCTTTTAATGTACAGATATACGCATTACATTTAACTTTCTCTCACAATTTACACACTTTCGAGCTTAAGTGCACTTAATCTTATAGATTTAAGTTAGAATGATGCATTTCAAGTAGAACTAAATCTTAAAATACAGGTTGTCTTAATAATCTTTGAGCAAAAACATTAGCTAACTAGCACTATCGTCACTTTAAAGTTTTTAATACAAGTTAAAAAAGACAATAGCAAACATTGTACCTATAATAATTGAAAGTTCCAGGTCCAAACAACAATTTAGTAACAATTTAAAATCCCCTAAATATCCGGAGATGTCTATATAATTTAGCGGTCAGCGAGAGGTCAAAATCACGATGTTATTGCACGATATTACTCCTCCGTAATTGACCACTTCCGGTGCAAAACACTCGAAGTAAGTCCCGTCACAGTCATCAGATAATGATTATGTTACGCCGGACGTAATGTGTCTGAATTGGACAAAATTGTAGAAACCGGTTCTCGCCCGGAAAGATGAGCAAAAAGCTTTTTTTGCTTAAGTAAAGAATAAAGAATAGAAAAATGATTGCTAAAGTCAAAACTTATTTATTTAATCCCTTAATGATGTTCGAAGACTATTACTTTGGAATGCCAAAAACCATTTCCATATGGGAATGACGTCCTTCAAACATAATTAAGTAAGACTATCTACTAAGAATCACAAAGAATTTATAGTGCTGCTGAAGTAGATACTGATCATGATGGCAGTACTTACTTTCCTACTGAAAATTGAATAAAATCGAGCAAATGTAATGCACGTTAGGAGACCGGTATTATAAGGGTCATATTGGACCTATTGGCTTTAGCCTCCTCCGGAGATCCCGTTCCCGAAGTAAGTAAGCATCGAGATAATAAAATAATAAAAAAAATATATTAGTAAGTGTCTTCATAGAAAAATAAGTGACAGTGCTAAATTTCAAGTCATCCGAGTGGATAGTTTTATAAATTTCGTCAGTCAATAGGTCAAAGTATATTGCTTATAGGTAGGTGCAAGTATAGATATGCAATTTTATCTAATCTAGGATGTTCCGAACTCTAACCTACCAAAGTGTAATAACCAAAACACGCGACGGGTAACGTGTCCATTATTGTATCATTAAGGCCCGTTACACATAACTGGGGCTCCAAATATTGTTGCGGTCACATTTGAAAGGAATTCTTCGGGAGCCACTCACTCTTGATTACTGCGGTTATTAGTTACAAACCGATGACCGTGGCTTCGTCTGCATCTATTTAAAGTTTTTTTTACTAGGTCTCTATTATTGCCATGTAATCCACTTGTACAGACAATATAAATACTTGACATCTAAAAAGTGCTAGTAAACTAAGCTTAGGTACATGAAATATACGAATTTAGAATTAGAAGTTCTCGCAGCTGAGAGCTTTAAGTTTTAGGAGAAGAAGTCTATGTTTTAATTTAGGGTATAATTTATCTCGATTCCAAATTTCAGCCAAATAGATTTAGTAGTTGCAGCGTGACGTAGTAACAAACATACCCTTTCAAACGGGCTTTCGTCTTCAATTTATAAGTGTGGTTACATAAAGGCTACCCACTAACCTATGAAATTCACTGTAGTTTGTGTTTCTTAGGTAAGAACGAATTATGAAGTGGTGCTTATGATAGATTGCGGTTAATCGATTAACTACAGCAGTGATTTAGAACAGTTAGCGGTATAATAAAGTCAGATAATACTAATTATTCTTGTAATTTTGTGTTTTGCCTTAAATAATGGATGTCTAATGCAGATCACAATCATCTCGCAAGTGTTTTTGTGTTATTAGTCTTATTTTTGGTACCAAACTTATTATTTATCACTTAAAGGATGAGCAAAAGAGGTATTGCGTGATTATGATTGTCATGGTAATTTGCAGCACCGGAGGCACTGCTATTGTGTTGAGGTATTTATTAATTTGTCTAACAACTAAATCAATGAGTTTTATATAATATAAAAGCGTTGAGATAAAGAAGTTAAAGAAAATAATATAGCCAATGGTTGGCATTGGACATTAGACCTCTTAAATGTCTACATTATTTAAATTCTCACAATGTAACTTGATACACGTTACATCAACTTAATTTAACTCATCTATCCGAAAATCGGAAACAAACAACGATCCCATACGAAATTCTTACTACATAAAATATTACATTATGAATATTTATGTGCATGAGAAGCTGTCGATGTAATACAAGTCATAAATAATAGGTAACGAGGGGCATAAACTAAAAATTAATGTTGACATAAATCTGAAAATTACACAAAATTAAGCAAATCTACGATTAGTTCACGACAGTTAAATATTTACGTAACTCAAAGGGTTCGAAAAGAACTTTGGAGTGATGTAATGAAACCTGTTTAGCAACTAACTGACCTATTGCAAAAGACCAAGGTCAATCAATTGATTTGATAACAGATTGTATTTACTGTGCAGCGAGAAAGATTAGAGCGTTTCATAAAGGTAAGGAATGTAGTTCTGATATTAATCGCATTAGCTGTAGAGGTGTAACTATACTCATGAATTAATGCAATGCTCTGGAAATAGTTTAGTAATTATCTCACTGAATACGTGCTTATGTACAGCTTTTTCAATCGATGTTTATAAATCATCGTACTCATTATCATGATTATGATTGCTAGCCTATTTTGTTATCACCCGTATTTTAATGGCCTTATACTGTATTAGGCCTTCCTCCATATGATTTTAGACGAATCATGTGGCTCCGTTGCAGGTTGGCGATCTTAGGGTGCACGCCGCGGCATGCGAATATACCACAAACTTCCCAACTACAGGCTGAGAATTTTTCCAGAGAATTGTAGACGAAGAAAGACATCTCAGTATGTTATAACCCGATCCAGGACTAGAACATATTCTCGTAATCTGATCACAGATAGGTTGAACCAATTAGGCAGACACTTTACTGCTTAGCAAGAAAGATTTGTACATTTAGTAAAGGTAAGGAATGTAATTCTGATATAAATCGCATAATCTAGAGAGGTGTGCTTCTTCTCATGAATTTATGCAACGCTCGGCAATTGCTCAATTATATCACTGATTACGTGCAGTTTTTTCAATCTATCTGTGGTGTATAAATCATAATAGTTAACTTACTTTAAACGTAAGAGAAATCTTGAAGAAAATAGCGCTTACAAAAATGTTCGTTCTCTTATCATTAGAAAATAGTAATTTTTACACCTAGGTTGTATCTACATACTTCAAATATATCAGCTCAGATAAATTGAAACTCGATGTGAAGGTATAAAAATAACATAATCGTGTAGAAGTAATGTAATTAATTAATTATGTTGGTAATGCATAAAAATAAACTACGCTGCTTGTGTTAACCGTAGATCTGAGGATTATTGGAGAGATGGAAGCCATACTACGATTGGCATGCCTACACGGGTCAGCTTATTACGCTGATCTCATTTTACTAGGGTTTACTAACCAGGAACATGGAATTAGTTTATGCGGTCATTATTTATTTCATAAGTTCAGCATGGCATTATAAGTTTGTATGTAGCTAAATTACTCCAAACCCACACATTCTACAATCGAGCACGAAATACTAGAGTATGTATTTTTTAATATGTTGTTGATACTTCTTTTTCCATTTAGTTCATACAACTATACGTATTACATGTACATACATATACTTACACACACTAATTCATGTCAAGTATTTGGAAGAAAACAGAGAAGAAAAATAAATAACCACAATAAGTGCACTAATTATTATATTGATATAATTACTCGTAAAATGCATCGGAAAAAGGACATATGACCGTTGCGTTGTAAATTTTAGTAGAACCGATAGAAAATATTGAAATAAAGAAGACGACCTGAGAATATTCGAAATATAAATAGTTTGAAAGAATTAATACTCTTCCGGCCGCCGACAAGCGTGTTCCCGAGACTGTGAATCCGGTATAATACGAGGTTCCACTTCGTTCGTTGCCAATGCAAAATAGGTTTCTGGGTTACACAATAATAATCGTAAGTAGGTAAGCCTTTATCGGTTTACCACAAAGGTTAACGCTTCATCGTTATAACTTTAGAATATTTAATAAATATGACAGTACTTCGAGTACCAGCACTATAATGCAGATGAACTTACGAACCAGCAATGCTTGCATTATCGTCAACAACCGTTGTTGACAGGCTGATAATGATGTCCTGCTTCAGCCAGACATCCCGTCACTCTTTGTTGAAGCACTCCCTCTTCCACAAGTACGCCTGATGTGCGGTCCACAACAGACCTACTTGTGGAAGAGGGAGAGCTCCAACACAGGTTAACGGGCTGTCTGGTGAAGTTGCGAAACAGTAATTCTTGTTATTATGTTTTTCTATTTTACACAACCCTGAAAAGGTTGCTTCCGAATAGAAACAAAGACAACTCATCTCAGAAATAGAACCAAGCTAAATTTGAAGCTGTACTTCCCAAAATTTTCCACTAAAATTAGAGTAAATTAACGCCTTTTCCTACTAATGGAGTCATTACTACACTTGATGTCTTTGGCAGGTCAACCAAATTTCAATATCCATAAATCTTAAAAATATAGCTTCCAAATCAAAATAGAACTGACTTACCTTTTCAAAATTTGAACAAAGATAATGTCGCAAAGGTAAATTCGCCTAAATTGTTCAACTCTCCTAAGTTGTTAAAAAATACTAGACTTTCTCTAATTCCAAAAATCTGTTACGCCACGTAGTAATAACCTAGAATCACTTAGATAAAAGGCAACATTCTGTAACACAGAGAAATTGACGGCGGACAATACGTCCGGCTAACATCATTAGCAGGTCAGCTAAATCTCACAAACACCCAGCTATCTCATCTCAGCATAAAAACAAATCTTTTAAAATTATAAATTTATAATATTGTCGCAACACCTGCACGTAGTATTGTCCTAGAATCTCCTACTTTTTACCACACTTAGTGCGACCCGAGAAATTGTCAGCTTTCCCATGATGAAGTCATACGTTACTATTACTACTATACTACTACTATATACTACATTCAGCCGACGTCCTTGGTAGATCAGCCACGTGTCACCATAAATAAACACAAGGGACTGCCACCGGTCCCGATCGGCAGCAACTCGCACGCATTGTTGAAACTTGAATCATCACCTATCCATTATCACGGAACCTGATTCAATAGTTGCTTTTACGCTTTGTGGTATGAAGATATAAATCGCGACTCTTGACTGGTTTGAATGATTAAGCGTTTAAAAGGGATATTGAGTTACGGTTGCTAAATATGCTAAATATTACAGATACGAGTCGGGTATCTGATCTTGGAGTAACTCTGATTTATATAAACGTACGTCCTCGTAAATATTCTCCCAGTATACTAATAATATTTAGCTACAATCGACTAACTTTACTTGCTTTATCCTCTTCAGCTGGATGCAGACTTTGACTGACTGACCGCTGACCCGTATTAGGGCGACGTGGTGCGTCCATATCCTCTCTCCTAAAGACCTGGCCCTTTAGTGAGCCGCAAAGAACGATGACTGATGACTAAATATAGTATAATCTTAAGTTCCGCAGTTAACAGGTTTGAGCAAACAAAAAAATCTATCTTTTTATCTTTGACAGTAGAGCTATCGAGCTTTATCAGGAAATAGGAAAGATTTTCTCGAAAACAAAACATAATATAAATTACAAATAACAATCAAATTCTCGACATTAATGAACCCAACGGGAATTGAATATTTGCCGAAAGTCAGCAAGTCAGTCAAAACTCATAAACTGCAATTGCAATACGGACTGTTCTAATTAAAATAAAATCTTAAAAAACGGAGAAAACTTTAATCGCATTCGAATGGGTAATTACAAGTAAAATGTAGGCAATCCAGCATTTCATATAACAACTGCACGGAAACCGTAACGCTCTTGCAGCTTTTTCATCATATCCAATTAGCTTAATTGACTTCTCAGGCCATTACCTATTAATTTTATTACAATATGGACTAATTTCGTGCTGCAACTTCGTCTGCATGCAATATCAAAAGTGGAATAACGTTTCTCCAACCCAAAAAATTCCTCACTGAAGAATATTGATCTTATGATGACCTCTATGTTTCAGTTTTTTACTACCGATAACGTCCTGGGTTGTTTAGATATTGTTGGGTAACTGACATAGCTCAAAGTGTCGCTAACCTGAAGTGGCAATACGTAGGGTATATAGTTCGAAGAACTATGGGCGTTGGGGTCCCAAGGTGCTAAAATGGTGACCTCGCACCAGAAAGTGTAGTGTTGCTCGACCCTCCGCTAGGGGAACCGCTGGATACAGTTGGCTCACGACCACGGTGTTTGGAATTCCTTTCTAGAGACCTATGTGCAACAAGGAACGTCTGTCGGCTGACAATGATGATGATAAAAAGATTTCATTTTGCTGGGTAGTTTTCTAAATTGGCTCAGATTTGGTCGGGCGCATCAATTGCCTTGGCTTTTTAGCACCCTACCGTTAAAATGGAGATTATAGTGGTTGGAAAGGCAAGAAGAGAAAGCTTTGACTTCTTTCGGTCCACCATCGATCTACTAAATTACTACTGTCTACTCTACATACGTACTTGTATGTAGATACTGTCAAATGAATCTCAAGTAACTAGGCCTTTATGTTATAAATTACTTATACCTATAATTAAACGCTACAAATTATAAAACTAAGTACCCTGCCGCGACGGTCTGTCGATTCGCAATAATCTTAAAAACAACTGATTTTCATAGTGTTTTTACCAATAGATAGAGAGATACCTGAGGACGCTTTTACGTACGAGACGTATGTTTCCATCCTTGATTTCACCGTGCGGGTTCGTGCTCAATCGTGTCGAGAAAAACGCGGAACTGAGTCCGAGACTTGCGGCACGGCAAGCCTACTGCAGTTCTTGTCAGCCACCTCCGTGCCGCAGTGGTATGCACGATGGATTTATAACACGGAGGACCCGGGTTCGATTCCTAGCGGGGCAGATCGAGATTTTTCTTTATTTATCTTAGTCTGGGCTGGTGGGAGGCTTTCGCCGTGGCTAGTTAGCACCTTACCGACAAAAACGTGTAGCCAAGCGATTTAGCGTTCCGGTACGATGTCGTGTAGAAACCGTAAGTGGTGTGGATTTTCATCCTACTCCTAACAAGTTAGCCCGCTTCTATCTTAGATCACCTACCATCAGGTGTGGTAGCAGTCAAGGGCCAACTTGTAATCGATAAAAAAATGGATGGAAGATTTGTTTCTATTTATTAGGACTAAAGAACAGTCTGCGACGCCTATCTATCTTTTAAAGATAGCTTGCTACACTCATTGATTACTAAGAGTCACATATATTTTTTTTGGTGTTATTAGATATTTGCAATACACTATAATATTTTGCTCGTGGGCGAAGTTGCAAGCATCTGCTAGTTCTGTCACTTATAATCATACAAGAGAGAGTTTAAAATATAAATGATACGATTTAAAGTTTTATTATATTTGCTGTCCCCAGTACAAATTAACAATATTTTTTCCTGAACAATAAATAGACAAATAATATAATACATAATAAATAAAGACCTCCACAAAAACGATTCCATTATACAAATTGAACTTGACAACCCTATTAAAATTATTTTGAAATGGTCTTGCAACAAATTCTATATTTTCATGGTCAGTTACTTACCTATTACTTTTATTACATGAACAAATGCAAGTCAGTGTGAAATTAATTAAAAGTTTCGCAATGGAGTTACCACGAGTAAGGTTGCATTAATTTTAACTGTCTAGGCCGTTATGAAAGGCGTAAAAAATTGTTAGATAATAATGTAAACAAACCTGAATTATTCGTACAAGTACGAGTAGCTTTACGGTTTGTACCCACACAATTAATTGTTACGAGTCTTCCAACACAAATCAGTATTTTTAACCGACGAAAAAAAATGGAGGAAGTTCTCAATTCGACACGTATATTTTTGTTTGATGTATAACCACGCATAACTTTTTACAGAGTTGAAAGTCCGATTTTGATAATTCTTTTTTTATCAAAAAGGGCACACTTCCAAGATGGTCTCATAGTCATGGTCGGATCATGTTAGGATCTGATGAACTCTTCAAATTTTATAGGCACACTTGCAGCGATTTCGGTTTTTGTGTAAGTATTCGTAGCTTTTTGGCTACTGGTGTCGTATAATATGTTATACAGCACTAGTTGCACTGTCATAGAGTATAGTACGAATACGTTACGTGGCGATAAATCACTAAAAAATAAATAAATAACTGTGTCATTTAGTTGCTTTAATTTACGCATATCTAGGAGTCGGTGCCAGCCAAGGTTTGTACTTTAATGACGTTACCAAGAACCCACAAACTGCTTTATTACGTTAAATATGTGTTCCTTAAACTCGGCTGACACCTAGTTCATAGATATGGTTAAGTAAATTAAAGCATCTAAATGACACAGTTATTTTTAACTTTTTAGTGCGTTTTGAGTCGGTTCTATTGTTTGTTAAAAATTTTTATTAGTAAAGAAAAAACATTAGAAGAAAAAGAACAAATACAATTTTTACAAAAAGCTATTAAAATGTATATGCTGTTTTATATCCATTCAAAACAAACTGTCAATGAGTTGGTGATCCTCTTGAGAAGACAGTCTTGGCTGTAGAATCTTTATATCTATCAGTGTAATGCAAAGAAAAAAATGCAAAGTCGCAAAACAAAAATGTAACTAACGCCGACAAAATAAACAAACAACAAAGTCAAATAAAGTGGTTTGCTTTTAACATACTCATACTCTTCTCATAAAGTATGGACCTATAAAAATCTTTTAAAATATATCTACTAAATGTCATATCATGAAAATACTGTTCATCAGAAGTAGGTACACCATGAGTGTAGTTTTTAACCGACGAAAAAAAACGGAGGAGGTTCTCAATTCGACAGGTATATTTTTTTTTCACCGACCGGCACCGACTTCATAGATATGCTTAAGTAAATTAAAGCAACTAAATGACACAGTTATTTTTTACTTTTTAGTGCGTTTTGAGTCGGTTCTATTTTTTGTTAAAAAATTTTTTTAACTGGGTAAACATATAATTTCAAACGGATAAGTGTAGTTAGTCCCACACTAAACTAAAATTACAGACTACTTTAATATAATAATTTTATTAATTTCAATATTCGGCAACAAGAACTAGGTTCGTAACAAATCATTCAGAATTCAAATTAGTCTATTACATGCTGTAATTTGAGAATTTTATGCTCCAGATTCTGAAATAGCTCCATAATTATTGTATACAGCTAACACAAATTAATTAAATTTAATTTGTAATAAAGGAGTAGAGTATGTTTGTATGCGTATTCAATTATATTCGTTACGCATCGTGATTTTATTAACACTGTATTAGGATGTTTTCTTTGGTTCTGTTATTATATAAATTATCTATAACTGACTGGCTTTATGTAATTTATAAATTTTCATTTTAATATAACCGGATGTTAAATGTTTTCAACTCTTTACTTACCTTCACGAAGGTTGGAATTTTTTATTTGTATTAACCTACCAATTCAATATTTTTCAATTAAATACAAGTTTGTTTGTTTGTTTGAACGCTCTAATCTCAGGAATTTGTGTTAGATAGTCCATTTAACAAGGAGGCTATATAACGCTACAACGAATAGAAGTGAAGAACCAGTTAAAAATGTGGAATAAAGAGGACAACTTTTCATCTTTAATAGCTAATATAATGTATTATATTATGAGAAGTAACTTAGGTTATCTTTATTTTCGTAATCTTATTTATTTTAATTCTTTCGCTTGTTACATATTATTCAGAGTAACAAATGTGCAATCACACTAAGGAAGACTAAAAATTAGAGTTAGTATAAAATAAAATAATAGGTACATCCTAACCACCTTGGTAAAAGTTTATACGATTATTAGATTTATTTGCACGTAAAGTATAGATCATAATCGAATAAATACAACACAGTGACGGTTATGACGGCCTCCGTGACGGAGTGGTATGCGCAGTGGATTTTTGAGACGGATGTCCTGGGTTCGATTCCCGACTGGGCCAATTAAGATTTTCTAAATTGGTCCAGGTCTGGCTAGTGGGAGGTTTCGGCTGTGGCTAGTTACCACCCTAATAACAATTTCTTAACCCTACTCTTATCTAATCTGAAGTAGGTATAACTCGTACTGATGGTTAAGAAGCTCTGCATACGAGGCATATGCCTATAAACTATACAAATTGATTTTGTTAAACAAAATAGTTACCAGCGCCGCTATGAACATCCGCAGTGCGGCGTGTTGCAACTTCAGAGGGGACTTGATGATTGGTACGAACTATAGGTACTGTGGGTATTAGATCACGGGTGAAAGGTAGATAGTGGGTTAAACTTAGCCATGGTTCACTTTTCAAGGTAAATTGTATTGTCTGTTAGTTTTGCAACATTTCACTATCAATCAGTCACTTTTATTGACTTTCTAAAATCTGCATTGTGAATTATTGCGAAGTATTCACTACATATTAATAAACAAAATGCAGTACCGCGTCTGTGTGTCTGTTAGCAATAAATAAACTCAAAATGTTAACTTTAAATTAAATTATTGTAAATCTCAAGTCAATAATTGTCATTTATATAATAATAATAATTGTCATGTATAAAAAAAAAACAAATCTTTTCACTTTTTTGTTTAGCTTATATGAGGTATAAAGTATTAGCTTTTTGTTGAGGCAATTTATGTTACCGAGCAGTTTTATGTACTAATGATTATTATTATTATTATATTTTAATTTTTAATGTGTAAATGAGTTTCAGTTGCTACTTTTAATTTGTTGTTTATTTTGTGTTCTATAACTTTTTTGTTTGTTTGTTTTTAATTTCGCAGAATAATAACAATAAAAACACTTAATTGTATAGTCCGTATTGTTACCCATTTAAAGGTATCCCCTGAAAACCAGCGCTGTAGCATAATGCTGAGTGGGAAACCTTTATTTGGTCAGCCTTTGTTTTACTTCATTACTTTTATTGCTTAGTATAATTTAGTATAAGTCTGATCAAATAAAAATATTTTTCTTTCTTTCATTTTTAATCTACCATATAGAAAAAGCGCCTTAAGTCGTATACCTACTTATAAGAGAGATATGAATCTATATCCACCACACTGCTTCAAACCGTGTTAACAAACTCAAGGTGTTAATATAAATGTTTGATTATTTACATACATACATAAACATCACGCCTTGTTCCCATAGGGGAAGGCAGAGACCACATCCCTCCATTTGCCACGGTCCTTGCATACCTCCTTAGCTTCTTCCACTCTCATTAATCCTTTCATACAAGTTCGTCGGTTTAGGGTACTCGACCTGGCCATTATTTAAAATGTCCTGAATTTGGTCCAGGAACATTCGCCTAGGCCTTCCCCTTCCAACATTTCCATTCACCCTCGCCTTGTAAGTCTCTTTTGTTAATATTCTTTCATCCATTCTCTCTACATGTCCAAACCATCTAAGCACCCCTTTCTCAATTTTAGTCACTACATCTTCACACAGTTTTAACCCGCACATACTCCTCAATGCTCTCATCTCTACCGCATTTATTTTACTTTTGTGCTTCTTCTGCCATACTCAACTTTCACTACCATACATAAGTGTGGGCACAAACACACCTCTATGAACAGCCAGTCTTGCCTTTTGGGACACTTTCTGGCTGTTCATAAATGCATACAGAGCACCATTCACCAAGTTCCCAGTATTTACTCTTCTTTCAATATCACTCTCACACGTTCCATCTTTCGTAAATTTACTACCCAGGTATACAAACTCTTTTACTTCTTCCACTTTTTCTCCATCTATCACAATATTACAATCTGTCACATATTCATCTCCTTTTTGATTATTTATATTAATAATAATAATCTCATTTTTGATTATTTATCAATTATTAATAATAATAACCAATATCCGGAGGCTTAACGTGCTCTCCGAGGCGCGGGATATAACACAACTAACCGAAGCCAACTACTAACCACTGGACCAACGAGGCAATTTTATATTTCAAGTCCATTGCCGGTAAATCATTCTAACTATACCAAATATGGTAAAACTTTCGCACGCATGATATGAATACGTTAAACGTAGAAACTTGACAATTTACACTTGATATTTCCATACAAACTCCGAATCACCTAGATTTTATCTCACAATAACTTCACTTTCTATGTAGAATGATAATATTCACTTGTTAGAGATACTTGGAAAACTAACTTTCATAAGTGCGTTTTCGCTGTGTTTATTTTCTCTATGAACACTATTATTATGGGACTAGTAATCTAGTTGAACGTTTAGTTGAAATCAATGCAGTTTGGAATGTTATAATTATTATTGTACTAAAAGTTATAAGTCCAGTATCCAGAGAAGGCAATATAGAAAGCGTATTGTATTAAAGTAAAATAAGCCCTCCTGCTCAATCTTAAAATATTTTAAAATATGAGAGAAATAATTAACTGATTCTAATATTTATTATTTTATTCGTGTCTTATCATCTGATAGGGCGATTAGTCCAATAATTTGCTATAGGTGGCGCATAATAGGCATCTAAATTATCAGCCTAAAAACGGGTCGGCTCACTACAGAGCCATCAGGCCTCTCTCCTCATAAGAGAGAAGATAAGAAGCAGCTGGTGGATCTACCACCAGCTGCTCTGATGTGCTTGATGGGCTTAGGTTGATAATATTTGATTCTCAGATGCTAATAACGTGAACCGACGGTCTAATATCACCGACTATCCAACTCCGGGTTTTAGAATTTTTACTAAAAATTTTTAGAAGAAATTTTTAATTATTACGTTAACCCTTGACTGGCATTACACCTGGTGATAAGTGATGATGCAATCTAAGATAGAAGCGAGCTAACTTGTTAGGAGTAGGGCAATATCCACACCCCTCCGGAACTCGAACTCAGGGCTTCGTAACCTGAATCCTGATGCACCAACGAAACAGAGTCAGTGTAGACTACAAACTTAACATGCTTGCACAAACATTTTGTAATGTATAGACTGTAGGTATTTAAAAAATGTTCAAACTCGCCCGCCGCGCTGGTTCAATGATAACGCCGAATTGCAACAGAATTTAGCAATATTTAAAACAGAAAAAATAACGATAACACTTTCGAACCCGTATAACGTGTAACATTGCGTAACCCACGTTACAATATCGTTATGAAACTGAAAATACTGGTTCAGTAGGTAAGGTGTTCTGTAGTTTTTGAAGGCCTCCGCGGCGCAGTAGAATGCGCGATGGATCATAGGACGGAGGTCCGGGGTTCGATTCCTGACTGGGCTGATTAAAATTTTCTAAATTAGTTAAGGACTGGCTGATGGGAGCCCTCAGCCATGGCTACTTACCACCCTACCGACGAAGACGTACCGCTAAATGATTTAGGTAACATTCCGATTCGATGTATTGTAGAAACTGAAAGAACACCGATATCCTACTCCCAACAAATTAGTCCGCTTCCGCTTCTATATTATATTGCATGATCACTTACCATCAGGTGTCAATGAGTAAAAAGAACAAAAGATTTCTCGATACTCCCACAAGAACAAGATGTACGCGGCTGAAACCCCTGGACACAGCAAGCTGAGGATAAAACGGTAATATGCATCTATGCATCTTTTTGACAACCTCCGTGGCGCAGGTGGATTTATAACGGAGATCCTGGGTTCGATTTCCGGCGGGGCAGATTAAGATTTTTCTTAATTTGTCTTGGTCTGGCTGGTGGGAGGCTTTTACCGTGGCTAGTTACCACCCTACCGATAAAGACGTACCGCCAAAGGATTTAGCGTTCCGGTACGATGTCGTGTAGAAACCGAAAAGGGGTGTGGATTTCATTCTACTCCTAACAAGTTAGCTCGCTTCCATCTTAGATTGCATCATCACTTAACATCAGGTGTGATAGTAGTCAAAGGCCAACTTGTAGTCGATAAAAAAAAATGCAACTTTAAACTTTTAATTTTAAATGACGCTGCTGTTATTTGTTTGCTAACTTCTACAGATAAGAGTTTTCCAACTGTAGAGTGCACATTTCCTTATTTACCAGATTCGCAGCGGAAACTTTGTGGGCACTGTTTCCTGTGTGGAAACATTCCTAGCGTTCATTTTCCATATTCTGATATTAAACTAGTTTCCCATTGGTTGTACGAGTATGATATGTTTATCTATTTCATAGAAACACTGTGTTGGTATAGTTTATTTGTAGTTATAGAATATCATTAATAAATAATATTTAATTGTGTTTATTGTAATCTAAATATCGTTTCGTAAATCATTGATGCAAATAGTAAATTCTATTTTTTTTGTATAATATTGTTTTGCAATCAATTCACATTTCAACTAAGGTTTTCAGGTTGAAAACTTGAAATCAGTTAGTCCGTAACCAAAATACATTCTGAAATTCAGCGAGTTCAGGAAAAAATTCTACACGAAGCGAAATTAGTCACATCATTGCAGAATTATAAGACGTGTCCTGGGTTCGATTGCCGGCTGAACCCAATGAAATTTTTTGAATAGTCCAGATCTGGGTGCTGCCTTCAGCTCTGGTTGGTTACCACCAAAGTAGCAAATCGTACCGCCAAGCGATTTAGCGTACCGATTCGTCTTAATGTAGAAATCGAAAGAGATGTGGATCTTTCATCATACTCCTAACAAGTAAGCTCACTTCTGTCTTATATTGCGCCTATGCTTAGATCGCAATCAAGGGCTAAAGTTCTAAGAATTAAAAAATAGTACAACATTATAGAAAGACTCATAGTCGACTTCAGTTATAAACACTGCGTTACACTACATACGTTTAATTGTAGTTAAAGTATCATAAGAGCTAACCGTGGGATCCAGCACACAGTATCCACGTGGCTAGGAAGCGTTTATCATAGACCTTCACGCGCCACGCACACTAATCACACTTCCTGGACCATGATCACTGGTTTGAGAGCGATTGATGAAATAAACATTAACATGAACATACAATTACTGTACAGTTCATAGTTACATGAACTCACGAACAACTTTACCTCTAGCCTCTACTTAGTGATTTGACGACCTCCGTGGTGCAGTGGTATGCGCGGTGGATTTATAAGACGGAGGTCCTGAGTTCGATTCCCGGCGGGGCAGATTGAGATTTTTCTTAATTGGCCACTAGCCATACCAAGACACTCCGAACCCGCAGCTATGTAGCTGCTGCAGTAGCGTGGTGCGTATAAGCTCCATATGCCCTCTTCTACAGGTCTATGGTGGATAGGTTTCCATTGATATCTCATATACATCATTATTATCAACCTTTAATAGGTTGATAGTATTGATGTACAACCAACCAACGTGATATGCGACCAACTACATGGCCATAGCAGAGGATATACGAATCTTCGACACGCCACACTACTCCAATGCGAGTTGGTGTGCTAAAAGAGTGGTAATGTTTGACTCTTAAAGATATCGATCAGATCATATTACCTATTTATTAAGATATAGAGACCAAAGATTCGACTATTCTCCGAGGCACGAGGATGTAATAACACCCAGCTCCCCACTGAGATTTTAAGATGAATGTAAAGCCAGGTCAGATCGGTCATTCTCTAAAGTCTAAACCAACGGAATTATATATAAGTATTAATAGAAGGACTTAACAAGTATGGTCACTGCTACTCCTACGAGGGTGAGATGTGATGGAGTGTATGTGTCTATATATTTTAATACACACATCAATGCATAATATACACACCATCATACATACAATATATAGGAAATTCGCCACACTGGTATAAATATGCGTGTGTGCAGTTTCATATATTGAATTCCTTGTAAGAAAATTAGCCACAGATGTCCAGATCCCTACAAACGACCCCAAAGATGAGTTTCCGAGAATCGCGAGTTGGCCGTTAATCTTAAAATTTGAACTCATCTATCTTGTTAATGTTTGGGACAGTGTCAAATAACGATCTGTTCCAAGTATCGCGTTACAAATGTTATATATGAGTAGGGTTGCCATTCGTCCGGGGTTCCTCACATTTGTCCTATACTAAAGCCAAACTCGATTGAGAATGCTTGTCAACAAACAAAATAAAAATGAAGGTAAAAATCACTAGTCATTTTACACCTATTTTTTTAAATTAATTAGTTAATGACGAATTCATGACAATAAATTCATAAGTAAACATAAAATAAATAACTAAGATTTTTTAAAATAACAAAACATAATTTATATTTATTAGGCATAAAATGTGTTGCATTTTCTACCTTCATTTTAAATTTGTTTGTTGACAAGCATTCTCAATCGAGTTTGGCTTTAGTATAGTTCAGAGTGTCTCGGGAGCGTCTGAACGGGGTCTTATTAAAATGAATTACTTATTACTTTTTACTCTCACTTCAATTTTTTTCGTCCGTTTAGCACCTGTTTCATTAGAACCTGTCGCAGAGTAGGGGGTAAAGTGAAAATTGTGCGGCAAACCAGCCAAGAGTAATATAGCGGATATAGCTCTGTTAAGCATGTGGCATTTAATCTAGATGGAACAATGAACCAGGCTCTGTGAAGGACATTTTGAGTTTTACTTAAATCATATCACTATCATATCAATCATAAAACCACACGATTTTATTTTCAGTTTGGGTCTAATTATTACGGTCCGCATGGAAGTCTACTCTCTCCCTCCCTCCCTCCCTCTCTCTCTCTCTCTCTCTCTCTCTCTCACACACTTGATTCAACTTCTGTCTCATCGCAGTTAGTTCAAATGTTAAAAACAAATAAAAAGCAGATTTATAACAATTTCAGGTATTGTTTATTCAAACTTCTTGTTTGAGACGGTATTTAAGCAAGCGAAACCTAAAAATGTGGTTACTAAATTTTAGACATGGCAACCCTACATTAGAGGCGTCGTTTCATGGAAGCTGTGTTGAAATTGTCTAATGACCAATTTTTCTTGTTCCGCCCTATAATTTGTACAATTTGTGAAAGATAGTAGGCATATATTCCACTAATATTAGAAATGTGAGTTGGTAGGTTTGTTACAAAATTATTTCATTTTTGGTCATGTAATATTTATTTTAAACTCTTCCATTTTGTTTTGTATATAATTTATTATAAATTAGTAGATTTCTGTAGTTTGTACTAGTCACATAATACTGTTATGATGTTCTATTATCTTAATTCTCACGAAATAAAACGGAACTTAAATTGGCCAACCGCTATAATAATGTCCTTTCGCTTCAGACGTCCAAAATGGGTTAATTTGAAATTATTCTTTAGAAACACTTTACAACAACAACCTTTCTCTTCTCTTTGTTATGAATATAATCTGTACTTCCTTCCTGTCACACTGACAAGTCTTACATAATACACGTTATGGTCATGGGAACGTCTTTGATTATTTAATTATTATAAAAGCCCTTAAACACCTCCTAAATCATACATGGTGTCAGAAGTGAACTTAAAAAAGTGCCAACGAAAGTCAAAAGTTAAAATATAAGTCAAAAAATATACGTAAAATAACACGTGTCCGATGGCGTCCGAGACAAAGAAAACGCGTAGTAATGGCGCGACTGGTGAAGAAAATTTTGCATCATCTAAAAGGTTGAACCTTACAGGTAATATAAAGCCTATGTGTCTAGAAGGAAATTTATGTACAAATTGGAAAAAATGGTTCCAATCTTTCAACATATTTTTAAAAGCAAGTGGAATTTTCGAAGAATCCGACACAAGGAAAGTCGCCATGTTGTTACACTTTATTGGGAGTGACGCGTTAGAAATTTTCAATACATTTGGCTTGGATTTGGAAAATGTCACATTCGAAGAATTAATTACAAAATTTGAATCGTACTTCGTACCCAAAGCAAATATTACTTATGAATGCTACAAGTTTTTTACAACCAAACAAAGAGGTGATGAAACTCTAGAGGATTTTTTAACAAATTTAATAAACAAAAGCAAGTCGTGTGAGTTCGGAAACTTGGAAGAAAGGATGATAAAAGATATTTTCATTACAAACATGCATGAAAATTTTCAACATGTACGAGAAAAATTACTGCTAGAAGAAGAGTTAACGCTAGAAAAGGCTAGGAACTTGTCCAAAAGTATTGTGTCAGCTAGATCTCATGCAGTGGAGTTTAAAGAATCTACAAATGTCTTTTATCAACGTCAGTCATTCAATCAGTCAAAGTCGAGGGCGAGGTCTCAGTCAAGAACTAGATCGCAGTCAGGGTCAAGGTCAAAGTCACAGGAAAGAAAAAACTGTACACGGTGTGGTCAAATTCATCGCTATAAATGTCCAGCATATAATGCTAAGTGCAGGAGGTGTAACTTAAGAGGACATTATCAAGCCTTTTGTAAGTCAGTGAAGTTCATACAAGCTAATAAGGATCAAGAAGGTAATGAGTCAAAGTATTTATTTGTTGGACACTTAAATACATGTCAAAATTCAATTTCAGAGTGGAGTGTTAACTTAAATATTAATAATATAAATGTTCAATGTATTTTAGATACTGGAAGTGATGCTAATGTTATGTCATATAAGTTATTTCAATCATTGAATGTCAGTAAAAATTTTTTACCATGTCATTATAAAGTAACCTCTTACTGCGGAAGTACCATACCCATATTAGGTCAACAAAAGCTAGAATGTAGTTATTATATCAATAGTCAACAGGTGTCAAAGATAATTAATTTCATTATAGCTGATGTGTCATCACCAACTGTCATTGGAAAATATACATGTTCACAATTAGGTCTTATAAAAAGAGTCTTTAATATTGAAAATACAGTCAATAAAAGTCAAAATTTTGATTCTACATTAGTCAATAGTCAACATCATATGTCTGAGTTAAGTAATAATTGTCATGTTAACAATAAATATCAGTCACAGTCAAATGTACAGTCTTGTATTAGTAAAAGTCTTTATAAGTCTAATGTTTACAGTAATTGTCATAAAAAGTCACAAAAGTCATATTATATCAATAAAAATAATTCATTACAGAGTCTACTGTCAAAATATAAATCTGTATTTGAAGGATTGGGCTGTCTACCGGGTGAGTGTCATATCACTATCAACACTGATATATGTCCTAAAATAGATCCACCACGGAAAATTCCATTCTCATTACACGATAAACTGAAGAAGGAATTGGACAGTATGGAAAGTCTAGATGTCATCACCAAGGTTACTGAGCCAACGTCATGGGTGAGTTCACTTTTATTAGTTGAGAAGAAAAATGGTCAACTTAGAGTCTGTCTTGATCCCAGAAACTTAAATGAAGCTATATACAGATCACATTATCCAATACCTACCATTGATATGGTGCGATCTAAGCTACAAGGTGCATCATATTTTTCTACTCTTGATGCGAGCAGTGGATTTTGGGTTATTCGTCTGGATAAGGAAAGCTCAATGTTATGCACATTCAATACGCCGTACGGGAGATATAGGTTCAAACGTCTTCCTTTCGGAGTTAACTGTGCCCCTGAAATCTTTCATAGAATTATGACTGAAACATTTGGTGTACTACCAGGAGTCATGGTGTATGCAGATGATATTTTAGTCTATGGAAAAAGTCGCCAAGAACATGAAGAAAATTTAGAAAGAGTGTTTAAAAAAGCTCAAGAAGTCAATTTGAAATTTAATAAAAGTAAGTGTACATTTTGTCAACCACAGGTTAAATACCTTGGTCATATATTTTCTCAAAAAGGTGTGTCACCAGATCCAGATAAAGTCAGGGCTATCAAAAATATGCCGTCTCCAGTCTGTCTCAAGGATTTACAGAGATTTCTAGGTATTTTAAATTATCTGGGAGGATTTATTAAGAATTTGGCTGAAGAAACTGAACCTCTACGTCAATTATTAAAAAAATCAAGTGAATGGTCATGGAATGATAGTTATGAAGCTACTTTCAAACATTTAAAAAATATTATTTGTCAGTCACCAGTCTTGTCACATTACAATGTCAAAAAACCAGTTGTCTTGTCAGTTGATTCCAGTCAGTCAGCAGTCGGTGCAGTCTTGCTTCAGGATAATCATCCAATTTCTTATGCATCTAAAACATTAACATCAAGTCAGAAACGCATGGCGCAGATTGAAAAAGAGCTGTATGCCATTGTCTTTGGTTGTATTCGTTTTCATCAATATATTTATGGAAAAATAGTCACTGTAGAAACTGATCACCGTCCACTAATAACTCTTTTCAAAAAGCCTTTAGCTGAAGTCCCAACACGTTTACAAAGATTAATGCTTAGGATTCAAGCTTATGATTTAAAAGTCGAATATAAGCCTGGTACTAAAATGTACATAGCAGATACACTATCACGAGCAGCTTTACCGGAGTCTAGTGAGGATGAGTTGGATGAAGATGTCATGATACATGTCAACATGCTTGTTAAAAACTTGCCTATTTCAGCTGAGCGTCTAGAATGGCTTACTGAGGCTACAGAAAATGATGAATGTCTACAACTACTGAAGAAATATTATGAGGAAGGATGGCCTGAGAAAAGGTCAGAAGTCAACAAATTAGTCTTACCTTATTGGAACTGTCGTCATGAAATTCATTCAGTCAGAAATTTATTGTTAAAAGGTAATAGTCTCATTATACCTACTAAATTAAGGCCAGAAATATTGAAAATAATACATAGTGGTCATCAAGGCATAGAAAAGTCAAAAAACTTTGCAAGAGGAGTTGTGTATTGGCCTTTAATGTCACATGATATAAAAGTGTGTGTGGAAAATTGTGAAATATGTCTGTCACACAGGAGTGCCAATTCACCAGAACCATTAATGTCACACAAAATTAGTTCATTTCCTTGGGAAAAGGTTGGAATAGATTTTTTAAAATTTAAAAATCAAACCATACTGGTTGTCGAAGACTACTATTCAAATTATATAGAAATCGCTAATGTGAGTTCAACGGGTGCAAAAGCACTTATTAATGCATTAAAATCTATATTTAGCCGTCATGGAATTCCTTTAACCATAATATCAGACAATGGACCACCACATAATTCACAAGAATTTAAACAATTTTTGGAATCTTGGAATATCAATCATACTACTTCGAGTCCATATCTGTCACGTTCTAATGGTCTAGTTGAGTCAGGAGTGAAAATAGTAAAACGTATACTCACTAAATGTGCAGATTCTGGAGATGATCCATATCTTGCATTATTACAGTATAGAACAACACCTAGAAACAATTTACCGTCACCTGCGGAATTGTTAATGTCCCGTCGTCTTAGAACACTTATACCTACTGTTGTAAAACATCTTCAACCTAAAGTCATGAGTCATAATATGTATAAAAAAACAAAACAACAAAATAATAGTAAACAAAAGTTTTATTATGATAAAAAGTCAAAAAATTTATCTAAAGTAAAGAAAGGAGATAAAATTATGTTCAAAAAGTCACCAGAGTTGAAGTGGCAACCTGCAAAAGTCATTAAGGAATGTGAAGAGCCGAGGTCATACATTGTCGAAGCACCTGATGGTTCTACATATAGAAGAAATCGTCAACATCTGTTACCTTGTCATTATTCGAGTCCCATAAAAGAAAGTGTGCAATGTAAGAAAGAATTTAGTCCAAATGTCAGTCCAAAAGTCAGTCCAAAGTTTAGTCCAAAGAAGGAAATGAGAATGGAAGAAAATATTCCTCATGATGGAATAAAAAGAACAATTAGTGGTAGACAGGTCAAGCCTCCAGTCAGATTTCAAGATTGTATGTAAAACTAAACTTAGTTATAAATAGATTTAAAGTTTTAGATTATAAGTCTGTCTATGTTTTTTAAAATATGTAAACCAAGTTATAAATAGATTTAAAGTTTTCTATTGTAAGCCTGTCTGTTAAATTGTACACATGTCTTTAAAATATCAACTTGTCATTTATCAGTCGGTATGTTTAAACCAGTCTAAAGTTTCAATATTGTCAGTCCGTATATCTTTGTAAAATTATTATTTGTCTTGTCAAACAGTCTGTCGTTTTAAAAAAAATGAAAAGGGAGATGTTATGAATATAATCTGTACTTCCTTCCTGTCACACTGACAAGTCTTACATAATACACGTTATGGTCATGGGAACGTCTTTGATTATTTAATTATTATAAAAGCCCTTAAACACCTCCTAAATCATACACTCTTTTTGACACAATAAATCTTGTAAAATCTCGACTAGGTAAAGTCTATTTTTCTGATGGCAATCTAGCCTCGTGAGAGAACTCCTAAATGAAAATAGAATTTAATTAGATTCAGTACTTTATTAATAAAGCAAATTCTTATCATCATCATCGTCATCATCATCTCTTACAATTCACAAACACAAACAGAACATCTATGATTATTGTAGAATCGCACAACGGACCCCGACATTCACTTTAAGTTTATACCATAGACACCTCCAGCGTATGCACACAGTACCTACTATGATCTCTTACATCACCCTATGGCGATCTAGGAAATTCCGTACTAAACATTTGAACTTTAGAAATCACGGTCCTTTTGATTTCGATCCCGTTACCGAAATTTACAAATAAGGAACTCTCGTACACATTAAACATCGGTCTAATCAAAGACTCGCAAATCAGCCGTCAAAGAGACGTCAAAACAACGCACACTACACGGAACAGAGTTCGTGTAAACACCGCGAGTGTACAGTTACATCCTCTCCTTTGTTGCCGGTCGCCGACTGCCATTGTGCTGTATTTACTAAACACCCGAATTAATACTGGCGCGCGAATTGACTTAGCTTTATGAAAATCGTGGTCGACGTGACGTGACATTTGAACAAATGTTAGCTTAGAATATTAGTGATATACTCACTTATATAGTAACCCCTCTGGGAAGACAGTTTGAGTTTGTTTGTAATGGTAAGGTGAACAGACAGGCTTTTGATAGACGCTTTTATGTGTGAAACTCAGCGCTAGATATGCCACATTGTTTGTTATGCGTGAAACTGACAGCAAGCGAAAACACGTTGAAAGCCAAACCATTACTATCGGGACGAAGATATAACTGACATCTTCACTCGGGGAAAAATACTAATATTTTTATTAATCTTAAAGAGAATCTTAATATTACATAGCGTTACCCAGAAGCCAGAACTCGGAACTAGGAAAGTTACAGTTGCTAACTATTATGTTATGAAGTCGCATGTCTATTTACAAGGATGATTGATTTGATTTTTAACCGACGAAAAAAAAACCGGAGGAGGTCCTCAATTGGACACGTATATTTTTTTTATGTATGAACACACATAACTATTTACAGAATTGTCCGATTTTAATAATTATTTTTTTGTTAGAAAGGGCATTGTCATCATGTTAGGATCTGATGATGATATCCTGGAAAAATTTAAGGAACTCTTCATATTTTATAGGCACACTTGCAGCGATTTCGGTTTTTGTGTAAGTATCGGTAGCTTTTTGGCTACAAGTGCCGTATAATATACTATGACAGTATAGTACGAGTACGTTACGTGGCGATAAATCACTAAAAATTAAGAAATAAGAATTTTTAATAAAAAAAATTTTACAATTATATTTTCTAGGAGTCGGTGCCAGCCAAGGTTTCTACTTTAAGGACATTACCTATAACCCACAAACTGCTTTACTACCTTAAATAAATGTTCCTTAAACTTGCTGGTACTTCATAGATATGCTTAAGTAAATGACACAGTTATTTTTTTCCTTTTTAGTGCGTTTTAAGTCGGTTCAATTTTTTGTTAAATAATTTTATTTTATTACAATACAGCATCTAATGCTACAATACTGCTTTAGTATTTAAATTTTGCGCTAAATAAAAACGTTTTTTCAGCCTATTTCGCTTTCCCAATTCCAACCAAACTTCGTCAATAAAATATTTGTATTTTTTTATTATTATGTTCCCTGACGTATTAAGTTTGGAAGCCAATTATTTTACTAATTATTTTATTACACGACCTCGTGCTTTCATATACTTAATTAACTACTTAGCCAGCCTTTCCCAACTGGCTGAAACAATGGCGGTGCAGTTCAACGACACCCGTGGGACGAAAAGAGTTAATTGTATTTGACGCATCATGTGCAAAACCTCCGCACGTGGGCGGCGGGGTGACTTAATATGCACACTTAGGGTGACCATGCAAAAAAGGCAAAGTTCAAATATATACAGTGGACTTCAATCAGGCGTTAAGTTCAAGTGTTTGTAGTAACTCTACCACTGGGTGGGAAATGTACTAACTTAAGGTGGCTGGAAAATATTAAAAATTCAAAATCCATAATTCAAAATTTAATTTATTTGAAGTTTACGAGCATTTTGAGATGTCTAATTCATGTTTGCAGTGATACTGCCACCGATTATAAAGGCAAAATGCTATTTTGCTTCTCCGTTTACTGATGCCCGCGATTCGTCCGTTGTAATCATGCACCACTTAGTTCTATGCGTATTCTTAAATGAAATTAAGTCAATAGAATTATTATCTTATTCCAACTTCCAACAAGTACCTACTACTTTTCATACTTTATCAATGATAATGTCATTCATTGATAACCAAATGTCAAATCAACTTGTAAGGACTTTAACCTTGATTTGAAGAAACATTCGGGATAAGTACTTATTAATTGCTGCATCGCTTACCTGCACTCACATAATAAAGTTCCCATGCAAAATCACAAATCAATACAGTTAATCAAAAATGTCACAAATTAATAAAAAATCTAAACAAATTGTTTCGATTTTTTGGATATTCGGTTCTTTGTAACTTTTTTGTTTGATGTTTATATTAATGTTGAACGACCATTGTATTTAAACTTGAAAAAAATATTTACGTCGATTACTATTTTAGCGAGAGTTAGAGTTTAGCAAGACGCCCATGGTTTTGCCCGCGTAGTTCTCGTTTCTATAGGAATATTGGGATAAAATGTGACCTATGTGTTAATCTGATTTGTAAGTTATATTAATACTAGCGACCCGCCCCGGCTTCGCACGGGTGCAATGCTGGTACCGGCGCACCCCCCGCAACCGCTTGCTATGTTCCTGCATTTTGAATCTTATATATTTTGGAAAATATTCACTTAACTTACATGCTGTAAAGAGCAATAGTGATTTATATTGAATGCACAAAGTATTTTAGATCGCAAGCGCAAAAAATGCGTTAATATACGACATTCCATCAGAAACCTTTAATATATTTATATTATGCATGTATTATACACATGAACCTTCCTCTTGAATTACTCTATCTTATAAAAAAACCTCATGAAAATCGGTTGCGTAGTTTTAAAGATTTAAGCGTACATAAGGACAGACAGAAGAAAGCGACTTTGTTTTGTACTATGTAGTGATAACCTTCCATCAAAGTCCATTTCGTTGTTTTTGCGTGGTAAAGTACCAAACATCTATCCATCAATACATACAAACTATCGCCGTTAAAATATTAGTAAATAAAAAGGCGGCCTTAACTGTACCTATTAATTATGCATGTTCACTGATGTCCTAGTAAAATTTAATTAAAAATTCAATTCTCTTATAAGGACAATACCATGTATTCAAAGTGAATAAATATTATGACCTTACTAATGAACTAACTAAAAATAAATATGTGGTTAGTTTATACGCGGTAGAAGGTGGGTGCGAAAGGTATACCAGCGAAGTCTCTCTACAACCTGCTAAAAGACCTTGGCCTTACTAGAAGTGCAGTAAGCTCCATTTTGGAACGAGGATCAAAAGCTGCTCTAGTTTATACGCGGTAGAAGTCGGTGCGAGAGTTATACCAGCGAAATCTCTCTATAACCTGCTAAAAGACCTTGGCCTCACTAGAAATGCAGTAAGCTCCATTTAGGAACGAGTATCCAAAGCTGCTCTAGTAGGGTCCTTCCGAATTTGGCTAGGCGGAAAGTGACGGCCGTCACTAAGAGATCTCTTTTAAACCTACACCCGTGTCACAAGTCTCGGGCTCTGTTTGGAGTTTTTCTCTCAGCCACGCGATGGACCCGGCACCCGCACGTGAATCCATGGAATGCTAAGATGTTCAATGATGTCTCTCTAACATGTAGTCACAATCAGTAATCCAGACTAACTGACTGTCTTTCTAACTGTTTCACCTACGTATAATACAAGTCTATATACTTTGGGCTATGTATATTTTACACAAATATCTACTACAGGCTCGTATTGCAAAAGTATCCGCTATACTTTTGTAAAAATCGTGGTCCCCCTACTAAACACTGATGAGTTAATCTTAAAATCGTTAGTATTAACGCGGTTTGCTTTGTAGCCAATTATTCAATGTAGGCAATGGCGTCGTTTAAGAAGTGTATAAAGAGTCTACCTACACAACTAACCCGATAACTACGTAGGTAGAATGATTTATCGTTTACATTCTGAAATACCGAAGCACTAAATAAAATAAACGCTAATCATCTGCATATATGTATATGTAGATATTCTATATGTTGCTAAGGGTGAGAGTTCGTAGCCGAGCGCAGACGACAACTGCAGATGATATGTCACATGTTGTATGAATTCGCAGCCTCGCAGAATTTTGACGACCTCCGTGGCGCAGTGGTATGCGAGAAGGGTTAATAAGACGGAGGTCCTGGGTTCGATTCCCGGCGGGGTTTGAGATTTTTCTTAATTTGTCTTGGTCTGGCTGATGGAAGGCTTTCGCCGTGGCTATTTACCACCCTACCGACAAAGACGAGCCGCCAAGCGATTTAGCGTTCCGGTATGATGTCGTGTAAAAACCGAAAGGGGTGTGGATTTCATCCTACAAGTTAGCCCGCTTTCATCTTAGATTGCATCATCACTTAACATCAGGTGTGATAGCAGTCAAGGACTTCAAGGGTCAACTTGTAGTCGATAAAAAAAGCCAACGACACATCGAAAATTATTTAATAGAAATCTATACAAACCAGTAGTTTCCCTGCGTCACATCGCCTGCTAGTGCTCTCAGCGGTCAGCTACGAATTACCCTTAAGTTGCAAGCAGTTTGAATTTCACCAGGAAGACACATTTGCGAAGATGAAAGAGAAAGAGAAAATAGACTCAATATCAAACTCAAATTTTAAAAAGAAATTTTTTTCAAAGACTTTGGAAAAAGCAAAGTACTTGTAGTGGAACTACCTACGGCAGTTGTTGATTTTAAAAGAAAAGTTCCAATTTGTAATGTATAATGTGTTGCTTTTGGTAGTTATCCAATATTGTGAACAGAAACAATATTCAATTGAACAAATAGATCCAGAATATCGCACAGGTTAATTTTTACACAGATGTTCCCACATGAGTCTTCATTATCAACTTATTAGCGGCCCACTACAGGCCAGGCATCCTTCCTTATAGAAACTAAGTAGGAGCTGAGACCCTACAGTAACCAGCAGCAGTGATAGTAACCAGGGCTGACGGATTAACGTACTCTCCGAGTCACGGGGGCTGGCACCAACATCTTCCAGTCTCCTGGCTCTAAGCCATTGAATGAAAATTTCTTAGAAGAAAGGAAAACTCAGAATAAATAACTATTCGAGGACCCAGGATTCCAACCCAGGACTTCGTGTTCAAACCGACATAGGTTAAATACTAGACCAACAAGACATGCGATCAAAACCGCGAGGTACAGCTAGTTAATGTAGTGAGTAGTATATTTACAGCCGCGAAGTTTTTACCGAGCTAATGATTAAACTTTTTTTTGGTGGCAACATTCAATTATCACGTTGATCATGATTGATTGATGGACAGCTAGCTAACTTTTTGTGGATAAATAGACTCGCCCACTCAGCAGTAACTAAACTATCATTAATTATTTATGTCGTTAAATAATTAATTATTGTATATGTAATACGTTTATTACGAGTCCATTATCACGTGTAACTTTTAGTTATAACGACCGGGGTAAGGACTAAAATGGCCTTCAAGAAACTTCCAATATCTTATCTCTTGCTATTAAATGTTACTTTGAAAAATTTTAATTTTACATTCATCTTATTTTGGTTTGATACAACTGTCAAATCTAACGAAGAAGGTTGACGCTCAGGGGTAAGGCAGGGACATTAAAATTTTTTGTTTAATCTATAGTGAATTTGTTTAAAGTTTCACATTAAACTCTTAAATGTTCATATTACAAACGCTTCAAAGATATAAATTTTCGTTACAAATATGGAACTACGTGTTCTTGATTACCTAACTTCCGTAATATCAAGTTGACCCAATGGACCATAGATTGGTGACTTCCTTTGTACCAGACAAACGCACA